>JAFBJR010000102.1:682010-798332 GCA_016785285.1 Brachirus orientalis | reverse complement strand
GGACAGAGCTTTTTCTGTTGCTGCGTCCAGATTGTGGAATGATCTTCCTTTACATATTAGACAGGCCCCTTCTCTGTCTGTTTTTAAAAAGCATCTTAAGACCCATTTTTACTCTTTGGCTTTCAACCCAGTATGAGGCATTGATTTTACCTGTTTTTATTGGTTTTATGTTTGTTTTTGTGTATATACATAGGTGTGTGAAAGTGAGAGAGAGAGTATGTGTGAGTGTATATATATGTATATATATTATGCATATGTATGCACTGTGTATGTAGGTATGTATGTTTCTTATGCATGTCTGTGCATACGTATGTGTATATAGCCCATTTCATCTGCTGCATGGATGTACTGTATATATGTGTACATAAGTACAATCAACAGTGTTTTACGTTTTGTCTATCTTTCAGTATGTTTCAGTAGTTTATCTTATTCTTCTCTAATGTACAGCACTTTGCTTCAGCTGTTGTTGTTTTTAAAGTGCTTTATAAATAAAGTTGGATTGGATTAGTCTCAGTTGAAAGTCTTTGGTTCGCAAACTGTGGTCCATGTACCACCAGTGGTACGCAAGCTTCCTCCGTTGGTACTTGGAGGAAAATCAGAAATACTGTTCTACTGTATTTACCAGGGAATGTGATTGGAGTGGAGCTGAGTTGAATTTTGACCAGAGTGAATAGAAAATGAAACAAATAGCAAAAAAAATAAAATAATTAAATAATAATAATTAGGCTCACCTTCACCTGTATCTGACTTTACTCGGCCTATTTACACCACTGTATTTTAACGTACTTTGAGAACTCAATATTTTCTCAGGTGGTAATTGGTCTAAAGAGTTTGAAAACCACTGGTCTACATGGTATTTTGCACAAACAAACAGCGTAGCAACATGTTCACCGATAGACAGATAGACAGATAGATAGATAGATAGATAGATAGATAGGACACAAGCATATATTTCTATTATTAGATTTATAAATACTAAGGTTTAGCTCTATGGTATGTATATATACATATAAGCAGGACAGGTGTAATTATAAAGCAGTAGTAGGACAGCTATATAAGTGAATAATAAATATAACAGTTTAAATAGTTAAAAATAAACAGTTTAAATATAAACCAATACTAGTTTATAATATGTAAATATATAAATATATAATAATAATAGTAATAATAATAATATATATATATACACAATATGCAATATACAATATATAGTAATAGTGTATGAAGTGTAATGTAGTACCTTCATAATATACATAGTGGTAGAAGAGATTAAATAAATATTGCACAAATTATAAATATTAATAGAACAGTACTATGTGCATGACTCATTTAATGTGAAACAAAGTGCTAGTCATGGTAAAAGGAAGAGTGTTTTTACTAATGAGGCGAGTGGCTTTCGAGTTGAAGGAACACGGTAAATGACACACCATAGTAATGACAAGCAGAAAAGGGCATATCGCCACCTAGTGTAGCGG
Organism: Brachirus orientalis; assembly: GCA_016785285.1. Lineage (NCBI taxonomy): Eukaryota > Metazoa > Chordata > Actinopteri > Pleuronectiformes > Soleidae > Brachirus > Brachirus orientalis. The sequence goes on along the minus strand of JAFBJR010000102.1, from coordinate 796,857 downwards.
AGGCATTGAGCAAATCAATTCCCTGTCATTGCGTGGTTTCAAAAATCGAAATCTAATCACTTCCTCCTTGAGTCAAAGTGAACATTTGTGCCGAATTTAAGGAAAGGTTTCCCTCAAGATGTTCCCAAAGATGTTACTTTTACAGGAATGGAACATGAAGTAAAATGGACAGACAACCTGGAAAGAAAAACCAAAAACCTACGGCCACAGCTGTTGACAGCACAGAGGCACAAAAACATAACTCCCTCTGAACTGCAACGTTAAGGCTTCTCGATGCGTCTGTTAACCTTGAATCTTCGGCTGCTCTCTGTTCAAATGACAGGCGAGACGTCTCCACGAGTCTTAACAGTTCAGCCATATGTGCTCTGATTTCCCTCTGTTCAGCAGCTTTGTTTTTGCCTTTTCAAACTGTGCCAAGAAAATGAAAATGGAAATTCTGAGAGAAGGGGAAAAAATATATATATGTATGCCCGTCATCTCACACTGTAAAATGATTAATGACTTTGATTCATTAGCGTGGAATTACAGATGACAAAGACATTAAGCTCCAACCTTGCTTTTCTAAGTGCATCATTCACTGGTTCACTCCATATGCATTTATTTAGGAGGAAAGCTTCTATCAGGTTTAACCTCACCCTTAATCAAAACGCTCACCTTGAAGACACAAAAACGAATAAAGCTGCTTTAGTTACGTGATTAATTCAAAAAATCATCTTCAAGTGTCAGTCATTGTTTTGAGAGCCGCTTTAAAAGCTAAGCTCTCTGTTGTGGAGCTGTCCTGCAAACTTGAACTTTGATTTTAGAAAATTTAATATCTTTTTTCTTTCCTCATTTATTTACATTTGAAACTTTCCAGCTCTTTTGGATTTACAATTCAGGCTAATTGATTAATTGGCACCGTTCCACTAAAATATGGCGCGCTTGTAAATAGTTTTAAGTGTCCCCGCCTGTCTGTGGTGACTGCATCATGGCTCACTGGTACATTGCTTTTATACAGTTACACATACTGTAAATACATTTATGGTTTTGGCTGCATTTGTCTGTTCAGCAGCATAACTCAAAGAGTAAAGGACGAATTTTGATGACATTTTCTGGGGAATTTTCTGGAGCAATAAGAATTGCTCCAGTTTTGGTGGAAGGATCACCACAAAAGTTTTGGTAGAAGTAGGATGGGAATAGCATTTAAAAGAAGCAGAAAATGAAAGTCAATGGAGAAGTGAGCTTCTACTACGTCAGTCAACATTTTCCTGAGACATTAACAGCCTTTTCCAGCTCTGATTCCACAGAACATGAGCATTTTGTAAATTAGGTTCAAATTTAGAGTAAAATAACCCTCACCCAGTAGGTGTCCAATAGGTGACATCTGCAGAAATTGTCATGGCTCTGGTCAAATCACGAATCTGAAACCTTTAAAATGGGAGTTTGGTCAACAATTGGGAGACTACAATCTCTGGTCTGTAGATAACCTTTCTTGTGAAAATTATGTATGACAGTCAGTTGTTCACTGGTCATTGGAACAAAATTTCTGAATATTTTTTCCACTTCAGAAGTCACTTTGTAAGGAAACAATAAAATATGAAATATAAAATAAGACTTCCTACCATCCATTAAATTAAAATTATTCAAGCTGGTCCTGTCCAACAAATGTATCTCTATGGTTTCATGTGAATTCATACATGCAGGTATGAATTCACATTTTCTGGGTGAGTTACTGTGTAGACAATGAAAAATTAAATTTACGGCCATTTCCACCAGATGAACAAATTTACATGTATTTTTAAATTTCCATAATCTTTTAGTCACATCATCAACTTTTACCTACTTATGCCTCTTGTGATGCTGGATGTCACTAATACGTGGAGTGGATTTTTAATGCGTGGCGTGGATTTTTCCGCTGCGAGTTTGCATACAAAGGCATTACACAGATGAGAGTAGATGTGAATTTTACATCAGCCAGGCTGTGCGGCGCCTATTGTGTGGACGGCGCAATGCCCGAGTTTGAGCGATGCGATGACCGATCAGCACTGAAATCCTCCAGATGATGTCATGTATGTGACCAAACTCTGCTAAAAATGGAGGGGAAAAAAAATTATAATTTCTGGGTGTGGACACCCAGAGCTAAAAAACAAAAAGGAGAGAGTGTGGAAAAATGGGATTGGCCGTGACACTGGCAATTGACATTGCATAAAAATGCACATGCATGATTCCACAGCAAATGCCACAGCGAGATGCAAAAATCCAGCCCCTTCACTATGGAATGGTCTTCCAGACCATTGAAATCTTCTTTAAACAACTCTACATTTTCTCCTTGGCCATTAATTCAGGTTGAGTTAAATAATTGGTCAAGTTAAATCATTCTGTTTATTTTCAAATATCCTGGCTTTAGTGTACTTTGCTCTGAAACCAAAAACAAGACACTCACTATGAAGTTGCGTAGTGACTCCAGTGACCTGGAGAAGCTCCTGAGAACCTGAGCAAGTTCTCGCCACAAGAGATTTAGCTGGACTAGAGTGTATTAGACACTGATCTGTTTAATTATAGGCTGAGTCACACGCCATCTGTAAGAGCACCTCATCGCCTCCCTGCACTTTCCAAAGGACTTAAAGAATCCACACATATTGTCCTCCAAGGACATGCTTAATTGACTTTGGCAACGCAGGCTCCTCCAACTTCACTGATGTAGCGTGAGCTCAGCTGAGCAGCAGTCTCCAGTGCTTTGTGGTGAAAAATATGAACTGATCGGAAACTAGTCCGTGATTGTCAATTACATGCAACACTAGGGTTCAGAACAAAGCGTGTTTACAGATTTAACTCATCAGCGCAAACTCGACTTGTGTTACCAGAGCGGGCCAGAGCGGCGCAGGTAAGAATAACCCGAAACGTGTAACGATATTGTTTCGGGAAGCGTGAAAAGTGACGTTCTGCAAATGGATTTGGAAGCGGCAAGAGGAGACAGGAGGGCTAAATCTGTCTTGTTCATTTGTGACGGACTTGGCGTGAAGCTCTGACTCTGGCTTGGATAAAGAAAAGACACTTGCAGCAGAATTCTGCCAGTCTTTGGTTCTCTGTGTTCGACATCTTCCCCCCTCTACCACCATCACACACACACGCACACACACAAACTCTCACAACCCCATACTGTACCGTTCAAAACACTGCCGAACCTGGTGCTCCACACTCACCCATGAATCCCTGCACGTCGGATCCCAGCCAGGTAATTACTGTTTAAAAATACTTCAACCCATTCTTCTGCCCTAAAAAACAAAACAAAAAAAGAAAAAAAAAAGAGTCAAATAGAAACAAAGGGAACACAGTTCGAACAACGACAAAGAGCCGCTTTGAATAAACGGGGGCTTTGTTTGCATACAGAGCAAGGTGTCGGAAACCAGATCTTCAGCTATTTCATATTTAAATGCAGCTGTCACGCTCTGGTTTTAGCTACACGTAGCTTGGAAAGTTGGTCATGCTGCTGCTTTCGGAGAGAAAAATACAAGAAAGGCTTATGTTTGTGCTGCCATAAAACCTGTTTGTTGATTCTCCTCCTGACTAAATGATTTGTAAGGGGATGTTTTCATTGGTGTGGGTTTATCTGTTAGTTTGTATGTCTGCCAGAAAATTCCTGTCTACAGTTTTTGATGGTTCAATCAGACTTTTATTTAGTTATGGGTAGGTGATCACCCAAGTATGTTCCCATTCCATTTTGGTAAGAATCTACCAACCGATGTCTAATGTCACAAAGAGTGAACACATTTTCAAGAAATCCCTCGCTCTTATGGGCAAAAATGTGTCAAAAACTCATCGGATTTTAACAGAATTTGGTTTAAGTTATGGAGGATTGGAGACTCTACCATCAGACTAAATGTCAGATGGGTCCGATCCAGATTACAGATTTGGCGGCAATTTAAATTGAACATAGTTAAATCCCGCTTAACGAGTTCAGTGGTGTAGGAGGAATTTTGTTGTTTGTTTGTAAGATGGCGTATAGCTATAATCAGGTAAATTTCTAAACAAATCCGGAAAAGGAGGATAATTGTCCAGATTTCAATCCCAATTATCATGGGGTGCCTTCCAATTTGAGGCTGGAGTGAAGAGATAATCTGGTCTTAAGTTATCCGAGACACATCAGAGTCTTCCCGAATTCAAATCATGAGTATTAATCATGTTTGATATTTACAACTTAAATGGAAATTGGGGCATGACCGGAATCCCCAGATCAACGAGTTGACTGGGAAATGGATGCCGCATACTTTTTTTAGAACCGAAACATGGCTGCCCACAGTACAATGAGGATGAATGTGATGACTGTCTTCCAAGCCCAGTAGACGATAGATAGATAGATAGATAGATAGATAGATAGATAGATAGATAGATAGATAGATAGATAGATAGATAGATAGATAGATAGATAGATAGATCTATATTAATCCCTTGGGATCCCCTGCTGTGGTTTGTTGTAGTTTTCAACAAGTCTCTGACTCGTCTCCTGAGGAATCCCAGCCCATTCTTCTTTGGCAAATCTCTCCAGCTTCTCCAGATTTGATGGCCTTCTGGCATGGACCTTGGTCTTCACTTCAATGGGATTTAAGTCAGGACTTTGTGCAGGCCAGTCAGTAACGTTCACTCTGGTCTTCTGGAGGTCGTTCTTCACCAGGAGCCACGTATGTTTTGGGTCATTGTCGTGTTGGAAGACAAAGTTCGACGACCCAGACCCAGTTTTGCTGCCGACTGCTTCAGGTTTTCTTTCCAAATCTTCACATCTCCTCCTTTTTTCATGATTCCTTCCATCTTGATGAGATTCCCAGTTCCAGACTCACTGAAGCTTCCCCACAGCATAATCCTCACACCACCGTGTTTCACTGTGGGGACGCTGTTCTTTGGAACACATAAGAGACATAAACAATGTCTCTGTGGACAAAGAGCTCTAGTTTGGTCTCATCCTTTAAATACCTTTAAAACAATGACTTATAATGTTTGTCTTCAACTGTAAAACACCAGTGACAAAGTGTTTAAACCTTGACGGAGGTCTACAGTTTCCTAAGTGATCTTTTAATGACATATGTCAGTTAGATTATGAACATCTCTTATGGAAATACTTTGTTCAATGTCTTAAGCAACTTTGAAAACTGATTTAAAACGTTATTTCTGAACATCTGCCCGTGTGGACCCGGACTGTCACAACAAAGCAGCGGAGCCGACATGAGAAACAAACAGCAAAAGATTAAAACAGATTGTTAATGAGCTATTTTACATAATATAAAGAGATGATGCACAGTTTTGACCCTGCAAAGTGGAATGACACGACAATAATAACTTCAGCACTTTTCAAAACAAGGTGACTATGTGCACATTTATTTTGAAGGTTACAAAAATAAATAAATTAATTAAATTTGTCTGGAAGTTTAAAAGAAAATGATTCTACACTTTAAGTGATTATAACCCCAGGAGTAAACGTTTAAAAGAGTAAAACAGACTGTGGCTTGGATGCTGGTTAAAGGCTCATACAATAAAATAAACATCTTTGGAAAAATTAAAATAGGAACAAGTGAGAAAATATAGATATAAGGTAATAATAATCAGTAACATAAAGAATCATTTAACATTTAAACATCACTGTCACAGAAAAATAAAATAAAGTAAACTATAAAATAATAAAATGTCTCTGTAATCAGGAAAAAAACAAGTGAAAATGTTTCTTATACAAAATATAGGAACCTGTTTGTAAATGAATGACGTAATGACATTAAATATGTGAACATAACAGCTCTAATATAAGACATGTATGGGTGTTTTATACTGTACTGTATATGTAATTTAGTGATCACATACAGGGATAATATTTAGGCATCAGTTTTGAGTGTGTCACATGACATGAAAGCCATTAAAGCAAACACCACAGGTTGTTTCTATATGTACATTAATGTACTTATATAAATGATATTATAAATAGGTATTTCTTTTAAATCGTCTGTAGTAATATAATTTTGTGTCACTTCAAATGAAAGCTATATATATATATATATATATTTATTTTTACATTTGTATAAATGAAAGGTGAAAAATATCTATATAAAATATAATTACTACAATTATGACATCGAATGACATAGAAGCATTACTAATATTCAGTGAGATGCATCTAAATATTTATGCCCCACTGCTGCATAAAAAACCTTTTACTTTATGGGTTAAGGGACTGGTGTACAAAACTGAACTTTTCCCCGCTTCCCGTTGATTTACATTAAAATTCCAGTGACATGGCAACAAAGCAACACGTCTAATCTCCTCCCCTTTTGTCTTAATCTTCACACCTGTCCACCACATATCGCCTTCCTCGACTTTATTCAATGCAAATCCTTGTCTTCAAGTGTGACCCGCAATTAGTCAAGTTGATGCCTTAATAAGGCGCGAGGGTGACTGTGTCAAACTCCTCGCTCTTTCACGCTAAATAGCAAAATGCTGGTGTTGTGACATAATTTCCCTAAGAATAGAGAGAGGGAGATGGTGTCGGGGGTGGAGGGTGAGAAATGACTGCACCATCAGCGGTAGGTGATGTAGTTAATATGCAGCTGGGTGGGTGTAGTGAAGAATGTGTGTGTGGGGCATCAAGTCATCACGGACCTGTAAATATAACGGCATGTTAACGTGTGTTTGTCACTTTGTAAGGCTTGTTTGTCTCCTCGGGTTCAAGAAATGTTAAATATGCTTTTCAATGTGTCACCGTGGTGGGAAAAATGGCAAAGTGCAAGTAAAAAGAAGAATCCACTTGTGTAGTTCACTGTAAAACTGTAAAAAAGCAAAATTAGAATTCAACCAAATGTTTCAACTGCCTTTAGGGCCGAGAGAATCAGGAAATTAAATATATGGCCACATTATTAGGTACACCTGCTGTAGTTTGCAACTTTTAAATACATGCACCACCGTCAAATCAGATCACACAGTGTTCATTATCTCATGTCACGGCGACATTCCTCAGCTGCACACAGGAAGTGATCTGTTTTATGTCAAGACAGATAGCGCCAAGTAGAGTGAGATGATAGTACACAAGTGAAATGTGAAAATGTAAAGAAGCGTCCATGAAAAGTTTAGAAGTTAATTCTACTGCTTAAACCCCCCCCCAAACTTTTTAGCAATTTAATGAGATTTAATGAGAGTCAGGTCTGGTAGTTTTGCTGGACAGAGTGTTTTTCAGATGAAGTGACACAGCAAACAAATAATGTAACATCATTTCACAAAGACCAAACAGAATAATCACCAAAATTCACACATTGTAGCTTTAACACAAACAGGCATATTATGATAAGCTCAAACCGAGCATCAGAATTAGGAAGAGAGGTGATTTAAATGTACATGATTGTTGTTTGAAGAATGTATCTAAATTTATATAAATAGAAATCTATACAAATTATCTACTGGGATGTTCATGTGCTCACACCTGTTTTACAAAGAATGATCTGTAATAGAGAGAAAATGCCTTGTTATTGCCAGAGGTCAGAGGACAATGACCACAAAGCAAACGCTTGCTTTGTGGTCCAAGGTATGAAGAAGATCATCTCTGAACACGTCGACCCCTGAAGTAGACGACCTTGCCACTCTTGACATTTTATTGGGTGTCACCTGTACCTAATAAAGTGCCCAGTATGTGTAAATTACTACATTTGGACATAATGGTCAATATTTTACCTCAAATGTGTGAAATGTTTTTTTTACATGTGCTTCTTTTTTTTTGTCATTTTCTATGCGTTTAAGTTAACTTTAAAACCGACAAACAATGTGCTTCTTCAACTTTCATTCAGCAGCAAAAATCTATTTATTTCTCTGACACTTATCTTGACAATTACAGATCATTTCATTTTAAGAGTTTCAAGGCTGTGGACAGACAACAGGTGGAGTCAGTGCCTTCCTTTCAATCAAAACATTTATTTTCTTGTTTTATAATTCCAGATATTACATAAATCCTTTTTATTATTATTTGCTATGATTTTTATTATTACATTTATTGTGTTTCTATTAAAATTTGTCTTGATTTATTTTTTTTGAACTTGGCTTTATTTGTGAAGCACAGTGACTTTGCTTTGAGAAGTGCTACATAAATAATAATAATAATAATAATAATAATAATAATATTATAAGCCAGGCATGTCTGCCATGAAATAAAATACAACATAAATTTGGAAGTAAAGTCAATTTTACAATTAAAATTCAAGAATTATTAGGGACAAAATGACAGAATATTCCCTAACTCACATAAGCTGCAGTGAGTTAATCGACAGTACAAATTTAACAGAACATACCAGACGCTGGCTGAATAATGATAATAAACATAATTTAAAAGACGTACAACAAACAAGAAAGTATTTCATAAACTCAAACTTCATAAAAATAACAGTATTTTGCAATTCATTGTGTGAAACGATGGAAACTTTCGAGTGAAAACATGAGAATAATTGATAGTTACAGCTACAGTTTCTGGTCATTTCTTTTCTCACAGGTGTTTTCCTCAAACACACAAATGCGTGGATGTAATTAGACAGTGTATGTGGACAAAAGAGAGATGTCTTGTGGCATATGGCGGGGTCAGGTGCACGCCGGAGAGAAAACTTGTCATGCAGCGGCAGAAATCTATTACCTTGCCTACATATGGATTTATGACAACAACTGGCATAAGGAATCATGAATAACTTAGAGACGGATGTTCTTATATAAGCATCAATTGTTAATTGAAGAAGCTGTCACACTCCCTGGGGCTGTCAACAGAGTTTATAAGCATTCAAACTCAGCTTTATCAAATTAATGGTGTATTCAGTGCTGCCTCTTTCTCCTTAAATCCATCTTTTGAGTGTTTTTTTTTTTTTTTTTACAGAGAAAATACTTCATTCTGTTGATGAAAAGAATACTTACTGACATGACAGTGTCAGTTATGGTTTTGTAATATATGCTAATATGTATAATTCCACCAAATGTATTTTTGATGTCCATTGTTTACCTGACAGCCAAGTGGAACTTTTGTTTTGAGTTTTATGTTTCCCCTATTGTCCTATTTTTGGGTGCACCTGTGTATAAGGTTACTATGTCCTCCGTGTGATTTTACCCAATCTGTGCCCCGAATAACTACTAAAAATGAAAAACGCATAAAATCTACTTCCTAAGAATAACTGCTAAAATGAAAGGTAACATAAAAATCAATGTTTATTTTCTAAGAATAACAAATAAAACAAAAGATTACATAAAAATGTGGATTCAACTGTGTAAGAATAACTACCAAAATAAAATATTAGATAAAAACTTGGATTAAAAGAAGCACGTTACTAGCATAGAATGCTATTGCGTCACGGTTATAAGCACAGAAACTAAGATGAAATTAAACAGCACACTTTTTGTGTGTTTTCAACAGCCTGACCCCGCATTTACAGCCACTTTATTGGGTAATGAGTCAGCAAAAAAAAGCACAAGATGTTACCCTGATGCTAACATTACTCCCACTCCCACAAGTTCGCAGATATAATAACACCTCAGGTGGTTGTTGTATTATTATTATATAATACAACAATATCAACAATATAGTATATTATCTGCCACGTCAGGGGGACATTGAACTTGATGTCTATGTTAGCAAGCTAATGCTATCCTCCTAATGCCCAACAAAGAAAAGTACCACAAACATTGTAAAAACCAAAAATGAGCATCTGGTGCAGTGCACTACGTAGCGCTAGCGTTCAAGTTTCGCTACTTACAATAAGTTAGCTACAATAGCTAGCACCATTTTCTTTTGGTTAACCCAGGCGCAGTTTTATTAACATTATCGGCCTCCATGTTGATTAATCAGCCAAGAACGGTACCATTAAGAGTGTGTGTGTTTACAATACTTGATATAAGTTGTGGTCCAATACTGGCCAAAATTACTGGAGAATTATGTCTTTGAAATAGCTTAATAAGGCATCAGCGGTAAAATTGATAGATTACAAGTTTGTAGTTTAAATTGTATCATTTTGATATTGGTAGCTACCTGAGGTTTCTGACATGTTTTGATATTGGTATCAAAACATGTCAGCCCTACTCTCTACTGTAGACCACAATACAGCACAAATTCCAAATTCCAAAAGTCCAATTTTAGTCAGACAAAGACAATAATTTGGTGTTCTTAATGTCATGCAAACATGTCAGGCTAAAATCGAGCTAGTCTTAGTTGGACTATACCAGGATGATGCGATTCATTCAAACTGAATCAATACACACTAGCTTATAGAGAGATACAGCGCCACCTGCAGAGGCGGAGTCAAACGTCCACGGCCAATAAATTGATTTTCTCCTCCGCATGTATACTTGAACTCGGCAAATTGTCCGATTGCCTGTCTTAGTTGGACTGTGGCCTTAGCTCGATTAAACGGTGAATGTAAACATAGTGACTGACTTCAATTTGTTGAATTTGTCACGCTTCACCTCAGTAAACTGATTCGGTGTCGCCGAGTCAGCAAGAAAAGGCCGGATTGTGCCGAGGAGCCCAGGTGTGCTGACAGGTAGAGTTCTCCAGGCCACGCTGGGGTTCGCTGGGGAAATCATAAGCCGCTCTGCTGTCACAGAATGAACATTTTCACCCCACAGTGCAAGAGGAATGATAATAATAATACACGAAAAAACAGCTGCACACACACACAGGAGGATGGGGACTGTTTCTGGGGAGCGAGCTGGTGACGAAGGAGGACTGTCTTTCTGTTAATGTTTACGTCAAATCACTTCACTTGATTTGATAGTGGAACTTATAAAAAGTTTGAGGTGCTACTGATTCAATTTTTATGAATGATGAATAAGTATCCACAAGGAAACGAGACAAAAAAAAGTAAACAATCTAAATGTAACAATGTAAATTTCAATAATAAATGTAAATTTCCGTAAACAGGAAATGGTTTCATCCAAATGAAACCCTTCAAAATGACTCAAATTGGTGTTTCGCCGACACTGAGCCCTGATATATATTATATATATATATATATTTATTTTTCCTCGAGTGGCAAAATCTTAAAATTCCTTTGAGATTTCGAATATATATTCCTCGAGTGGCAAAATCGCAAAATTCCTTTTCTGTGTAGGCGTCCTATACACTACTTTGAGAAGACGATGATGTCATCGTCCCACTTGTGTCTTATCTTTTGTTGTTATTACCCTCTTTTTGTGTTTGTGTTTCCTTCCTTTCCCCTGTCTGGGTTTATTCTGTCTGTGTTTCGCATACTTTGCAATGTATACTTGCTACAGCGCCACATACAGGCCTGGCATGTGTACTACAGCATTTTTCCTGAAAGGATGTCGTCTTTACAAAGGACTTTTTTTTTTTTTTTTAATAGGATAAAGATGAAGATTGATTATGTTTCATTTATGTGCGGCTAGGGCCTCAGAAAAGAAAAGAAAGGTTTTACAAGCGTATCCACAAGCACGAGAAGAACAACAACAAAAAAGAAAAAAGTAACAGTGAATGCATGTGCAAGGGAGGAATGTGAGTGTAGTATCGAGATTTTTGGTTTCTATAAACGTTGCAGGGCTGATACACTAAAAAAACAAAAAAACTTCTGCGGATTGACATTTTGTGTGTTTCATGGTACGGTTTGGTTTAGTACAGTACAATACAGTTTGGAATGGTAAAGCATGGGTCAGGCTTTCATTTCGCTTTCACTTGGTAGGCGGGGTGTGGGCTGTGTCCACTGGAGTGATGCGACACTGGTATTTTTTAGCTCAGTTAGGCACAAGTGTTGGTGAGGTTAGGGTTAAAAAAAAGTAAGTTATAGACAAGGACAGTAACACATACACATGTTGGTGTTCAGTCAAACAAGTGGGTCACTTTTTGATAACAACACAAGAGTTTCCAAAAGTGTAGCAACAATGTGGCAACTGGACTCAGTTGAATTTCTTGAAGACGTTTCGCCTCTCATCCAAGAGGCTTCTTCAGTTCTGTTTGCCTGGTGGAGAGTCTGGGACTAAACTCTGTCAGGTTCTTGGTCCATGGGGGCGTGGTTTGGACAAGAAAGGGGCGTGAGTTGTTAACTAATCGATTACATGAGTCGTTAAGTCATCAAAGGGTCGTTACTGGCTATTGTCTGGTTTAGTTTCACCCGAGTCATTCACTGTATCTGACCTCCTGGGGAGGGAGTTCAGAACAGCACTGTAGGTGGCCGATAGCTGGTGTCTTTGGTGCCGTCCACACGAGAACGGGTTTCGGTCGGTCCGATAAAATTTTTTTATCTATTCGCCCTCTTGTACACACGGGAACGGCGTTCTGGTTGCCCTGAAACGATACTTTTTGAGAACGGGTTCCAGAGTGGAAAAATCTGGCAACGCGGCCTTCGCGTTGACGTGTAGACAAGGAAACCGATACTTTTTGAAAACGATGACGTCACTTTACCTTCACCGTCACGTGACCAGAACAAGACGTAACCTCACGCAACAATTGATTTTTTTTTTTTGTGGGCTGAAAAAAAATCACATACACATGATAACGGATCAGAAACGCATCGCGTAAAGATGGGAACGGAACACATGGTGAAATCGATGTAATACATATGCCACACCTACATGTGGCGCTGTAAACAGACTCAGACAGATCCGTTATCATGTGTACGTGATTTTTTTTCAGCCCACAAAAAAAAATCTCGTTGCGTCGCCGTGTGTACGTAGTCTTAGACCACCTTCCCCGTTCAAGGTTGGTTTCTCCAGTTTGGCAAAGATGGCTTCTTTTACGTCAAAATCTGAACATTGCTGTCCTGGGAAGAATGTCCTCTCTGGTGTAAGTGCAGATCCACTGCTGAGTCTTGTCCAGAGTGGGTCGGTCGTCTATGTTGGGCCACGCGTTTGTTTTGTCTCTCCAGTGCACAAATCGTTGCAGTCCTCACTGCACTGAACAACGTAGACCGAGTTGGTTTTCTTGTGGTAGGGTGTTTTGTCTTAGAGGGTGAACTAGTTTCTGTCTGAGGGTGTTGTCGGGTTTGAAATGTATCGGAATGTCGTGTCTGTTGAAAATCCTCTTACGTTTAAGTCCGGTTGTCTTTTTGTTGCTACACTTTTGGACACCATGAGACTGAGAATCTTCACGGACGACACAAGAGTTTCTCTGTGGAGCTTTTCCTCACTTGATGTGAGGGTCTAAGGATAGAGGCTGTCATTTGCTGTAGAGACTGTAAAGCCCTTCAAGGCAAATGCTTTTGTGATGTAGGGCTGTATAAATAAAATTGACTTCACTAAACTTGACTAACACACCCAAGGTACCAAATTACTATTATTTATGTGACCACTAGGTCACATAAATAATTTTTAAACCGCCTAGTTTAAAAATGTAACAATGGGTTGGAGTGCATTGCAAATGACCAATAGGGCCATTTGAGTTGGAGGACCAGCTCCGTTTTACCCCAAGGGAAGGATGCCAAAGACTGGAACAGTTGGGCTCAGTTATTTTGGTTCTATTCCTAATGGAAACACACACAAAAAAATATGTCCCCCACCAAACTGAACCACCCCACTCAATGGAAACGTGGCTCTCGACTCGTTTCCGCGTGGACAGTCCCTAAAAAGAAGCCCCTGCACTTTGCTGAGGGCCAATGTGTAATGTGATGTTGTTAGTGTGCGTCAAAAACATGACACGACACAATTCAAGCACGACTTTGTCGAGTTTTTAACTTGGGGATTTTGCCACGATCAACATCCGTCTCCATCAGAAGTTCAGGTTGAAAAGAGACAGACAGAGAGAGACAGACAGAGAGAGAGAGAGAGAGAGACAGAGAAAAGAAAAGTCTGGTACAAACACTGGCCGAAATCAGAGGCTATAGCGGCAAAAACAGAGTGATAGCTGCGCGTTTGAACTCAGTAATTGGTTGGCCACTCGGCAGGCGATGCAACAGAGGAGCTGCGGAGTGTGGTGTGTGTTTCCCAGCCCCACTGTGCAGCCTCATAGAGTACAGAGGCAGAGAATGAACTTCAGAGGGTTTTAATGCCTGAAGAGAAGAATATGGACATTAAATTATCAGGGGAAAACAGCAGGGTGTGAAAAAAAAAAAAACCCAAAAAAGCAGAGCCTTGTGAAGGCGGCGAATGGAAAAAATGTACATACAGGCTGCTTCTGACACGGAAACCTGGCCAAATTCACAGGCTCCTTTATTCTGAGCTTCACACTGATGCTCTCAGTCTTTCTGTCTCTCTCTCTCTCTCTCTCTCTGTGAATATACTATATGTGTGCAAATCCTTTACTTTTTTAAATTGGAATTTAAAGCAATAAGCTTCCATAATATACATCCTTTCTGTTTGAATTGAAAATGCTCTTTTTTCTAAATATGCTTTCCTTTAAAGCTGGACTTACATCAAAAACAACAACAACAACAACAACAAGACAACTGTAGCTCATTTACAGCTACAGAGACGAACTCGGTGGACATTTAAATGTGTACAAATCACAAAATAACAAGATTTTACTGCAGGTTTTGGATCATGAACCTTTTCAAGCAGCTGTTTGTCACCAGTGTAGCAGATACAGGTGCTGTCGTGTATTCTGTGTGAATAAAAAGAAGTAATAATTTTAAAATACTTAACACCGTTGCTTATTTACAGCATAAGAAATTCACCTTTTTGGAACATTTATTAAAGAGTAAAAAAAGAGAAAAAAATAAATAATAATAATAAAAAAAAATCACACAATAACTTCATTTTATTGCAGTTTTTGAATCATACATGAGTCACTGAACCAAGAACATCAAACTATTTAAGTTACTGGTGCAATTTTAAGATTATTGCCATAATGTTCAGATAATTAAAAGATGAAGTTAAAGCTTTTAGTTTTTCACAATCTTTAAATATCAGTGTTTAATATAATATTATTTTTTGTCATGACAACTTATTAATCCATTGACTAATTTGAAAAAGAAAACCACTTTTATAGCTTTTACAGCACAAGAAATGAAGTGTGTGGACATTTAATGAAAGTTTTACTGCAGTTTTTCCTTTGTTTCATGACATTTTTTGTCATGAAAGCTCACTGATTCATTGGCTACTTCCAAAGCATCATCACTTACTGCATAAGAGATGGAACTTGCGGACATTCAATCACAAAATATCTTTATTTTACTGCAGTTTTTAGATCATACATGAAGAAAATCACCAGTGCCACCAGTGAGTTGGTTGGCCAGTTAATCTTTGTTTAACACTTAAATATCAATGTGTGATATAATTCTACTGATTCATTAGAACATGAGAGATTAATCCTTTGCACATTTTAATATGAAAAATCACAAAATAACTTAATTTTAGTGAAGTTTTGGATCATAAAGCATTGCCATTGATCATACAATATCTTTGGGACTAGTACAACAATAATCAAAATAAATTATTGCTTTTAAATCTTTAAATTCTAACATTAAATACATTTCATTAGTTTCAAAAACAACAACACTGTAGCTCATTCCCAAATGAGCCTTGTGGACATTTAAAGATAAAAAAAACTAAATCACAAAATATCACTATTTTATTGCAGTTTTTGTGTCATACATGATGAAAATCTACCTGTTTAATCAGCTGTTTGTCACAAAAGGAGGATAATACAAAGTGTTTTTTTTTTTTTAATCTTTAAATATCAATGTTTCCTTTGTCATGACAACTTATTAATTCATCCACTCAGGACGTTGTGGACGTTGGAAGATGAAAAATCACAAAATATCTTTATTTTATTGCTTTGGATCATAAATGAGCCACTGGACCTAAAAACTCTGTCTTTTTTAAGCTCAATAATCAGAGTCTAATGCGTCTCTGTGACTGTAATGTGTCACATTACATAACTTTTGTCTCATTTCAAAAACAACAACACTGGAACATAAAGGATGATTCCTGTGGACATTAAAGTTCATTAAAAAACACAAAATAACACTGTTTATTTATTTATTTTTTTAAGAAAATCACTCTTTATTAAGCAACTACTTGTCGCCACTGGAGTTGCTGCCGAGCCTTTTTTTTTTGTTTATTTAAAAAACAAACAAAAAAAAAAGAATAATTTCTCTGCAAATATCACCGTTTAATATAATATCAGTTTTGTTGTGACAGCTGCTCTAGTTTCATCAACAACAGCAGAGAAAGTTATTTATTATTATTATTTTTTTATGATTGACAGTTTGCACCTGAAACCATTTATTTATTTAAAGTAAATAAATAAATAAAAACCCAACATGGAAACACGTGGTTCAGTCTGTTTGGAGCAAAGTGAGCGAAAAAAAATAAATAAATAAATAAATATATATATAATGTATAATGGGAAAATAAAAGAGTGCGTCTAAATGAAAAGAATCACTCCTGAGAGTTACAGCTTTACACACACACCTTATTAATCTTTAATATCTGCTCTTCAGCTCCTCCCTCCCTCTTCAGTTTATCTCTTCTGAAGCAATTATGCCCAAGAGGGCCGAGCACAGAGGACATGCTCCCGCTACCTAGAGCAATAATATATCATTACATACTAAACATATAGCAGCTACGCAAACAGCCTTTATTGCTACTCCAGGGCGAGTGCTATTTATAAGCTGCAGCAGCAGCAGCAGCAGCAGCAGCAGCAGCAGCAGTGTTAGTGTTAGTGTTTGAGTGAGCGTTAGCCACATGGACATCACTCGTCTTAAACCTGAGCTGCATCTGTTTGTTCGGCAGACTGACACTTTTCCCTCTGAGTGTCTCTCTGCTTCTGTGTTGCCCGTTCATTCTTTTTCATTTTATTTTTGCTTTAATACTAATTGATTTCAATAGCCTCATACTGACATTAGGGGGTGCTGGAATTCTTCAGACTGGAGTGATGAGGTTGTTGAATTTGCCAAAGGCAGATATGATTTTGTGAAAGTTTGAACATCTATGGAAGGTTCTAATTCAAATAAAGCTCCAGTAAAGTGTGTCTTTTTTTTCCCGTTTTTTTGTTTTTAAACTTGAAGATTCCTTCAAGGTGAATGTACGTCGACATGTCAGAATTTTTAAACGTACAAACTGTGTTCAAGAAAACAGATCAAAGTCCAAACACTGATATAATTTTGTGAAACTTTTGGAAGTTCTTTTTTGTTTTTTATTATTTCAAAATAAATCTTCAGTAACGTCATGAGAAGCTGCTGAATTTGTTTGTTTTGACACAAAGCGATAGATTGAAGATTCAAAACCTCTGAACACTTTGAGTCTTAAATCTCGAATGGAAATTAGATTTAACCTGAAATGACATGAGACCCAAAACATGGATGTAAATTAACAGACCAAACTTTCAGACTTGTATGAAACATCCACGAAAGTTTGGAATCGAAGGAAGCTTCAGGAAAAATCATCAGAAAAGCTGTTGCATTTAACTTTTTTTTTTATTAGTAGTATTATTCAAATGATAATTCTTAATCTTGACCAATCAAGACTTTGAATTTTGAGTTGAATCTAAAATCTTGCAAATTAGTTGACTGGATTAATTATTATTATGTTTAATAAAATTGTTTGTCCACTATTCTATTCTATCTGAAAATAAAAAAGTGTGAAAACATTCCTCTCTTTATCCAAAGACAAATCCTTCCTTTCTTTCCATCTCTTTCTTGCATAAACACGTCTTTTATGCTTTTTCATGCTGGAAAAAAACATTAAAAAACTCCTCCAATAAGTAACTTATTCAAAGTACAACTCATGAATTATTTAAGAAAACACATCCCCCTCCCCTTGTTTATTTATATATACATATGTATAAAATATCATTTATTCTAAGAGCCTCTATAAATCAAAAGTATTCCCAGAGAATAACAGATAAGTGAGGTTATTGTGCGATGGGGCCAGCTGGTGGTAATAATTTAATGACGTTTTACAGGCGCTATAAAGACAGCAAACAGATGTGGCATTAAGGATTATAAAGTTGGTAAAACTTTTAACAAGTGCTATGTATTTCAGCCGTACAACAGCACAACCCCCAGAACGAAACGGAATTTACACATCCTTCAATTCCGAAGCTATCAATCACACGTGTGTTATTCCCCCGGGAGTGTCTTTACATGCATATTTATCAGCCCGACATGCTAATTCCCGCAGCTATACACCCGCCAGGCACATCTCCAGGCGTGTTTATGACTCGTAATTGTTGATATCCCTTTGATATGTTTCTTTCAACTGAGACGTCATTTGGGTTTTTGTGGTCCGGAGTCAATGACCAATGAGGCGGAGTGACCCCAGCTTTCAATTCAGATTTACAGTTCAATATCTGCTATATGCAGCTCAGCACCGAGGAGAGAGAGGAGAGGAGAGGAGGAGGAGGGAGATTCAGATGTACTTTACTTATCAGCAGTAAAAAAAAGCTCATCTCAAGGTTAGTTAATTGATTTAAAAAATAAAATCAGGAATCCTTATTGCAGGGAGGCCGAGATACTGCATGTATTTACAGGATTCTGCAACCCCATAGGCAAGATAAAGGAATAAGGAAATAAATAAAATGCATGTTTGTTGTAAACTTGGATGTGGCTCACAGCAGTTGTGAAGAGTTTATCGTCGTTTTGCCAAACAATTATCTGTGGAAAAAGTTTCTGACGCGCACGCGTGATATTGTTACATGGTCCAAGCTCATCAGCATGTATTTACATTGCTAAAGAGCATATATGGCAGATGAAGCATAAATTCAGCTCGGAGAATAAGTGGGAGATCTCGTCTCTTCTTCTCTCCTCCTTCATCCTTCTTCCACTTCTCGTTTTTCGCACCTGCCGCCAAGCGCCGCACCTCCAGGGAAACCAACATCTGAGAAATGCAATTTGAGCATTTCAGCGCCACAAAGGGAAGACAAACAATGCTGGGCGTGGGGGGGGGGGATGGAGGGGATAAACACGCTGCGGAGTTTGAGCTGGACAAACATGTCGCGTTTTTCCCTCCAATTCACAAATGGGCCCCGTCACGTTCGACGCTCACAGGTGTGGAAGAATTCAAGGACAAACTAGATTGTGTCACGGCCGCCGCTGTTGTTGTTTCTGGGTTTGTTTGCTTGTCGAGCTCGTCTCTTTACTATTGTTCCGACAGATTTGCTCGTGCTTTAAAATGACAGGGGAGGCTCTTAAAACACCAGAGAATCCGGTTTTAATCACATGTTGAGTTTAGAGAAACTAATCAGTGAGCGGGGAAGTCACATCTGAGGAAGGGACCAGCAAAAAAACTCATTTATAAAAGGTTTGATTTGATTTTCAAATCAACAAATCAAACGCACAAGCTACAACTTTTGTGCCCGAGAAAGAAAAAGATGTAAGCAGCTTTGAAAAGGCCCTCACATTGCACATTCATTTTCAGTCGGGAAAATGGCAAAATATATATTTCAATGATTATATATATGGTATAATGTATGAATATTTTTTCAAGGTTGTGAATTTGAGACACAGTTTGATGAGTTTTTGAGTATCTTCAAAAATGTTTTTAGACAAGAAAGAAGAAAACTACAGTGGCCCAGAAGGTCAAAACACAATGAAAATTTAAGAAAACACGACAGAAAACACTGCAATGTTTTGGGAAACACGACAGAAAACACCCCAATGTTTCGCGAAACACAACGATATTTCAGAAAACACGACAGAAAACACCCCAATGTTTCGCGAAACACAACGATATTTCAGAAAACACGACAGAAAACACCCCAATGTTTCGGAAAACACAACAATATTTCAGAAAATACGACAGAAAACACCCCAATGTTTCGGAAAACACAACAATATTTCAGAAAATACGACAGAAAACACTGCAATGTTTCGGGAAACACGACAGAAAACACTGCAATATTTCAGGAACCAATGATATTTCAGAAAACATGAAAAAAATGACAATATTTCAGAAAACACGAAAGAAAACACTGCAATGTTTCGCGAAAAAACACAACGATATTTCAGAAAACACGACAGAAAACACTGCAATGTTTCGGAAAACACAACAATATTTCAGAAAACACGACAGAAAACACTGCAGTGTTTCGGAAAACACGACAATATTTCAGAAAACACGACAGAAAACACTGCAGTGTTTTGGAAAACACGACAATATTTCAGAAAACACGACAGAAAACACTGCAATGTTTTGGAAAACACAACAATATTTCAGAAAACACGACAGAAAACACTGCAATGTTTCGGGAAACACGACAGAAAACACTGCAATGTTTCGCGAAACACAACGATATTTCAGAAAACATGAAAAAAATGACAATATTTTAGAAAACACGACAGAAAACACCCCAATGTTTCACGAAACACAACAATAGTTCAGAAAACACGAAAAAAAAGACAATATTTTAGAAAACACTACAGTTCACTAAACATTTACTAAAGGTAAAGTGAGATTTAAGAAAAAAACACTTAAACGTTAATGTCACCCATTGATGTACTGCTGAGAAGTGGAAACAGGAAATGACATCAGACTTCAGTTCTGTCCAGTCTCAAAATATGGTTTGTTCCCTTTCAGTGAGCTGTGAAATATTGTGTTTTGCAAACTTTTGTTGTGTATCTTTGTAATTTTTAATGTTTTCTGAAATGCTTGAGTGTGTTGACCTTCAGGGCCACCGTAGAAAACTGTACATGACTGTGGAACTTTACAAGACTCAAGGGAGACGCATGAGACAGGTGTGAATCACAGCAGGACGTGGCAGACAATCACAAATAACACAGCAAATAAAACAGGAAGCAGAACAAAAGACGAGAACTACAAAATAAAAGTTGCCAAAATAGACCACGTGATTCAAAATGTAGGACTAAGATGATCCAGGGGCTGACTTTAGAGGGCGCTGCTGGGCCCATTTTTGACAAAATGTTCATTGTTTCTGACTTTTGGGCAAAGTTTCCAGAGTTTTGATTGATTGATTGATTGATACTTTATTAATCCCAGCTGGGAAATTGAAAACTTTCATGCTTATTCCTGCCCCCACAAGAACAATCCTTTTGGCATAAGAAGAAAATAATAATAACTGAAGCAAAAGCAAACATCAGAACTACAGACAGAAAAATCCGCGAGCAGCAGAGACACAGATACAAGTCCTTTCTGACAGTTTTTAAAAAAAGGGAGGAAGAAGAAGAAAGAAACGGGGCTCGGTCAGCGTGTGAGTGGAGAGTCATTCCTTACAATATGGACATTGTTAGTGGCTCATAAAAGACAAATAAGTAGGTGTCAGTGCAGAAATTACTCCCCATGATGAACTGTCGTCGTCTGCAATGACACGGCGTCACTCACATCAGCGGCACAGGTGCATGAAAAATGGATCGGGCTGGCGGGGAAATGAATTATTAATGACACATTTAAGTATTATAACAGAAAAATCAATGAGCATACCTGGTGTAATTAACATGCACAATGTTTTCCATAATCCGGCACAGTATAATTATGCCTCTCTATTCCAGAACACGTTAGCATTAGCTTTTTCTAAAGCACGCAGCACCTGTGTGTTTGGTTTGTTCTCTGTCTCCCCTCCTTCCCTCCCTCCCTCCCTCCCTCCCTCCCTTTCTTTCTTTCTTTCCCTTTCCTCCCCCCCTCCTGTAATGATAAAGAGGCTGCAGAATGTTACTTAGCTGCTCCGGCTCTGTTGGGTGTGGACCTGCAGTCATTTGAAGCTGGCCACAGACCTTAAGCTCACAACGTGAAGGGATCAAAACGGCGCTGTAAAATTGCTTGTTTTAACCCCACCAAAAAATGTCTTTTTGTGTCTTATTGCAGCCTTGTGTTCTCACCGGGAAACAAAATTAATTCTATTTTTATTCTCTGTTTGAAGTGAATACAAAATGTTCCCATGTAATTTAAGGTGAAAAAATAAAACAAATAAATAAAAGCAGCCTTTAGTGCTTATTTTGCTGCTCGATCATAGAATATCTGCCGCCCAACGTGTACATTTGTGTTTTTCATCTGCGCCGCTATTGGTTCAGACTGAAGGGTTGAGGTGTGGGCTTATCTCTGTATACTGTAACATGTCCACTAATCACTGATTACCACCGTCTGTTTGTTGTGCTGTGACCGGTGGCTGCGAACAAGATTTCCCAGCATTCCTGAAGGATGCCGGGGAACAGCTTGAGCGGAATCCAGCGCGGGACTGGGATTTTTTTGGCAAGTCAAACTTTATCAGCACAAACATGCGCAAAATGAAAACAAACACAACCCAGACTGCTAATTACCATCCGCTTGGACCTCTGTCCACTGGTGGTTTTTTTTCTTCTCTCTCTCTCTCTCTCTCTCTCTCTCTGTCTCTCTCTCTCTCTGAGAGACACAAAATGGCCGACTGCAGCGCTTCCCCTCTCCATCCAAGGAACAACCTTTTTCTCGTGGATTAAACAGGTGGACGCGTTCGCAGCCCCAGTGATTTTTCAAACCTATTATTTCATGTGCAAAGTTATAAATTACACGACTGACACCAGTCTGGTATCTTCGGGGCCATGTGGCCTGAATCAACGCCAAATCCTGTGCCACTAATTTTACTAATTGCCTGAGCCTGGCCAACACTTTTCATTGGTGTGGAGCCTACAGTGTCACAGGAAGCTAATGAGAGCTAAATAATGTATGTGAACCTCTTTAATTGCTTCATTTCTCATTTTGCTTACCAATTCTCCTATCATAGTTAGGGATGCCAAGTTTTTTTTTTTTTTTTCCCCCTTCCCTTTTTGTAACAGTGGTTAATACTAATAACTGCACCAGTCTGTCAAAGGGCACATTCATGGAAAATGAAGCCTGTCACTGCATTGTGTTGTATTTTATAGCGGACAAAACAACATCATGGCTGGAAAAGTATTTATATAATATTTATACCGAATGATATTCACTCAGCTCCCTTTGGATAAATATTGCATTATTTTGGACGTGCTATCAGGTAACACGGTGTATGCCAGCGAGTGCCACCTGGGGATCTGTGTGTTTGTGCGTTATTTTGTGTGTCTGTGCTTTCTCTATGTGTTGCTTCAGCTCAGACAGACATACAATACGAGGGTGCGATGGCGTAGAATGTGTGTCTGGCTGCTTTCCCACTGCAGCACACGTTGGCCACCTCTCCTCTCAGTCCTATCAGCAGGGAAGCTGTAATTTAGCAGCAAATTTGATCATCCAAATAGCTGAATATTTAATGGTATTAAAGCACAGGGTATGAAAAAAAAAAAAAAAAATGCTGGATTATTTATTTACTCCCTATAGTGTAACCTCTATTCAGGCAACGCCAGGTGGGCCTGTAAATATACTTTATCTGCCACACGTGTTGAATTATTGACCAATAATTTATCATAATTCCTGTCACTGAAAACTCAATAAGCACCTCACTGCCTCCCCCTATAGTGTGACCCAGACAGAGACGACGATGATGATGATGATGATGATTATGATGGTCTGTCAAGGTGGCATGAAGGTCAACGCGCCGTGGAGACGACGCGGCTCGACTGTATCATGTTTACAAAGTAGCAGCAGAAAACAAACCTCGACAGCAGCTCTGGTTACTTCTTCTTCTTCTTCTTCTTCTTTGAGTCTCCCAAAAAGAAGAAGCACTTGCGACACTAAACGTATTTTCCCACAGTTTCTCAGAGGTTAAAGCTCCAAAATAAGACGCTGAAGGTAAAGAAACAGACATGAAGTGAGGCCTCCTTCACAGCCGACGTCAAAGTGTCGTTTCTGTGTCCACTTGTAAAGTGCACTGTAGGCGTAAATACACCAGAGACGCAGCGAGGACGGAATGTTTTCCGATCTTTTAACCCATTTCGAGAGAGAGGGTGATCGGAGAGACACATCGTGACCACACTGAACCACACTGAACCACACTGAACAGCGACGACACTGACAAGTGGGCAGTGTTGGGCAGTGTCTCTGTAACAAAGTTAAAAATGTTTTATTTGGTGTTTTTCGTCCTTACTTGAGCAGCCTAAGGCTGTATTTTGGATTTGGAGCCTCCTCTGGGGCTACGGTGTACTGCAGCTCTGCAGGGTTTTGTCCCCATGCGCTTGCTCTACCCGATCAGAGAAATCTGTGCATTTCACTCGGGTAGGTTCACTGTACAAGCACTCCACATTATCTTTTGATTTCTTGTGCTAAAACATGATTTTAGTTGGTAACCTTGACGTATGACATGTGTAATGTTGTTCTGCATGTATTGTGAGGGTGTGAGTGAACTTTGCGACAGGAAGTGTATCGTTGTGTTTGATTTTGCCAAACTCCGCTCGCAAGTTCACGTTCATTCCGTGGATAGTTTAGGTTAATGTACACGGAAGACACAGCTTAGTTTAACATGCATTGAATGTATAGTTAGGCCGACATGCTTGGTATGTGTGCATTGACTTCACTGCAGACACTCCATGCCTCTGAATATTCTGTTCTGATTGACTGCTAATACTGTGCATGTTGCCTATGCATGTAATTAGCCCATGTAACGTGGTGCAATTCTTATTCTATTTGTGTAGATGCTGCACATTATATGTACCCCCGAACCTGAAGGCTGTTCTTTCTGAAGGAAATGAAGATGTGAACCTCGGCCCATCTTGTGTCCCCCTAACTGCCTGAAACCCGTTACATTTCCTCTGCTTTTGTTGGTTTTCTGCTCGTCCAAGACCACTTCTTCCCCTGCTCCCAAATGCAATTTATGTCTTTGCAGAACAACAACGTAAGTTGGGGACCACCATGATCGGATAGCAATCAGATCTTGATGTGGACACCAGAGACACATGTTAATACCAGGTGTCTGTTCGCGTCAGAACTATGAGGATGAGGAAGAAATTTTCTTTCTTTCTTTCTTTCTTTGACTGGTTTGGGTCAAAGAGGCGGGCACTGACGTCAGACTGTCCCCGCTCCTCCTGTGAGCCTGCAGAGCCTTCTGAAAGAACCACTCCAGGTCCATATTCCATATTATAGAACTGCTCATGGTCCACACGGTTGGTGTCGTGCTTAGCACTCTCACCTTTGCAGCAAGAAGATCTGGGTTCATGACCCGGTCACAACAAGGGCCTTTCTGCATGGAGTTTGCATCATCTCCGGTTTCCTCTCACAGTCCAGAAACATGCAGATTATGCAGATTAGACTCATGGTGAGTGCGAGAGTGGACGGTTGTTTGTCTCTGGGATTAGGAACCAGCGCCCCCTGTGAGCCTCATGTGAGTCAGCTGTTGATTGCTGTCTCACTTTACTAGCCTAGCTGTTATGGTTCCAGTGTCAGTCTGTGTGGGAATGTCTCTGGGCGACACGAAACAAACCACAGCGACACTGAGAGACAGAGAGTTTCATGTTTGTTTATATTATATTACGCACGCCAGGTTGAAGCGTAATATTCTTAAATCCAGTTTTCAGTCTTCAGTCTCTTTAATCTCTTCTAATCTAGGCTCATTCCAATTCTATGGCACTGTTTTATTCTGTTATTGTCACAGCACTTAACTTTAACGTGCTGTATTAGTTCACTCTCTGTATGTGAGAATTGTGTTGGCTAAGAAATTTATGGGCAGACATTAACCTGTGTGTAACTCTAAAGAAGTAGCAGAAGAAGTATATGGTAATAATTCATTTTAAATGCATCACACTACTGGCCTGATCGCCCAGGAAAAACAGTTATATTATTCTTTTCTGCAAACCATGGGGAGCGATTTGGCAAAATGTTTCACATATGAATATTTTTTAAAGTGAAATATTTCCCAAATATTGTGGCAAAATTGTCAGTTGGAAGAGAAGGAGGGGGAATTGAAATGGCAGTCTGCTGCTCGAGAACAAACACTTTGTTGTGATGTTATAACGTGATTTTATTGATGTTGCGACGAGAGAAAAAGATCTTTTCCTGGCTGTAACCAGGTCCATTTTATACCTGAACTTATGTAGTTGTTGTCAGGTCAAAAAAATGAATCTAAAATGCTCCCAAACATCCCAAAATTTACTTTTCTTTGTCTATTTGTTCTTTTTATGATAATAATCTGCTGCATTTTGTACATTTGTCTTGTTTTTGCTTAATTTATCGTCTCATTGTTACGTTTTTACCTGTCTATGTCTTGCATTTATATTGGTGATTTCTTTACTTCCAATAAATTGGAGAAGAATGATGCAGCGTGCATGCACTTTGCAATACAATAAAACGTCTTCAAAGAGACAAGACTTTGTTTTGTTTGCGGTGTCTATTTGGTCACATGTTGGACAGACACAAATAAAGACTCAGGTACTTTCCCTCAGAGCTGGTGTTACTGAAAAACAGGAAAGATACCCAAGTGAATGCTTCTAGTAAACTTCCTTTTTGACATAAACTCTTTATTTTTACACAAAAAAATCTGATTTTATTATCAGTGAGTTTTGTTTTCCTCAGGCCACAAAGCAATGGAAAATAAAACTTGAAATTAAGTTTTTAATTACATACTGTAGCAGAGGCTAAAAAAATAAAATCGATATTTATTGTTGTGGCTGCACTGGTGTGAATGCAGGTGGCGTCTTTCTTATTCCACCAAGACACCGTACAATCAGCACAGACGCATCACAATGACACGTTTAAGACAAAAAAAAGTTATATACACTGTAAAGACACAATAAACCAGACATAATTAAAAAAATAAATGCGACAGGAACAAGGAATGGATTGAAACGTCCCAGAAAAAAGGGGGTTTAAAGACCAGATTCGCTGAAACGAAGACAACAAAAGGTGGTTTTCAACCTGTCAAGATGTCGATTTCAGCCCACAGCAGCTTCTAAACCTCGTGCACCTGCATCCTTCCACTCTGTGTGACAGAGATAATATGATAGTGAGCAGGAAGTGAAGCGCAGGTGGCACAATGATGATTTTTACCCCCTGATATTCACAACTTTGTTACCAAACCTCCGGGTTTGGTAACAAAGTTGTAACGTGGTTACATTTCCATGTTAAAGTCAGGAAATGGTCACAATGTCTGGCGTTTGGATGAGGTTTCTTTTCTCTGTTAACTTTTTAACTTGGTTTAAATTACACATTACTAACATCAAACGTTAACGACCGGGGGGAAAAAACACTGTCACAGGGAGAAACAGGTGGAGTGAGACAGACAGACATTTTACTTACTATACATAACATAACATACAAAAACTATCTGATAAGAGAGGAGATTATTATCTATAAAGTGTCTGTCAAGTATTTTGAATATAAGGGTTTTCCTGTAAAATTTTCTTTTTACAATAACAGCCATGCAGTTTTGCTTTTGGATTAATTTTAATGCTATGTCATAAAAATAAATAAATAAATAAATAAATAATGATTGTTTACATTTTTGCCAAAAGCCAAAAATATTACTTGGTGAAACATAACAGGTTTGATATTTACTCTAAATGTGTGCGTATAAAAGAAAATGCTCAAAATAATGCCAAAATGTCTTGGTTGCCCCCTGGTGGCTGGATGAAGTTTACAGTTAACGCAAGATAACTCTCTTGGGGAACTTTATTAAACTAAAGCCACAAAAGGACTTATTTCACATTTGAGGGAAAAAGTTGGCATATTTCTCCTTTATGGATATAATTAATTTTATGTATCTATTTAAGAATCTTAGAGTGAAAAACCCCTTGGGACACACCATCTTTGATTAATTCTGGTTAAAACCAGGGTCATTTATGTTCATTATAGGTCATTAAATGTACAAGAATGGGTCAGATATTTGTCGTGTTTTATATCTTTCTTTATCATGTGTAAAGACGGTTAGAAAATAACATCTGGGCTGTGACACTGCAAGTGTAAACACACTGTGCAGTTCAGTCAGGTTCACACTTTTTTTCTTTTTTAATTTAATTAGATTTAAATAGTTTCCTATCTATAATTAATTTAAGTCTTGATCCAATAGTACTTGCTGGTATTTAATGTATTGGACAGAAACTGTAAAAAAAAATAAATAAATATCCTCTGATCATTTAAATCCACACTTGTTTTTATAATTCTTTATTTAGTATCACGGCGTCTCGGCATTGTAGCCACCGCTGTGGTTTTCACTGCTCATTTGTCACTTGCAAACGTAGACTTTGCCTACTAGGTTGCAGCAAAGTGCCGGATAAATAAGGATTAATTAAGTGATTGATTGATGAAAGGGACGGTGTGGCACATTACAGCAACAAAAGTCTGCAGTCTGGATTGTTAGGCGGATAATGAAAAATAGTGGTGCGCTGAATTAAGCATCTAAAAATACTAAATGCCTGTATTATCCTTTAATGACAACACAGTACAGTAGTCATAGTGTCTAATGCAACACCCCAACAGAATGTCACTGGCACAGAACACAACGCCGCATCCTTTAATAGGATTGTGCCTGTGTAGCAATTTGTCAAGCCAAAATATCCAGTATTTACCAGACAAATATAGACACATTTGAACAAGTGGGAGAGAGAGAGAGAGAGAAATCGCAAAATAGTCAATGGGATTAAGCGGAGCATAAACTAAATGCTCCTTGATGTGTCATCGATAAAAGGATTTTTGATTATTCGTCACCATAAAAATGCATGGCGAGATTGTCATGCTGCCATTGTATCACTGTTTCTTCTTTATCTGAATGTCAAATCTCGCCGCATTAGAATCTGGGCGCTATTTATTTATTTATTTATTTATTTCCCTTTTTAATGGATTTATTACAGAGTCTGCATTTAGAAATAAGAGAAGAAGAAGAAGAAGAAGAAGAAGAAAAAAATAAAGATTACCTCATTGCCTCGGGTCAATGTCGTGTTAATAAATGGTGAAAAACCAATAACTGTGCCCTTGCCAAAGAGTGTCATCTCCAATTAATCCATGTACAATTAATATGTTGGCTTTATGACTCACATGTACACATTTAGACAGCGTGAAACATTTTTATTCGCTAACAACAGAAAATAAAACCCCCGCGAGTAACCTCAACTCTACTGACTAAGTATACTTGTTTACGTGTTTTCTTTTTCACGGTTACAACCAAAACATCAGGCGAGAGATTTGCCCGTGTCAAATATGTCGCTGTTTTTAATGATCTACATTTTTGTAGGCATTGTTCATTGGCATACAGAGGGATCTTTTGTCACTGTGTCGCCAGTGGATTTAAAAATGTGGACAGTTTATTTAATAGCACAATAGTCCAGAAAAACAGAAGAATGTTAAAACAATGGACTTTACTTACCTCAGTTAAATATGACAAAATTGACATATATTGGAGAAGATAGTTACCAGAAATGACCCCCCCGTCTTATTAAAACATCATGAATAAAAAGAAATGACAAATTCCATTTAAACTATTCTAACAATGTGGACTTTGGAGTTCTATTATATTATATACAGTGAGAATTCTGTGTGTTGTTTTTCAAAAGAAAGGAAAATAAAGCTAGAATCAGGTTTGTCTGGTTCTACATGAGTGAATTTTGGAATCAGATTTTTTTTAAAAAAAGGTACTATTTATTAATGCACATAAACAGACGGGATAATGTTCATTTAACACACTGTCCCATCCCTTGTAAAGTTTCAAGGTTTCAGTGTTTATTTCATTAAAATAGAATTTGAATTCGGACAAGAGGACGTCCGACAACTGTGGTCATAAAGACACAGAGAGATGGGTGAAGATCGAGTGAATCCGAGCTCCACTTGCATGTAGTGAGATTTTCAGCAGCAGGAAAAAGAAATCGTGAGATGATTAGTGTGATATTACTATTGTGGCAGTGGCTCAGCACACTCTGCATGTACACGTGCACTAATCAGCACAGATGTTGAAGGGGATCATAATGAAAGTAAGACTACTAGACTAATAAAAATGTCTTTGGTTTATCAAATCACACTGTGCAATCAATTTTATCATAATAATAACAACCAGTTTAAACCATAACATTGTCTTTTTTTTTTTTTTAAAGCTGATTTTCTTTATTTCTTCCTTTTCTATTCCGAAACATCCTTCAGAAAAGTATTTGCCATGACGTTGGCCAATGAAACCATGGGGTCATTAAGCTCTGAGTGGCAAAAAAAGAAAACAACAGTTTGAGCTCAGCCCTGACAAATAAAATGAATTATTAAAGCGTCCATTTCTTGTTGATTTCAGACTAATTATAGCCTCAGTGGTTGGAACGAGTCGGCCGTTTAAGCTCTGCTTGTCATGACCACGACTCCTTGAAGCTCCACTGACTGCCGCACATGAAGTGTGCTCTCACTTAACAAAAATTAGCCTCACAGTCGGTGGAGTTTAAAAAGGGAATTCCGCGTGGCGGTGGATTAGTCGGACCGACATCACACCACAACGCCTGTCGCTGAGAACGGCGCGGCGTCCCCTAATCACAACGGTCAAATTACAGGCTGTTTTATGTTGTTCAGATGACAGCAGAGGGAAAAGAAGGAGATCATGAACAAATCTATTGCGCCGCGGCTCCACGGGAGAAAGCGAGGCAATATTTATAGCTGCAAACTGAACTGAAGGAGTATGAATAACTGGCAGAAAGAGGCTATTTAACGAGCCAACATCAAGGCCCTCATAGGCAGCAAAAGTCGACATTATCAAGAGGATGCAGGTGAGTACCAGTGGATACAGGCACGGGTGGAAGAAGACACCGTGTTCCGCATTTGTCTCTACAAATTTGACGGGGGACTGACTCAGATGTGGTATGACGCTGCTGATCGCCGAGGATGCTGTCAATTTTAAGCCTCAATTTGAAATAAGGAAGACATTAATGTTTGGAGCGGATCAGGCAGAACCTGGCCTGAAGAGAAATCATAAAACCTCTGTGAAGAGAAATTATGGCACAATATGAGTCAAGATACTCAGGCTAAACTACCAGAATTCCGGCATTTCTTGTCCTCTGCACGTGAACAGCGTTCACCAAAAGTTTCATAAGTGGTCCAGTAGATCGCCTCGGGCGGCAGCCGCAACAGGCGTAATCGCACTATTCTTATATCCATAAAGAAGTGCTTGTTTTTGCAAATTAATGGCTCGGATTGTTATTGTAAGAGTCTGGCAACATTACTGGGGCAGTAGTGTCACTCAGTCTCACACACAAGTCTCCTTGCAAGGGAGTTGTTGCAGGAAGAAGAAGAAGCTGGAAATGTGAGGAGGAAGAGTTGGAGAGGGGAGTGAGACCAGTTTCACACCAAATACTGGAAAAACTGTTGGGGCTTGATGACGTTTCGTGAGGTCACCCGTTCCAGAAGTCCATAGGGGGCACTGGGGTGCTGCCCAGAGGAATCATGGGAATCATTTGATTGACTTTTAATCCAATTTTTAAGATGTAATTACAGAAGCTGGACAGCAGTGAAATTGGACATTCACCCAACACTGCAAAATTACATATTATGAACATCCAAGGGCCACACAGTTGGTGAAGTGGTAAGCATTCTTGCCTTTGCAGCAAGAAGACCCAGGTTCCTTGTGTGTGCATGGGTTTTCTCTAGGTTCTCCTGTTCTGTTTCCTCCCACAGTCCAGAATCATGCAGATTTGGGGATTAGGCCAATTGGACACTCTAAATTGCCCGCAGGTGTGAATGTGAGAGTGAATGGTTGTTTATTTCTATGTGGCCCTGTGATGGACTGTGACCTGCCTTTAGTTAGTACAAATACGGCATAGCAAATAATGTGCATAGCCAAAACAAAACAATCAAACACCAAAACACATCTCCAAACACATCTGTAACCTTGTGGAAGAATGTGAACACTTAAAGCTTCTTCTAATAAAACTGTGTAAAGAAAAAGGCAGAGCAGAATCTGGACCATAAAAAGCTACAAACACAGAAATGTCAGACAACAAACAACAACCAGAGACCTAATGAAAATCCTGCAGTAACAAAGATGCTACCCCTCTCGGTGAACATATACAGTATAAAAGCCTCAGGGTGCTGATAAACTAAAACAGTGTGGATGGGCAGGACTCCCAGCAGTTATCAACAAAATGAAAAATCATATCCAACGCTGGCAACAACAAGTCCCCCAGTGTTTCGAAGCAACAGTCTTTAGGCAACTCTGAGAATGTTGCTGCTCATCACAACAAAAAAAAGAGCTTTTCTATTTATCACCACTGCTACACAACTTTAATTTCAAGTATTTTAAGAGTAACTCAACTTGAAATTACCACTTCTTTTTTTGACAGGTCCACTCATTTCCTTCAGAGCAACCACACCGAGAGAGTGTGTGACAGCTGTTTGTCTGATTTGACAATCCAAGTGTTTCATTTACAGTTTGCATGCCAAGTTGTGAAACTGATTCTGACACATTGTTGTGTTAAAATATTTGAAGTTAAATGTAGACATTGTTTAGCTGAATCTTAATTTGAGAGGACAACATGCTGAAATATAGATAGATAGTTAAAAAGTTATTTTCTTTACAACCCTTTACAATATTTTCAGGGTCTATACAGAATATTTTGTATCATTTTTTTTATATTAAACATTGTTCTATATTGTACACTCATTAGGTGGTAGAATGAATGTTTAACATTTTTATTCCCTTTACTTGACTGTCTTTCCTGCTTTAACACCTCAGATAGATACTGTACCTAGATACTCTTGTTGGTAGGTAGGTAGGTAGGTAGGTAGGTAGGTAGGTAGGAGATAGAAAGCTAGATACTCTTGTTTGTAGGTAGGTAGGTGGGTATGTAGGTAGGTAGGTAGGTAGGTAGGAGATAGAAAGCTTGATACTCTTGTTGGTATATATATACACACACACACACACAAATTAATGTATAATTGTAAATCATGAGTCAGATGACATCTTTTTTTTTTTTTAACGAAGGCCGCCATCTATAAAGCCAACATGGTTTTGAACGTGCGTTTCATATTGTGAAGAAGCAGCAAATGACAAAGTGTGTGTGTAAAAGAGTGTTTACACCCTTTCTGGTAAATGAAGGCCACCATAGTTTTATGACACACTTGGGAAATGGACGGGTGTGTGGAGCGGTGCTGCGTTTGTTGCAATCTGCAGTCTCACCATTAGATGTCACAATAAATGTGCTGAGTTGAGACCCCGCCCACCTGCCGCAAACTCAGCCACTCTGTTGTGTTACAGTGTATGTGCAGTACATGGTCCGCACCACACCAAACACCAAACTGTGCTCTGTTGAGTCATGGATGTTTTGGACGCGATGCAGGATGCAAGCAAGTTATTTTCTTATTTTAATTACTACACACGTCCTATAGTGAGTGAAATTTCTCCGTGAAGTATGTCTTTAAGTGCAGAAGGAGAAGATGATGTATGGTCTTTCCTCAGCTATGACACATTTACTGCG
Organism: Brachirus orientalis; assembly: GCA_016785285.1. Taxonomy (NCBI): domain Eukaryota; kingdom Metazoa; phylum Chordata; class Actinopteri; order Pleuronectiformes; family Soleidae; genus Brachirus; species Brachirus orientalis. The sequence goes on along the minus strand of JAFBJR010000102.1, from coordinate 763,738 downwards.
AATGGTGATGCAACCAGCTCTTGTGGTTTACAGCTATAAACCAGGTCAACTGAATATTCCTTGTGGCTTGTGGCAAGAGTATGACTTATGCATTATATAGTCACAGTGTGTCCTGTACACAAAGCCTTGTCTGCATGCTCTGCTGCAGTCTGCTGATTTTTATTTTTGTGTGTGTCTGTCTGTGTGTGTGTGTGTGTGTCCCTCCAGAGTTGCTCCCAACTCGCCCCTTTTTACCCCCGTGCCACGTTCGCAGCTGCAGGTGGCGTCTGCGTACAATATTTAACAGATTCACACATGCCTTCGCCTCCCGCTGCACCCTCCGCCCCGCAGTCCCAGTGGGCCCCCTGCCTGCCGTTTGAGCTCTGAACAGCATTACCATCAGTCCACTGTAAATAACATGAAGTGGCAACTCATAAATAGTTAATGATGCAAAAAAATCCATGAAGTCGCTCCCTTGGCTCTGTGAACGCCGCGCTGCTGCTGCTGCTTGCCTGTGTTTCCTGGAGGGACTTGTGCGTTGCCCGGTGTTGGTTTGAATCATTGCCGGTGACGAATTCACACAGCGATTAGTTAACAAGTGGTTAAACTCCACAGCAGGTTATTCGAGGCAGACTCATACCACAGAGCTAAAGGTAATTATAAATATTTGCACTGCATGTCAGTGGAATCAGACGTGAACACAACTCAGCGGTAGATAATCACTGAGTGCTTTGTTGTTATACTCAAAGGAGCTCACTGTGCCGGACAAACTGAAGGCCCGCATGTCCACAAAGGAAGCACAGTGGGGGATTTGAACGGGATCCATTGCTTCTGCTGCTGCCTCTTTCTGAATAATGCAAATTCTCAAAACACCCTTAGTCGGTCTTTGCTGTTAAATGACCCCTTCAGCTCTTCAAACAGAGATCACGTCATTTACGTGAGGGAACAAATATTTTCAAAGGACACTTAAATGCCCAGCAAGTCATGATGATAGCCCCACCCATGTTTGGCCCATGTAACCGAAACCATATGGGACCTGCAAAATTTGCCCACCTCATGCCCACGTCCACTTGGCGCCCCTTCCGGGCTACCTGGATACTAGGTGGGTCATGTGTGACCGGTGTGCTTCTGCGTTGTGATTGTACGAATAATGGTGTGACACCGGGACCTCTTTGGAGACGATCTCCGTTTACTCTGACAAAAATGAACAAAGAGAGACTCCATGTAATCTGCGCTGTACACTTGTACAGCTCCTATACCAACAAAATGATAAAGGTAGCGACAAACCCGGAAGTTAGTTCAGTTCGCCATAGCATCAAGCCAGCGACTTTCAACTGTAAAAAACTACTATTTTTACATGCTATTCTGTTGTCATGTGCACATCACTAGACAGAAACAGACATAACAATGACTTTGAGACAAGGAATACATATAATAAACAAAGTGAAACACTAGGATAGTTCATGATTCCCAATCGACACTCACCTCACCTGCCATGGGAGAACTGTACAAAAGGGCAGAGGTGGGGAAAACAGAAAGCATTTATAGTAGGGACCACAGAAGAAGAAATTAAAATGGAGGAGCTCCAAGCTGCACACATATTTGATTTGGAGGCATTTTCTTGTCAGGTAATAACAGATTTTGTGTAATTATATACATTCGATCAACACACAGGTTGACCCGGTTACACGTGGAAACCATGGACAAACCCACATAGAACCCCTTATGGGGTCCATATCGACATATTGCCGGGGTCATAAATGGACTTTCACTCACCTGTGCGTCTGTGAATGTGTCGTTCTAAAAATGACGTGTGGTCGGGTGCAACCTTTGCACATTCGTGTCTTGAGGCAACAGAAAGTCGCTGCACCATTGACCAAGAAAAACCTGGTTTAATATCAGTAGGACAGTATTTTCAAACTTATTCAAAAGGGTAAAATAGATAGAGATGTGTTGTTACATGCTGGTTGAATGTCCTGGTTCTGTGCAGTCTAATGGACTTGTTGATTGGACGGAGAATTGGTGGATGGTGGAAACATAGGCTTCCACCAGGACCACGTACACTTTAGCACACTTTAGCACACTTTAGTCTGTCTGTTGTACTTTGGGTAAAAAGTGCACGGACACACAGGGTGAATTGTTCTATTGTTCGACTGCTGCTTCAGCTCAGAACCGTTATAACCCACAGTACGTATCCTATTGAATGGAACGCAAGTATCAGCGCCGCACTTCATGAGAGACTGTTTGCTTCTGTCTCCTCACAATCACTTCTGAATCTTGTTCTTAACTTCAAACCAGACTTTGGTTCGACGTTCCTCCTTTCGCTGCCCAACCCAACAGGAAGGCATAAGAGTAGATCCATATTCTCAGCAAAGAATTGTTCACTATAGCCCTGTGTCAGTCACAGGGGCACCTGGAAAGTGAAACTCAATACAACCGCTTTGCACCAAGACTACACGCCTTGTAATTAAAAAAAAATGGGTGACAAGAAGCATTTATCTACTGAATGACTGGGTTTTTGTGCAGTAGAAAAAAAATTCACTTCTGAAACTTTCTGTGTGTTTTCAGTTGTTTGCTGTTGTGTCACTTTAATACCTCAGAGTTACATTGGATGACTTTCTGACTGCCTCTCTGGTATTGATTCAGATATTGGGCATTAGTTTGGTCACTGCTGTTGCGGTTTTGTCACAGTCGACAATGTCTCTTTTACTCTGTCAACCCGTAGTACTTTCATTTGGATATTAAAACCGTAACTGCGGTCTGTGGGTGTTTTAATTTCCAGCAGTGGAAGGCTGCCAGTTTGGATTCCGCAGCTTTTTTTTTTTTTTTTTTTTAAAAAAACAAAACAACAAAAGCATCTGGGGAAAGGAAAAATAAATCAATTAATAAATAAATACTTGGGTGAGTAAATTAATGCTGGAAGGATGAGTCTGAGACAAAGTTTCCAGCCCTATAAACTCAGACTTTCCTCCTCTCTTTCACTTTCCGTCTCTTTTCCACGTTTCCCCCTTGATGCAGCACATTAGTTTCATCGCTGAATTGGTTCTCCTCATGCACGCAGCGAGTTACCCCATCAGCTGCCTGTCTGTCAGTGTGAGGATGGAAATTCAGAAAAGGGAAGGAGGCTGGGGAACAGCTGCTCTCGCAACGGCCAATAATAATACCAAAAAAAAGAGAAATAAATAAGAAATTACTAACCTTAAAAACCGCAGAGATGGGAGCAAATTGGGGATGTATGCAGCTTCCGCGGGCCCTCTCTCGTGAATTGTCTCTTCCCCTGACAAGCAGCTCATTGCATTTCCCATCATGCATCTGATCGGTCATTCAGAAACAAAAAAACACAAATAAGTCATGTCGACCATCTGCTTGTTAGTGGCAACTATAAAAGTGCCTGTTTTAAAATAAACAATAAAATTAGTCTGACGGGCCGGAGACCACCTGGAAGCAAAATCAAATATTTTGTGTTATTTAAAAAAAAAGGTGCGTTTCTGTCAACTCTCAAAGCAAAGCTCGTCTTTCATTTATTACGGCAGCGCACGCAATACTTGTGTCGTCCTCATTTCCTAAATCAATAATCAGCCCAGCATGCTTCATTAACAGTGACCAATCAGAGACGAGCTGGGGATCTCATTTTACAGCACGAGCGTTCTGAAGACATAAACCATCTGCTACTTGTAGGAACAGAAAAATCAAATTAATCCATTCTTATCATGCATTCAGATTTTAAAGCAATTAAAGATGTTCTCAGTCTAATCGCAGACACAGAAGTATGGCGGTAATGAGGAAGGCAAACTCTTAGGTGAACTTTCCAGGGTTCTCCAAACGGCGCGTTTGGAAACTTTACAAGTCTCACACACACCAGTGAGCCGTTAGCCCGTACAATACAGATGTTGGCAACAACAATGAATTTTTTATTAAGCATTTAATCATTGCGCAAACCCAGATTTCCCATAATGGGGGGCTCAAATTCAAAATCTGGCGATGCCAAATCATCTGCAGTGTAATGTTTTCCTTTTTTAATATAAGAAATAAACAGCTGCCAAACAATCACAACTGGCTTTAACTTTATATAAAAGCCCAGATGATGAACTAGGATGTTGAATTTACCTTAATTAAGCCAGGGGAGTTCTGCTTGCCCAGAATGCTAATTTGAACTCAGATGTGGTGCCGGTGCTTTGGTAACCTCAGAGGGCTTGGGCATCAAACCCATGCAACCACAGCTTATTACAGTGTGACGCTGTCCAATTAAAGCTGAAGTATGGATGGCTTTAAGTCAAAAAAAAAAACAAAAAAAACAATATGGAGCTAAGCTTCACTTATGGACTCCTTAAAAAGGGGACTATACATAAGAAATTAGAACATAAAAAAGGACCATGAAATTAAATCAGAGAATGAGGAAGTATGCGGCTTCAAAGTTATTCACAAGGTATTTGTGGGCCTCAAATTCTATTTGTGTTTACATCTGTTGCTGCGCCGACTGCTAATCACCCACTAATGCAGCTCATAGCACTTTGACATCAGCAGAGTGTCTTGAACTGACTGAGCTGTAGCTATGCTTTCAAAGTGTTGCCAAACGGAAAAAGCCCCAGCACCCCCTCTCAAAAAGGTCACGACCACATACACTTGTTAATGCACTTGTGTCAAAACAGCTGAAAACAGACAGGAAGTGTGTGAAACAAGTAATAATTCTTCTTAAATTGATTTAAATGTTCCTCTTTCACCAAAAATAAGCAACCAATGGGGTCAACAAATTTTGCTTGGCAGGATTCGACAAACATTTTCAAACTGTAACGTTCCTTAAATGTAGGAAAAATACGCCAAAAACTGAAGTGGCCAAAACTGAAGAAAGCAATTGAATTCTGTCGCGCAAGAAATACACTTACACTTAAAATGAGTTTTCCTCTAACTTGATTAAGATGACTTTATTCCTCAGAAATTATATATAAATAAATTATATATAGATATATAGATAGTTTTTTGTGTTAATTAACAAAGTTACCGGTACATTGTAAAACACACTGTACATTGTTTTGAACTGGGATTGCAGTAATGGTTTTAAACACTAAACTTTGCTGTTGTTCATACTTTACATGCATTACCTCTAACCTACAGGACATGGGTTAGGGGTTAGGGTATGTCCACAAATAGTAAGCAGCACTTCTCTGTAGTCCTTTACACTTCAAGTCTACAGTCTGTATTATTATAAAATTTGGAACAGCCCAAACGACAAAAAAGTAACAACCTTCAAACAACATACAGTAAAAACTAAACTAAAGAAAGAGAAAATGGATAAAATTCTAAACATTGAGGTGAATTTTAAATTGTTCACAGTAGAGTTTCTACTAATTAGTGAAATGTTTGGAGCCGGAGCTCAAACAATACAAATATAAATTGGGGAGGTAAGTGAACTGTTTATACAATTAATGTAGTTCATTTATATGGTATGAAATTGCATTTAAAAAAAGAGATCATTGTTAATATTTCAGGTATACTGCATGGGGTTGTGTAATGTTCCCATTAATAATGTACTGAGTGGTTTAAATAAGAGAAAATTTCATCCTGCTCCTTTTCAAACACACTATTAGTGTTTTAGTCTATGTTTTTATGTCTCCGTCTCCATCATTTGTGTTTTCATTTTAGGGATTTGTCCTGCAAACGGGAAAAAAGTATTAAAAAGGAAAATAACCACTGTGTTAATAAATGTCACTGTAGCCTTTATGAGTTACTTCATGCCACATGTTTCCAAACAAGGAGTCTTTGGCACATTCAGTTTTTGGTTTTTTTTGAACATATTTCTCCAGACTTGAAGGATTTCTTTAATAAAATGTGCTTCCCACTACAGTCACCTGTTTCACCAAACTGCTCAGACTAATGACATAATAGAGGCTAAACATGTCACAAAGAGTGCACTCAAAAGGAACATTATCTCTGAAAGTTAGATTACACATCAGTGGACTCACAGCTTGTAGTTTCCCTGCGAAAACAACATCTTAATTTTTATTTTTAAATTGTCCTTTATATACAAATGGAGGGAAAAACTGTGCGTGTGTGCGCGCTCCAGAGATGTTTTCAGTTTCCTCTTCCGCTATGATTATTGTAATTATCAGGCCTATGTTCCGAGTTTAGTCCCTCTCCCTCCACCGCAGCACAATTTCCATGTGCACTCACATTTGTTTGTGGCCCCAGTTGAAATTCATGAAGTCCCCCCCCCCACCACACCCCCCACCCCCCCAGTGCTGGGAGTTTGCTGGGCTGGCGACCAAACCGAGAGCGCAATGAGCTCATTGTTACGCTCTGACTGCTGCTCTCGATTTCAGAGCTATCAACAGCTGTCGATCGGAGATGTCCTGGACGTCGTCCATCAATCACAGGCCTCCATCATCAGGAGACAAAACAAACGCGCGTCAGCCAAACGTACGGCCCGGAATCAAACCAGGTGCAAAGAAGAAAAAAAAACCAAAAATAAATAAATAAATAAATAAATAAATAACACAGCTCGACTTCAGAATAAAAGCCGGGGTCTTGTGCTCGGGATGATGGGCTGTGACAAAGGTCAAGGTTTCGTCGTCCTGATCGATCGGAATGTCGCTGCCAGGTTTTGGAGTTTGACTCTAACTCAGGTCAGTCACGCAGAAAGACATGAAAGCCCTCACTGCTCTGTAAACACTTTTACTTCTCATTTACCACTTCATCCTCGCGAGGCCAGCATGACATACAGTATAGGGTCCGATTAAAGCAACATCAGTGAATCAATTTATGTGGCACTTTTCATACAGATGTGACACCAAAGTCCTTTTTCTTTGATTTTAAATTCACGAGAGAGGCAGCACAAAGACCAAAAGTGGGTTAAGGAGAGTGGTAGAATAAGAGACTGGAATAGGGGAGGTTCTGGTCCAGCTTTCACTTGCTGGCTTTGCTTCCGTTCTTTTGAAATTCTGTCATTTTGTTTTATAATCTGCTGCACTTGTCTCTGGTCATGTGACACCCACTGCACGTCTGTCCGTCCTGGAAGAAGGATCCCTCCTCTGTGGCTCTTCATGAGCTTCCTCCCATTTTTTCCCTGTAGGTAAGGGTTTTACTGTGGAGTTTTTCCCTCACTTGATGCGAGGGTCTAAGGATAGAGGGTGTCACTTGCTGTACAGACTGTGAAGCCCTTCGAGGCAAAATGCATTTGTAGCATTTGTAACATCAGAAATGCATTTTGCCTATATATATATATATAAAAAAATTGACTTGACTGAGGCCGACCTGGTTCTGTTGCTGATGTGATGGACGGTGTTAATAGTTTGCGTGACATCTCTATCTATAGAGTGTTTGAATGTCAGGCCGTGGTATATTGAAGTCACCTCGTCCTCTCATCCATCTTCATGAATTATAAATCAAGTGATTCACTCAGTGAACGGTTGGTTTTATAAGCCGGGTTGAAAAGCTAGTACGTCAAGCTACGTAAACTAAAACACTGCGATTCTTTTGTCGGTTCATTTTCAATAAAACAATGTAATCAGCTGACACGGTTAAATTTAGTGGCTCCACTGAACCTCTGCAGACTTGTGGACTTGTGAGAGGAAGCTGGAGAGCCCAGAGGAAACACGCTCGCACACAGAAGGGCCCGGGATTTGAACCAGCGATCTTCTTGCGAGCCACTACTCCACCATGTGGCCCTGATGTAAACATATATATGTATAAAAATGTATAAGAAATGGTTGTTTGTACATGAGAAGCTGCCTCGGACTTCACTGGCATTGTTTGCTTCTCAACAAATGCACGTTACTATGACACACTGTGTATTTTACAACAATTGTGGAAAAAACAAATGTATGTATGTACAACTCGTTGCATACATATGATATAATGTAACATAATACATTTAAAGAGACTCCATTCCTTTGAAGTGTGACTGATGATATGTTAACATGTGATTATATCACAGAAAAGATTTTAAAAACAATAGTGTGTTTTAGCAAACAAGAAATAAGAAATTAAATAATCATTTAATCATATTTTTATCTCATGGTGTGGAATGAAGGGGATCGATATCTAAAGTTATGATTGAAAAGACCCTTACAATGCTGATTATGACAATACAAATTCGTTGATTAGATTTTTTTTTAAAAATGTGATTAATTGGTTTAACTCAAAACGATGCAAATAATGTTTAAAGCTCGTAACAACTGACTTATTGACAGGAAAGTTGATTATACAGAAAAACAAAAAATGAAGATGCATTTCCATTTCAGGAGAGTTAGAAAAGTGCAAATATGAATAAAAGTACTACTAGTATAGCTTTGAGTGGTCATTAAATCACTATAAATATAATAAACTAGTATTTGCTTTGGTTGCAGTTGATCAGTCAAATCCAACAATACTGGGAGAAATACAGTATGATATTGTGTGTTGGTTTAAATCAATAAATAGAAGAAAACAAATAAATAATATGTCACTGGTTTATGGACTTTTATGCAGCTCATATTCATTTCTGTCACTGATCAAGTGTAAGAACTCTAAGCCTTGTAAAGTATGGATCTTTATAGTGCGAGTGAATAAATCATCACCCTGCCACTATAACCCCTGCAACATCTGTTATCGGCCGATGTATATGACACAAAGATACATAATTAATTGTTTAACAACAATCTAATTAAAACCGACAAACTGGATGCTCTCGCCTTCAGGGAGCCATAATTACGGGCTAAATTTTAAGCTAGAATGAAATATTTAAAAACAGGAAAATTATCTTTCACTCTCCAGTCCTGAATGCATTAATGTGGAGATGTGAAGTGGGACCTACAAGATGTAATTTCCCCTCCATCAAAGCCGTTACTAACTCTTAGGTTTGCCGCTGAGCCATATGTGCAGCGGAACATGCACAACACCTTTTATTTCAGGCTGCAGACGTTGTTTTTCTTTTCCTGTCGTTCTGACAAGTCAAACGTGTACGTGAAGAACACGTGCGTGTTTGTGTGCGCTCTTGTCATCAGTTAACCAGCTGCTGCTGCTGCTGCGCGAGTGTGCGTATCCCTGCACAGCCTACTTGACCCCGCTGACCCCCATTTATATTACTTACATCATCGTAATGTACGACCGCATTATTCAAAGCTCTGCCGCCTCTCGATTTCCACAATATCGCTAATTTTTTTTTTTTTGCACGTACAGACCGACAGATGCAGACACACAGACACACGCGCGTACAGGGTAACACGATGTTTCCCTCAAGGCCCATCAATTCCTATGTGTAGCGACCACAGATTCCAAGCCGCCATCAAAATCCAAACAAGATCCGTCAGCAATTAAGGGAATATGAGGGGACATTAGAAAGACGAGCTGCTATCCGGCCCACATTCCCATTCCCTGCACAGCGGGCAATGCGATGAGTCTGGCATGGAGGCACTCATGGAAGACCCACGCATACCCTGGGTCATCTATATTCCACCCATGTTATGGCAATATTGATATTGGCAGGCAGGATGCTGATATTGGGTACGTAATGATGCAATTAAAACAGGAGCCATTTTACTATTATTGGCAAGAATGTGTGTTTCCTCCCTCCCTCCCTCCATCCTCATCCTCCTCCTCTTTTAGGAGGCAAATATGATTTGGAAGCAAAGCAGAGAGAGATCCAGAGAGAACCCACTCGTAATAAAAGTATTCATCTTGTCATATCAATGTCGTTTTGGGTTCTGTTAATGCTGTTTATTAGCGGCAGGAACTGTACTTTTGGTGGTGGCCTCACATATTTACACAAATCCATCATGCGTGCGCCACGTGCGTCCACGTTCTCGTTTCCAATCACAAAGCACGCCGCCATAATTCACCTTGCAACAAACCATTGAGCCGAGTCTTATGCTTTGCTTAACTGCACTCAGGTTGAGAATCAAATATATAACGAGGGAGAAAAGCTTTTCTTATCCATTATTGAAGTCATCTGCAGAGATATGAGATCTGAAAAACAGCCCAGAATGGAGGAAAAATGCAAATCAGTCCAATAATATTGGTTTATGCACAGGTTATATACCTTGGAAATAAAAGACCCGAGTGCTTTTAGAGCCATATGTTGCTCCTTTTGTTCCAAGAGGGGAGATGCCTTCATGTCACTTATGTTTCTGATTAGCAAAATGATTTATGCCACAATCGCTCAAAAAAATTCTGACAGCCAATGTGAAAATGCATTGTGACTCCACCAGATGTGCACAATAAAACAAGATTTCCATTGTAATCTGGGGTAGTTAGTTTATATGAAGCTAATATAAGGCACACTCGCGTGTGGCAAAGTTACTCTTTTTAAAATTTGACCATAAATGAGCGGGAATAAATTGTGCTTTATGCTGGATGGCATGAGTGGGTTGATGAATTAGGAACAGTTCTGTACCCCGACTTATCTACAAGACAAACCTGGTGGAGATCACAGGGATTAATTGCTTCAGAGGTGTGGAACGCAGCTCTCCCATTCTTCCTAGCACATTCTGCGCCTAAACAATGATTAATTACCCTTTAACTATTCTCCAGGGGGACGCCGACGTTTGCCAAGCCTGGCCTTATCCCCCGAAATCCGCCTGTGCAGGTTGGGGAAGGTACTTGCCAGGTACAGGCAAGGCAACCTGTCCTCATCCGTTATCAGATTAGGGAAGTGTCAGGGAGCAGACGCACAGGAGCAACGCTGTTGTTCCTCGCAGATCCCAAACCGTTGCCGAACAGTTCCTCCCCGCCCCCGCTACTTCACTTCCTGCCTTCCCTCCCTCCTGCCACAGCTGCCACTCACACCGAAACAATCAGCCGCATCACTGTTTCCCAGCCAGTCACGTGGCCTCCCGCTGTTTCTCTGAAGACGAAAATAAGTCTTACTCTCACACAGTTCCCAGCTGTCTGAAATCGCTGTATATAAACCTGCTGCCACTTCCTGTCTCCCATCGGCCCCTTCAAACTAATGACGTGTCAATATTTCAACTTCAAACTGAGACTACCAACTTCAAACCAGGATAAAATAACTTCAGAGTGTGTTTATGAACTTCAAACTGTGATAAAGAGATATTGGTTTTTAGTGACCTGTCATGGCCCACCTGGAGTATCTTCAAGGCCCGCCGAGAGGCCGTGAACCACGCCTTGGGAAACACTGTCCTATAGTATTGCTGTAGGGAGTAGTCAATACTTTAAAACTGACAAGTCTTCAGTCATAATGAAAATCGGGTCTTTTTTGGGTCCAGTAATATGTTGATATTGTATGAACAATGTTAAAGCAAGGACACGTTTATTTTTATTGTTGTTATTTTCTGAAACACTTTTTAAACTTGCTTTTAAATCCTCTTCACTTCCTGTTAGCCAACAAGAGACAAAGTTGTCCAAAGCAGAAAATATGCATAGACAGACAATGACATTAGGTGATATAGGAACAAAGCTTTGGTAAAAGAGCTAACAGCAGGGGGGTTTTATTTATTAAAATCCACATTTTCACAAATCCACAGACTGATAGACCCTAACTTTTAAGTGTTTTTATGGTTGATGTTGACTCTCCAATAAAAGGCAAGTATTTTTAAACTAGTGCATCCAGGCTTACATAAAAAAACCCTGGACATAACAAAGAAAACAGACAAGTATCAAAAGCACCAGTAACCAAAAAGGGGGTCACAATTTGAAATGTTTGTTAAAAACAGAGAGCATTTGGATCCTGTCAGGACTACAGGGATTTAAGGAGAATCCACCACAGCTGTGCCAATCTGGCCTTTTATACTGGAACCTGTGTGCACGACCAATCAGCTGCCAGGATCCACCTTAATAATGACACACACACACAAACACGTTGTTTAGTCGACCATGCACACCTGCAGTGCATCACACACCCAAGAACTCCACCTGTTTTTCATTTGTGCATAAAAACCCTTGAAAGGAAACAAATAAAAATTCATAAAATTGTAAAATATCACTTCAACATGTTGATGTTTGAGGAAGGTAAAATGTTGTTAAAAAGTAAGTAAATAAAGTTTGACATTTGGAGGTCACATGACTGAAATATGACTCCAGTATTATCAAGTATTTTTTAACTCTAAATTTATTTCATACCTACTGTATTTTAATGTCATTTAAAGCACTTTGGATGTTTACCTTGTGGGTATTCTTAATTGCTGTGAAAATGCACACTCATTTATCGATTTATTGATTGATCCATGTATTAACAGCCACAACTGCCCTTTATTTTCATCATTAAAGTGCATTTCTTTACTTTAGCAACATAGCATGTGCAGAGGTCCTCTAGAGGGATGACAGGATGTACATTTCTCTTAGAGTTAGGGTTGACATGGGATAAATTTGTCTCAGGTTTAGGATTGATAGGATGTAAATTCCTCCTCCAGTTAGGGTTGACGTGACGTAAATTTATCTTAGCGTCAGTGCTGACAGGATATACATTAATCTTAGGGTTAGGGTTGACAGGAAGTAAATTTCAGGGTAAAGGTTAGAGTAAGGTTTATAGTATGCACATTTCTCTTAGGGTTAGTTTTGACATGACGGAAGTTTCTTTTAGGGTAAGGGTAAGTGTTAGGGTTGACAGGATATAAGATTATCTTAGGGTTGGGGTCGAGAGGATGCAACTTTCTCTTAAGGTTAGGGTTGACATTACCTGCATTTATTTTAGGGTAAGAATTGATAGTTTGTAAATTTCTCTTAGGGTTATGGTTGACATGACATAAATTTATCTTAGGGTAAGAATTGAAAGGATGTAACTTTCTCTTAGGGTTAGGGTTAATTAGGATGTAAATTTCTCTTAGAGATAAGGCTGACAGGATATAAATTGGCATACATTTGTCTTAGGGTGAGGATTATAGGATGTAAATTCCTCTTCCAGTTAGGGTTGATGTGATGTAAATTTATCTTTGTGTTAGGGTTGACAGGAAGTAAATTTCAGGGTAAAGGTTAGAGTAAGGTTTATAGTATGCACATTTCTCTTAGGGTTAGTTTTGACATGACAGAAGTTTCTTTTAGAGTAAGTGTTAAGGTTGGCAGGATATAAGATTATCTTAGGGTTGACATTACCTACATTTATTTTAGGGTAAGAATTGATAGTTTGTAAATTTCTCTTAGGGTTATGGTTGAAATGTTGTACCTTTCTCTTAGGGTTTGGGTTGACAGGATGTAAATCTCATAGGAAAGTATGATACGGGCCTTATCCTTCCCCAGTAGTCGGGGTTAGGGTTCGGGTTAGTGAAAGTATTACCCGATGGTATAAAACAGTGGTTCCCAAAGACTGGGTCGTGACCCACTGATGATTTGCAGAAGTCAGAAGAACAAATTTGCTGTATTATTCATATAAATGTGATTGCCAATTTAAAATTATATTAGGCGCTACAGATTTAGCTGTAAAGGTAAATGGATCCCCAGATGATGCACACAATTGCTGTTGTCATGATTTATACTGTGTCATGACAGTTTGCCATCTTTGAAAAATTGGGTCCCGATAAAGAAGGTTTGGCAAACAGTGGTATGGAATATAAGATTACCCAGGATTCTTATGGATTCCATTTCTAATTATGTTAAAATTGTTGCTAAACCAAACGATCTGAATCCCTGGTTGATACTGGAGATACTTTCAGGCTGTGTGAAAAGATATTCACCAAAGGAGAGTTTAAAACAAAGCTCTAGTCGTTCAAAGTAAAATCAATCTTTTTTACGAAGAAGCCTTAAAGTGGCTGAAGTTAATAAGGTGAAGAAGTTGCTTCGGAGAGATGATTCCGAATCATAGATCCCAACAGGAAACAACAAGGGAGACGCAATCAATAAGTCAGAGACCTGCTCCCACCCGAGGACGCGTGTGACATCATTGCTCTGGTCAGTCAGCAAAACGAGGTTATTCCCTTTAATATTTAATGCCACCTGCAGCGTCGAGGCTGCTCGCATTTATGTGGCGGACGGAAAAATGGACTGTTGCTCCCCTGATGATGTTTTTTCACGACAGTGGCTCACAAGCACCAGCTTTATCTCCATATCGACTCAGTGTCTAAAATGGGCAACTTGTCTTGCTGCTGATTTGTGTTTGAAGGAGGAGTGAGGCGTGAAAGCTGCGGTAAAGGCAGGGGTACTTGGCACTAATGCTGTTTGAGCTGCTGGAGGCCCTGAGGGGCTGCCTCACACTCTGCCTCTGTTTCTCTGTTTAACCCACCCCGCACACACACACACACACACACACACACACAGATGGACCCCACTCCGCCACTGCCTACTTAACACTCGCCTGCTCTCTGTCAGATGTCAAATGTGATATTATCACACAGAAGTACAACACAAGAAACAGCCAACGGGAGCTTCATCAAAAACACAGGACGCCTGTGCGTCGCAGTGCAAAGATTGTGCGACGATTCACGTAGTGAATCAACAATTAACTAAAGGTGGACCCCAAAAAGGCAGCAAAGCTGATGAAAAGGATTATGAAAATTTATTTTACAAAACACAACCAGTCCATGAATTGACTAAACAAAAAGCGCCGAGGCTGGCCGGCTGGCGAGGCGGACCTCAGGATCAGGTGTACCTCAGGATCAGGTGTACTGGGAAAAATGCACCATCGATTATTGGTAAAATCAAACGGAAAAAAACAATACTACAACGAGGCACATGGAGCAGGGAGACGTGGAGTTACCAGACACTTGGGACGATACGTGCAGACGCAGGGACACAGGAAACCCAGGCTCAAATAGTCTCCGCCTCTGATGAGGAGATGAGGAACAGCTGAGAAGATCAGCCGTGCAGCCAGCCTCCCACAAACAAAAAGGTAATTAAAACAGGGGGGGGGGGGGGGGGACAGGAAGTTAAAAGAAAATAAAGCAGGAAATAACACAACCAAAAAACTCCACCAGCCAGGAGACAGAACATGACAGATTGCTTCGTTTGTTTAATTATGTGGACAAAAATAGTCTCATTTTACTACCTGATGTAAAGAATGTAAAGCATAAGACAGCAAATTCCATGAAACCGCCGATGAAGCACTACTCTGGATAATGCAAGTTCCAGTGTACATAAGAGCTGATACAGTATTCAGTGTTGGTTCTACTACTGGTCAAAATTACCGTCATGTGACCAGAATGTGATCGAGGGATTTTAAGAAAATTTTTTTAAAAAATGCTGGTATTGGACACAAAGAAGAAATATAGAGCCATTCCTACTCCTGCGTGTAGTGACATCTAATGGTGAGGCTGCAGATTGCAACAGATGGAGGACTCCTCCTCTCGCCCCTCCCTTTGCCTCGGTAACTACGGTGGCCCTCACATACAGTATCAGACAAAAATGTCCATCTTCTATGTTTGCGTGATTAGCTTCTTCTCCAAAACATGTACGACGTACACTCTGCACTCGCCTAAGAACTAATCAAAATGTTTTATTCTAAGGCCACAAAAATTCCCTTATTTTAAAAAATATTACACTTTTGATGGAAAAATGAAAAAGTGTTCACACACTATTGCACTCAGGAAAACTCTTTGATTAGTGACCAGGGGCCGGTTGTACCACCTCTCACTGATGGTGCTTTGTAGCAGTACTGTCACTAGATACAGGCTCCTCTGTTAAACATTGACTTTTTAGAAATTTCCTTGCCAAATGTTGCCGATGAACGCATGTTTTCACGAATTTCAAGTCTTTTTTTAACTGATCTACGGTTCAGCATTGTTTGGTTTGATTGGACGTCGCACCCATGACTCTTCTAGTGAAGACACTCTCTGACCAATCAGTGGCTTGACTTTGGTAAAGACTTCTACCTTCTCTAGACCGAAGAAACACCTGATTGGTGATGAAAAAGACTGCCGCCATCCTGTCCTCTCCCTTGTGTCCTCTGTTACACCAACTGTCCCCATGTCCTCCTTCTCAACATCCATGAAATCTTCATTGTCCAGTATAATCACCATGTGACCAAACCGTCTTGACCTTGACTCTCTTACTTTACCTCCAAACCGCCCAAACCTGAACTGATCCCTCGAATATGTTCACTCATGATGTGCCTTTGGACACTTTTTTTACACAACTTTTTTTTGTGAATAAACCACCTAAATAAGAAACACTGGACCTTAAATGTCAAAATATTACAGTCTTTGTTAACATTTTCAGTGCTAACGCTGTGGTTGACCTCATTTACCTCCACAAGCCTTGTCCTCAAAATAAACCCCACTGGAGCTTGTGATCTGTAAGTCTGCAATTTTTCCCCTTAACAATGTTTTCATTGTGGTACAATAAACATTAGTCTCATTTTAAACACAGGCATTTTCCGAGAAGTGTCACATATGTTAACGGCGACGACGTGTTGCCGCCGCCGCCGCCGCCGCCGCCGCCGCCGCAATAAGAGAGAAATATTTACACCTAGAAAACGCACTCTTTCTTTCAACGTTTCAATATGCAATCTGCTCTATTGAAGAGGAAGTAAAAAATGCGACTGTATAACAGTGTTAACCAGTTTTGATTTATACTTGTCAGATGTGGTAGGAGGTGACAGACCTGATTTTTATTTATTTATTGAGCAGATTATCACACTTTCCTTTCAGCGCGCTCTTAAAACAGCTCAGTCCATCTGTCAGTCAATCACTCATCATAGAATCGGGGGAACAAAATCAGACACGAGGTGTTAAGAAAAGAAAAAAAAGAAAACAGACGTGCCATATCTTCTTATTTCCAGCTGCTGCTAAATTTCCTCCCACTCTGTTTTTGGCTATTAAGTCCTGACCAGTGTTCAATAGCAGCTGGGGCTGGTGACTCTTTTCAACACTGTATTTAGGAACCAGATCTCATCAAGCAACATCAGTGTTGCACCATTTCTAATGCACTTAAGGCTGAAACGGGAGGAAAATTCCCTTCTGTTAGTTGAATTACTTGAAATCAGAGGAGTTACAACAGCAGATTAAAGTTCATGGTTTCAAAATGAAAAATCCAGTAATCACATGTAGATGTTAAAGCAGAACTATGCAGGTTTTATTTATTTTTTTTAACCCAATTTAATAGCTTCGGAGTCATTGTGGTGGTTAAAACAGCTTGTTGTGGGGGGGGGGGGGGGGGGGGGGGGGGGGGGGGTGAGGGCTGTCTCCACTGCCCCCTACTGTTTGTTAGTGGAAAACCACAACAACAATGAGGATAAAGTGGCAGACAATGGATGGATGTTAATGGTGGTGTCGTAAAAAATATGTACTCCGAAACTGTAGGGGGAGCTCAGTAGAGAAAGAAGGTGAACAAGACTCGCAAAGTTTCGCTTTAACACTGTTGTTTATAACTTTTAACAATAACATTCAAGCTGTTGTCAAATTAGTTCCCTCTGTGCTCCTCATTAAAGCAGTGTTTAGATCTCATGTCGCCCGGCGACATTCCCGAGCTGCACAGAGGAAGTGATTTGTTTTGTGTCAAGGTGGACGGAGGCAACAGCAACATCATGCTCGCAAAGCAAAACGACCACAAGCAGGTTGGAGTAGGACTTGATACGCAAAGAAGCGTCCACAAAAAGTTTCACCAGTGAATTCTCCTGCTAAAAAAAAAAAAAAAGATGTCGTTCAGCTCTGCTGCTGTACACACAAAAACGCTCCCCCAGTCAGGTCTGATAGTTTTGCTTGACAGAGCCTGTTTTCAGGTGAAAGTCTCAGCAGACAAACCATGTAGCATCTTTTCTACTCAAGATGACCGACAACAACAACAAATGTTACACACAGCAGCTTTAAAGACAATATCATGTGCTGACATTAAAGAGTTTTGAAACATGTCATGGTGCCATAAAATGGCAGCCCCCTATACTTTTATACAAATATACTTATGGGTAGTGTATTAAAATTTTGCCAATAAACTCACTCTCCTAAATGGGACATACTGGAGCTTAAATTTGTGTTTTAACTCAAATTTTAACTGCTAGTTCAAATGACAAAATGCTCTTGTGGATAAAATAGCGATTTAAATGCTGATATGGAAATCGTTTGCAGGAACAGAAAAGCATTTATTTTGATAAGCAGGATCTCGGTCATTATTTCATTAATTTTCTCCTGTATACACAGTGCCGCTCCCTAAAGGGCAGCTGTTTGTATCTGGCATGGCAGAGAGCAAAGTTTGGGTAAAGTTGTCACTTTCCGCCCCAAGGAATTGTGGGACCAGCAGCTGGCAGGTGCAGCAGTTTATCACAAACCCAGAAATAATTGAAAGTGACAACTGGCAGCACCACAAATGATTTATTAGTCTTTTACTCGGCTTCTAACCATCCTCGGGGCTGGAATCAATTATTCACCAACTATGTGTCTTCAAATCATTAATTCTACTGTGCGGAGCCAAACACCGTCCCACTTCATGTAGCTCCTCGTGTACCAGGCCTTGGACTTGTTCCACCAGGTTCTGCTCCGTCTGGTAAACATCTGCATGTGAGCATCCAGCAGGGACACGCAGTCAGATGTGTCGGATCCTCAACCGGGTTCACGCTGGGTCAGATGAAACTGAGCAAGGATATACATTTTCACTCTTTTCAATTAATCACTTGTGCCGCACAGATAAAAAGCTCAAAGAGCAGAGACACGACCACCTACAGGAAAGTATTATTTTTATCAGGCACTTACTGTGTTCATTCGCATCAGCGTTGTCAATTCTGATGTGAAGGATAGTGCATGTGTGTTAGTTTTGTGGCCTTAATTTGGAGTTCCATACGTTTTATACGTGATAGATCAGTATTTGGCTGAAGCTAAAGATCTATTAACCCGTCACTTATTTAAAGCAAGGCTTCAAAGCGGTTGATGGAGCGAAAACGAAAACCAGAAACTCTCTATTTTTAATGTTCTGGAACAAAATTGTTTATTTAAAACAATGGTAACCGGTTCATACAGGTATTTTTTCTGTTCTTCCTGTCATTCACTCAGAGAGAAGCTTCACCCGCAGGCAACCAGAAGGTCTATGTGGTGGTCTACCAGTCTTGATTAACCATTAGAGGTAAACATTGTAGTCTACTGATCCTAAAACACGTTAGTTTTAGACACGATTATTTTATCTGTTTGTGAGGAACATTAAAGCAGATGTAAACAGTTTGGGGTGGAACCTTAACCCGGAAACGAACGAACCAATGGGGGAAAAAAAAAATCCTTCCTCCATTGAACCTTCCTTGAACTTTACCTTAATCCTGTGTTACAAAAAAAGCATTCAATACAACTTCAATACATTTTGTTTCAACATTTCACAAACAGTAATTCCAGTGATGTTTGGACATGATTTGGAAATATTCAGTTGAATAAGCAACAAAGACATGATATTTAATGTTCAAACTGACGCATTTTATCTATTTATTTATGCAAATATTCCCTCATTTTGAATTGGACGCCTCCAACACATTCCAAAACAGCTGGGAAATGATTCTATGGACTGTAGATGATGGAATCCCTAAATTCTATGCAGTTGTACACAGAGTAACACAGTGGTGACCCGTTCCTCGTCCTTGCTCGAGCCTTTCAGAGATGCTCCTTTTACACCCAGTCATGACACTCACCTGTTTCCAGTTAACCTGTTCACCTGTGGAATGTTCCACACATTCCATGTTGAGCATTCCTTCACTTTCCTGGTCTTTTGTTGTCCCTGTCCCAGCTTTTTCGGAACTTGGTGCGGGAAACAGATTCAAAATTAGTGAATATTTGCAAAGAAAACCAATAAAGTTTATCAGTTTGAACATGAAATATCTTGTTTATATTATATTATATTATAGGTCAAAACGGATTTGCATCATCACTGTATTCTGTGTTTGACTACATTTTACGCAATGTTTGAACTTCACTGGAACTGAGGTTCATAGTTTGTTTATAGAGACATTAAAATAGAGAATTATAGAGAATATAAAATACTTTATGCAGTACTAAAATACAAAAAAAAAGTAAAAAATGTGTCATAGTATTGTTGATATTACACATAACATCAGACAGAAGGGGATCATCCATCTGTGCCAATTTAAAAAAACTGTGATTTATACTTTCAATGTATTTCCAGTTGTTTACTTTCAAACCTGCTGTCAGACTTTACACCAGCCTCGTCCTATTAGAAACAAACACATTTAAAAACAAGACGCACATGTAAACTTTTACTTTAAGTAGAGATTGAGTTAAACAGCAGAGAAAAGTGCAGAAAATAAATATTACGGGCTCATTGGAAATCAGCAATGTAAATTTGTAAAAGGTGCACAGAGACAAAAATTATTATTTATTTTCAAATAACTGGATGTTTGGCATTGGGTTTATTTAAGAAAAAAAAGTTTTTAATGGCCTATTGCTGTAGTATTACATCAAAACTGTTTGTGTTTTTCATAACTTGACAAAAACCGAAGTAAACAGAAAACATTTCCTGATCGAGTTTTAAAAAGCAGCAGGATAATGATTCAAAAATCAACCACAGAGTGTTTCCACCATAATGAAGCAACATGTCACCCAATGACGCTTCTGCGATCTTAATTTAATTGTAATTTAATGCCTTTTTCCTTAAATGACACGAGGACAAAAACGTACAGAGAATATTTGTTGGTATGGCTGAATTTCATTCAATATAATATAATATATACTGTACGTAGTGAATCACATGGCTTTTTCCTTTAATGAATTAAACAGTGTGCCTCAATTTTTCTTAGTACATTGAAACATTCATTCTGTATTCATTATAATATTTATTTATGATTAAATCATATTATTTGTTTTAGAATAAAATGTGAATTTCTAATACAGATTATTATTGTAAAGTAGATTTATTTTCTTTTAGTGTGATGCCATGTACAGTAAGCGCAGATGCACATATGATGCATATATATATATATATATAAATAAATGTGTAATGACAGTTACATATTAACATACAGTGTTGCACTGGGAAAAAAAAGGCTCCTTCAAAATGTGAAGTATCTGTTCTCACACTTTATGTGAGATTATTCCCACTCACTGCTAATATTTCCCCGTGTTTCTGCTCTGGACCATAAAAATATACTGTGTCATCGTACAGTAAATCACGTAGCGGTAATTATTTTCCTTTTCCTTCATTTTATTCCATCTTATCAGTTATGCCTCTTTCTCATTTGGCATAAAACACAGACAACAAGCCATAAGGCAGTGAGGGAATTTACTTTTCTTTTCTTTTTTTTTTTTTTTCCCTTATTTTTCATTCAGAAGAGTTTAAGTTTTATGTATAATTAATTCAATGTGGTTTTAAAGTTCGGCAAGCAGTATTTTATCTGTTATAACTCAAGCCCTCTCATCTTTATGAATACAAAGCATATATAATGCGCTGCCTCCCCTATTATTAATTATGGAAATAACACAACAAAAGCACATCCTAAATCCATTACTGTTGTAAGCAAGACTTGTCTCAATAAATCAGTGTCTACAATCAAAACTGAAATAATTTTTTATGCATAATGTATGTGCTTGTTGCCACAACATCTGTTCATTATGCAGAGTAATGCATTCTTGTAGTTTTTTAAAAACTTCAGTCCTATAAAATAATCATAATGACTGCTTCATTACGGCGCGCGGGGAAGACAGAAGTACATTTTGCGATACGTGTCGTGATTTACAGTTTCATCCACTTTTTATAGTCGAGTCAATCACAAGTTTGAGGGGAGAAGTGTGGGGGAAGGCTCATTAAGGCAGATGTTTGTGAAATCGCGAATGCATTCATACAAAGCACATCGGGCTACAGTGTGTGTGCATGTGTGTGTGCATGTGTGTGTGTGGAGTGGGTGTGAGGGGTTGTTTGGACCCCAGGGGCCGAGTTCCCCTGTCACTCATGAGGAGCCACAGCAGGGACGCCTTCATCGCTCTACCTGCATGTGCTGCATCCGTCAAAGGGTTGGGTTCATTCCTCTTTATTTTATTTTTTTTTCTTGTTTCTTCCTCCCTTCGACATGTGAAACATTGAGAAATGAACCACATGTGAGAAATGAACCACTCGTTAAATTTGGTCTAAATTGGCTGCTTGGTGTTTGCTACAATGTGATTTTCACATTTATGTAAGAGAGAGAGTGTTTTCAAGGCCATAACTCAAACACCTGGAGTTTCATTTTCAAGAAATCTGGCCACCATATTGTCCTTATTGTGGACGTCATGTATTTAGTAACTTGTAAACTATAAACCCCAACTGTAAGACCAACATTTCCGTAAAGAAAACCACCATCAAAAAAACGGTCAGTCTTCATTTATACAAGTTTCTGAGTAAAAAAAGTTTAATGGCAGAAATCCTTTTAAATAAAAATGTAAGTTTGGTTTTCGTAGCCTTAGATTACAAGTTTTATTTCACATACTTCCTCCTGACTAGTTTGCGGAGCTCCTGCATCTGGCCTGCAGCTGGAAGTAAGGCCGTTTTCTTTTTTGCCACATTTTAACAGAAAATGTGTTGTTAAGTCTCTAATTTTGTTTTAGATATGATAGAAGTAGTTTAATTCAGTTTAGCTGGTTGGGTGGGTACCCCATGTGTATTTTAAGACATTTTGAGCCATCAAAAACTATAATTTAGCAAGCTACAAGCCGAAAATGTTAGCCATGCTACAAGCTAATGTTAGCCATGTGTTAGCATGTGTATGTGTGTTTACTATTGTAGTACTTTTTTTGTGTTTTGTTTTGCTTTGATTACCACAGTACAATGAAGATACAGGTGGTAACATCCAGACTGGCCTAAATGTGCATTTTGAGTTTTTGAAGAAAGTCAGCCTTTCTGGTTTGTCCAGGCCACCGTAGTTCCCTGACGTGCTTTGCAAAGGAGTCCTCTGTTTGTAACAATCTCCACTGTCACCATTAGACGTCACTATTTTCATCCTGGACATCCGTCCGTCATTTTCTATTACTTCATTGTTCCTATGAGGATAGCAGCCATTCACCACACAGAGTCGAGTATGCACAGTGCGTTTTCGTTCAGAATTGGCACCATGACCCATGAAGATGAGGGAGTGAGATTTTTAAATGGCACCTCGTCAGTCAAGACTAGCACAATTTTAAGAAGGGAACTGAGGCACAGTTGCATAGTATTGCATTAAACTGGGTAGATGTACCTAATAAAGTGGTCGGTGAATGTACGTTTGCTTAGAGTAACATTACAAACGTCACGGAAATGTGATCTGTTAAAACTAATACTGATTTTAGAATGAATCGCTTATTTTTAAATCTGTGTTCATGCACCACAACTTAGCAGAAGGTAAAGCATCATATACAGTTGAGGGCAAAATTATTAGACCCCCTATGAAAATATCATTGTTTTAAAGTGCTGTTAAACAAAGCAAATAATTTTTAACACAGATTATTCATACTGGAAGCATGTGCTTTGATCAGATGAGACCAAACTAGAGCTCTTTGTCCACAGAGACATTGTTTATGTCTCTTATGTGTTCCAAAGAACAGCGTCCCCACAGTGAAACACAGTGGTGTGAGGATTATGCTGTGGGGATGCTTCAGTGAGTCTGGAACTGGGAATCTCATCAAGGTGGAAGGAATCATGAAGAAAGAAGGAGATGTGAAGATTTGGAAAGAAAACCTGACGCAGTCGGCAGCAAAACTGGGTCTGGGTCGTCGAACTTTGTCTTCCAACACGACGACGACCCAAAACATACGTGGCTCCTGGTGAAGAACGACCTCCAGAAGACCAGAGTGAACGTTAGTGACTGGCCTGCACAAAGTCCTGACTTAAATCCCATTGAAGTGAAGACCAAGGTCCATGCCAGAAGGCCATCAAATCTGGAGGAGCTGGAGAGATTTGCCAAAGAAGAATGGGCTGGGATTCCTCAGGAGACGAGTCAGAGACTTGTTGAAAACTACCACAAACCACTGCAGGCTGTTGTCCAGCAACAAGGAGACACAAGTGACTGTTAGCATCAGGGGGACAATCATTTTGACCCTGGTAGTTTTTGGTTTTTGTGGAATAATTTTTATTTCTGTGCACAAAGTCAAATAATGGAAGCATCCAAAATAAAAGTAGAATGTTTGAAAAACTTGCTCTGTTTAACAGAACGTGGGAGATACTTTTAAAACAATGACATTTTCATTGGGACTCTAGTAATTTTATCCTCAACTGTACATTCCATCCGCAGGGTGCCGTGCTTGGCGCCGATGCAGGTAAAGCCCGAGCACTTGCACTGCCCGGTGCTGAACAGACTGAACAACAGTAACATGAAAGTCATTAGATGTTATATAAATGAATAATTTCGCTGTAATGAGTGTGCGAACTTGTTAGGGTCACTGAAACCTTACTGACACAAGCTGCAGAACTTCGACTCGCACGACATGCATACAGTTCTGAAGCTGGTTGGCCAAATCCAGAAGAAGCTGTGCCAGAGGATTCCCAGTAGAAGTCATGTCACGCTGCTAACGTTTGACCGTGTGCAAGTTCACAAGTTCCACTCACAGTCGAGCAGGAAGATCGGGAATCGTTCGCTTTGGTCTGGTTTGCCAAGTTGACCAATCCTGCGTCAGAATGAGCCCCAGACCCTCCTACCTAATTTGCATGTGGCAAAGAAAAGTGTCTACATTTACATCAAAGTAAATGTAGAAAATAAATACATGTGGATATAAATAATAGTATAAATACATTTAGAAATGTATTATTATTTATTATTATGTATTTATTCCTTTATTTATTCATTTATTTATTTCCGTATTTGTTTATTAATTCATTTATTTATTTATTCATTCATTCATTTATTTATATGTGTATTTATTTATTCATTCATTCATTCATTTATTTCTGTCCTTAATTATTCATTCATTCATGTATTTCTGCATTTATTTATTTAATCATTAATTTATTTATATCTGTATTTATTTATTCATTTGTTTATTTCTGTATTTATTTATTCATTCATTTATTTATTTCCGTCTTTATTTATTCATTCATTTATTTGTATCTGTATTTATTTATTCATTCATTTGTTTATTTCCGTCTTTATTTATTCCTTCACTGATTTATTTATTTATCCGCTCATTTATTTGCACGCCATTCTTCGTCCTAGGCGTCATCCTCCTCCTCCTCCTCATCATCATTTGATGCCAGCGCCTGACTCTCTGCTCCGCAGGGGAACAGGTCACTCCTGGAACGCTTTTCAGCAGACGATGCCGATTTGTGCCGCGTACAAACAAACAGTTACTATCTGTGTCGCACTTCCATAGAGGCTGCACTGGAGTGACGATGAAGAAGAAGAAGAAGAAGAAGAAGAAGAAGAAGAAGAATGTTCCCGGTGGGACCGTTATCTCTGCAGCACATACTGTACATCACACACACACACACCTCTTCTCTCTGAATGCAACATGACAGCCCCCTTTAGTTTCTCACCTCCAACTCAGATAACACGGTCGTCTTGATCCGGCATGAAGTGCTTAGGAGATGTCAGCAGATATGAACCCAACTGTCAATAACGCGCGCAGCAAAACACAGGGCTTTTAAAACGTACAAGGTCCCAAAGAATGTGTGTATTCTTTGATACAGAGATTATGTTATCAGTGTTCGGGGCGTTTTAGCAGCTCGCTCTTCAAGAACCTCCAACATTCTCATTATTTACATTTACATAAGCAGCAAGGAAATTGATTTCCTTTTATAAGCAGCGCACACGGTTATATTTACATTTGTGCCGGATGTTTTTCCCTCAACAAGTGACTTGTAAAGGATGTGACATTATGCTTTTTTATTTTAAGACTTAACGCTCCTGTAAGTAGAGATTGTAAGTGTAGGTAACACTGTCGGGCATAATCTTTTTTTCTCCAGATGACCTCATCCCTGTTTCATCTTTGGATTAAAAAGATATTGAAATTGACATATTCCGCATGTGTGTGTGTGTGTGTGTAAAATGTTGTCGTGGATAGAGATTTACATGAAAAACACTTGTACAGAGGGAAGGAAATAATCGTCTTATTTAAAGGCCTGCGTCAGTTTTCAGACGAGTCTCATATAGAGTGAAGATTATGGGGGACAAAAAAAAATAATAATGGTATGTTCATAGACTCTTGAGTTTAACTGTGGCGATCAAAATCACAGGCAAAAGAGGTCAAATGTCACAAGAGACAGTGAGAATATTTCATGACTTTTATAAAAAGGAGATGGACCATTTAACAATTTGGTCCACTGTATTGATTTGAATGTGCTTTAGATTTACATAATAATAATAATAAGAATAATCATAATAACCATGTGACATTTTTCCATGTGACCCTCCCCTTTCTATCTTTACAACAGCTGGATAGATAGATAGATGTTACAGTTTTTTTTATTATTCATTCTTTCTTTTATTTCTGTATTACGTTATTCTTTTATTAATTCATTCATTTGTGTGCGTGTTCATTTATTCATATATTCTCGCTATTGTTTATTTATTTTTGTATTCATTTACGTAGTCCTTCATTGGGGTGCAGAAGGAAAACAGGAAGAAGAGCAGCGGGAGTAGCCGTGACAGAGAAAACAGGACTGCAGCTAAAAACAGCCCCGTGTTTGTGTAGAAGTTGAATTTGTCATTTCTGCACTCAAACCAATCAGTGACAGTGAATTTGACCTCTGTTTTTAATCCTTTTAACACACCAGTAGAAGAGGGGGGGAGGGGATTGGGTACCAAGCTCTTGACCCGTCCTGGGATTTGAACCAACGACCCTCCAGTTGCAACCCCAATTCTTTCCCTCTTGGCCGTGGTGAAAACTTTGTTTCTCCACACATTTGTTAGGTTAAACCACAGAGTTTACACTTGGTAACTTTATGAATCATCCAAACTCGGTAAAGCTGATGAGTGACAAAGTCAGACAAAGACATTTCTTATCTCTTTACAGGTATTTTTAAATATCACTGCAGCTCCAGTGCATCAAATATTTGAAGAATATAATGCCGTTTCTACATCTTGTCCTTCAGTGATCAATCTTTGGGTCATTCAGTGAATACCCCCCCCCCACCTTTTCTGCCATAATGACGCTTTGTATGTTAATAGCGAGCTTTCGGGATCATTTTTCTGCTTCTTTCACTTCAAGGGAAAAATAGCCCGAGAGGTGGATTTCATTTCCTTGTCTGACTTGACGTGAGAAGGCGACCCAACACTGCAACAACGCTGCATCTTGATGCAATAATCTCAAATTAAGTCATGAATAATGTAGTGAAAAGTCACGAAGAGGAAATTAATAATTCATTAGATAAATAATTTACAAAATAATCAAATAAATAAATAATGACACACCATAAATAAAGCATCGGTTTGAACGTCTCTGGCACGCGGCCTCATGCAAGAAGCAACACACATAAAATAAAACATTAAAATGGATCCAGAGAGAAAAAATCATTGTTCTGTGAGGTTTTATTAGGAGGTTTAACCCTGTTTTATCTTATTGTTTCATCAGCTGGTGTAATATTTTGATTCATATGAATAAAGCCACAAATAAATA
Source organism: Brachirus orientalis (assembly GCA_016785285.1). Classification (NCBI taxonomy): domain Eukaryota; kingdom Metazoa; phylum Chordata; class Actinopteri; order Pleuronectiformes; family Soleidae; genus Brachirus; species Brachirus orientalis. Next base: position 736,424 of record JAFBJR010000102.1, on the reverse strand, counting down.
GTATTTTTTTTTTTTTTAATTTAAATTTATGTACTACTTATATTTTAATGGTTGCATAGTTTCTGGAGTTCATTTCAGCTCCAGTATGTAATAAAGTTTCCAAACCAAAACAGTAAAGTTGTCAGTTGGAAAACTAAAAAATAAGCTGAACGTTGCCCTGTAAAGCTGAGACGAACAGACAGTCTGTAACTCTGAGCGACAGCTTTCACATATGTGCAATTATGTGATTATTAATATCATTATATCCGATTTGAAATGTATCTAAGTCATAATGACTTTAATCTTATAATCTACCAAGAGCCATCCGTCTGTGTTGATGCATAACCGGCGCGCACTTTTTTTTTTTTGCCAATTTCCCTGCTGCAGCGCTTTATTTTGTATTCCAGACACAAATAAGTCCAGATTTTAATGATGTCAAAAGAGCATTAGCATGTTGGTAATAATGTAGAAGGAGGCGTCTGGGAGTGTAGTTCTTTTTTGGACCTGTGGGCAGAAGAGCATCCAAAGTTTGGTTTAGCTCAAATGCTCATTTTCTTTGTCAGCCAGAAACTCACACAAGTGAGGACGTCTCAGCGCGCGCCGCTCCGCCGTCTACGCAAGACATCAGTTTTCCCTCGGTGCCATCTGCCCATCAACCTTACCCTATCGAGAAACAATCAACAGAACCATCTGCGGTCTAGTCACCAGTCCTGTTATCCCTCCAAACCAAATAATGACACTCTGCTAAAAAAGCAGGGTGAGTAAGTCAGTGGCGCAGCTTTATCACCGAAAGGGATGTCATCCAGCAAGACGGAGACAGAGACAGACAGAGAGAGAGACAGTCAAACAGAGACACAATTACAGAAAAACACTGTTTGACTTTTCCTTCGTAATGAGACAGAGCTTTTCAGAGACTTTGTGTGGATTTGGTGGGGAAGTTTAAAAAGTTGGCAGCTAGAGAGAAGACATCGTACGTTTTCCCCTCTTTTATTTTTCACCGAAGCGTCGGAGAAATAAACCCGAGTCAGTATCACGCGGTAATAATTAGATGTTTTTGGGTTATTTTGACATTTTCACATTAATATCAAGCATCTATTCCTACGGATCGACACCCTTCCACCTGTCCTGAACACGTCCTCTTATTCTGAGGTGATTTGAGGACACACTCCCGAGCTGCATGGACACAATCCATCCACAGGACCATGTCATGTGACCAGCAGTATTTTCAATCAATCAATCATTGTCTACAGCTCTATCGTCCAATCAAAGCTGATGTAGGGCGAAAGGCGGGATCATGTCCTGGACAGGTCACCAGTTCATCGCAGGGTCAACATGGAGACAGAGACAACCAACCATTCACTATCTCATTCACACCTACGGTCAATCTGGAGTTGTCCACTTAACTCTCTGCATGTTTTCTGCGCTTTGGACAAACCGGACGAGCCAAAAGAAAACCCCCACACACACGGGGAGAACATGCTAACCTCGTGTAAAAAAAAAAAAAAGGATCAATACTTATTCAAATAAACCCTTTAAAACACAGGAAATACAACCCAAGTGCTTTACATAATATACAAAAAATGTTTTTTTTGGAAAATAAAACACCAGGAATGAACAAAAGTAAATAAAATAAGAATTGTGATGAGTGTGAGGTCAGAAGTGACTTTGTATATCACATGAAACATTTAATATTTTTATTAGAATAAAGTCACAAGTCCTTTATTATGTCATTTTAAAGTGAAACATTTCAAGTTATGAGATTCTTTTTTTTAAATATCTCATATAATGACATTAAACCTTTGATATTTCCATGAGAATTAGGTTGCAAGTCATTTTAGTATGAAACATGTTTTTGAAATAATGTGAAACCTATTGAAAACATGTTGAAATGTGAAAGTTAATGCTGTTACGAGACAATTCGCCTCATTATAACATGAAACACTTCAATCTACAATGAGATTATCCATCTATTTTTATAATAGACAATTTTTAAGTCTTAATAGCATGAAAATAACTTGATATAATAACAGGCAACATTTGATATTTTCATGAGAATTAGGCCGTAAGTCCTTTTAGCATGCGGCATTTTGAAATAATGCAAAACTTAATATTGTAGTGAGATAATTCATATTTTCTTTTCATAGTAGAATAAAATATGTTGACTTAACATAAAACTTCATATAGTTATTACACATGAGTAACATTTCACGCTATAAAGACCTAACTTATAATTAACTTATTATAACCTGATAAGGTCATAATAACATAAATAAACATTGTTTTAACAATAGACTTTTCAGGTTATTATGTGATCGTGATTCCTGTTTATTTTTTCCTAGTGTTGTAGCAAAATACACTTATGTTATTTTTGGGAAAAAAAAATTACAACACCGAGGGACATAGATGTTTCAAAAATTAAAACCTGCTCAGGTAAAAGCGCTTGAATTTGGATTCCCTTTAAAAACTGCTGCCCCAACATCCAACAGAAGCCTCGAAAATTCACTCACTGCCGGTGAGTGCAAACAATGAGGATCCAAAAAAGAGGTGGCGGACACAAAGATTAATTAAAAAAAAAAGAAAGAAAAGAAAAAGAAGAGAAAAGCCTTACAATGGACACATGGATTGTTTCATTAGAAGCCAGTTTTGCGGCTGCAGAAATGCCAAGAAAATATGTATGAGGGTCCGGGGGATGGACAGTTCTTAAGATAAAACAGTCGAGAAATGTGCAACAGACAAAACCAGGCAATGTGGAATGGAGGAGGCTCCTAATAAAGCCAGCTGGTCCTGGTCCAGGCAGGCAGAGGAGGGGGATGATAGAGGGAGAGACCCAGAGAGGTGGGAGGAGAGAGAGGGAGAAAGAGGGGGGGAGGAAGGGAGTAAGACAGTGAGGATGTATGGCCACTCAGGCAGCTCTATTGTATCAGAAGGAAGCAGTAGGTGTATTTTCTTCCAAACTCTGCAGAAAAACCTAAAGCCATGCCAAATAGCACGTCTGCTAATCGTGCAGCAATTACTAGCCTAATAGATGTTTTTTTATGCCGGTTCTCGTTACCTCGCCGCCGCCATGTTGTCGGACGGAGCTTCATTATAAGACGACGCACAACTCATTTTTCTTGTTTTCTCAGACTCACCAACTCTATAGTTTTTAGGAACTCTCAGTGTCGTGGTCCCGTTCTGCTGCCAAAATAAAAGCCCCAGCACTCGTCAAACGTCCGTTTTGAGTTTTAGAGTTTCCTCTGCTGAGTAAAACGCTGTGATGTTGCTCCAAAAATCTAAAACGATTCCACATGATGGACGACCCGAAACATGATGATTGTATGTGTGGAATAATTTAACACCTTTAAAGGTCAATTCAGAAAACAACCCTGTGAATCCACTTCTAAATATCTACATTTCTTAATTTCTTTGCCTCTTAAATGTAAATATTCTCTGGTATTTTATTTTTGCTCTTTTATACGAAAAAGAAACCAGAATAAAATGTTTTGTTTGTGGACAAACACATTAATATCTGTGACTGTAAGAGACAAACAACAACAACAACAACAACAACAACAATAGCTGGCAATTTAATTAAAAATGAAAAATGTTCGTCGCAGCCCTCATGTGAAGATCGGCGTTAAGAGTCAGAATGTTTTACCTCTTTGACTCTTTGTCTCCTTAATGTTTTTTTAGGGTTTTTTTCATCAAGGAGATAATGACAAAATGCAAAGAAGTTGCCGCTGAGAGTAAATCAAAACACTTGAAGTTCTCGTAGAGATGATCTGCTGCTCCGTGGGCTCACACCTTTAGAATCTGTGCAATTTCCCTTCACTGCCTGCAGAACTATTACACTTAATAAAGTTCCATCTAAAACCCACCAGGCTTAATGTCTAAACCTGACACCAGCCGAGATCCAAAGAGGATGCCATTACGTTATTTAGGGCTCTTTCTTTTTTCCTGTGTAGATGCCATGATGTTGTTTTCTTAAGGAGGGAGGGTTGCTTCAGTGAATCAAATGTAAATATGAGGCATCCTGGTAGATTTAGTGGAGTTATTGGTTTTGCAAATGTTTGAATAACTCCTCAAACACTTCCCGCTCTCCACGGGCTTCGGCGTCTCATCGCAGCTTTGGAGCTAAGTGATCGTTTGGCTAAATGAGGAGCCCCTGTCTCAGCACGTTTGCGGGAGCTGTAATGACACTGTACTCTCAGCAGGCTTGTGCAACGCCGCACCGGAGAATGAGGCAGACTGCTGGCCCTCCGGCTTTCTGTGGCCCTGACTCATTCTTGTCCTCCTACGGACCCATTACTCTGCCCCGATGCTGATGTTCCAGCAGCAGCAGCAGCAGCAGCAGCAGCAGCAGCAGCAGCGGCGGCGATGCCTCTTCCTGTGGAGCCATTAGTCTGCTGCACACGGACAGTTAAAATAAGAAAACTGCAATGATGGGAGATCCAGATGTTACAAGATGGTTCCGCTCCAGCCTCTTAAGAGTAACAGATATTTTGCTTTTAATTATTCAGACTCTGTCGAATAACGACGACGTGCACAGACATGGTAAATACATTATTTGCATTATTTGCACCAGTGAGAATGTATTTAATTGGCATTCACTACCAGGGCAATGTGTCATTTTATTTATTTATTTTTTCTTGATGGACATTACAGCTCAATAACACAGTAATTGTTCCTCCATTTGTCTGCACTGTCAGGCCAAATAATACACACAAGATATATTATATTTGGTATCTATTTACGCGAAGAATGTCAGAAAATGGCACTTTATAAGTGTTTCGTTTGTAGTACATACATTTGTTTGTATTTTGTTCATATTCCCATTAATGCTGTTAAAGCAGGGATGTCAAACTCATCTTAGTTCCACGGCCACATACAGTACAGCGAATTTGACCAAAAATTTGAAACATAGCATAATAAGCTATACAGTATAAACCAGAAGAATTCCAAATGTTTCCCTTTGTTTTACATTTCGTGAAGTATCCTTTTATAAAACATATTATGAACAACCTGAAATTTTTTCAATTCAACTTTCAATTTCAATTTCAACAATATTATGCCTCACTTTACCATTTTCCCATGTGCATTACAACTTACAGATCACAGTGAATCTACAAAGTCTCAAAACATTTAGTCACAGGTATCTGGAACAAAAATATACAGTATTTCACTATTCATTTTTCACAAATTCATCCAGATTGGACCCTCAGGAGGCCTGAGTCAGTGGAGCTCTGGCCTGTAAAAGCTAAATATACATTTAAGAAATTCATTGTTTATAAAGGAGTGTCTTTCTGGTGGAGAAAGGTGATGTAGTGCCCGAAAAGGTGTTCCTGCAACTTTGTTTCCTTTGGGTGTCCTTCCGATCAAAAATGGTGGTTATGAAGTTTCCCATTGTCCCGACATGACAGCGTCCCAATGGGCACAACCGAACAAACACAACCGCAAAAAAGACTGACACACACCGAAAAATCTGGATTTCATCTTCGTCTTCCTTCATTTGCACTGTAACGCTACGATGTGTTGTCATTCTCAGGCGGTTAGCGTAGCCGTTAGCCATGAATGTTTGGATATGTTTGACCTGCTCTGGTGCAGCAGCTGTTCAATACTGCATTGTTTGAAGCCTGTCAAGCAAACGTCTCCATAGAGTAATGGATTATACATCGGCGCTGTTGCATTTCCACCAATATCTCTGGCATTTCTTATCCAAACAACGCTAAAGTCGTGCGCTGCACACACTGGTGCCCTTAGTGAGTCAAGTAAGTGACAGTTATGCGATAAATAGACAGACATTTAATATGTTATTCTGTATATCTGCTCCTGGCCTCTCTCTTCTGTCTGTACTTCACCTCCCCCATTTTTCCTTTCACCACAACCAGTCGAGGCAGATTTTTGAGTCTGATTTTTGAGTTTTCTCTCTCCACCAGCGCTCACCCATTTGTCAGGCTTCTCTTCTCTCTCTCTATAAAATTGTAAAGCTTTCCGCCTTACTACGTACAGTGTCTTGAGATAATGCATGTTGTGATCTGGCGCTCTACACATAGGAAATTGGACTGATAATGGAATGTGAACAATCCGTGACTGTCGCCTTGTTGTTTCCTCTCACCGTGTGATGCTGTAATTCGCCGCGCACACTTTCACTCTCAACCTCCACCTTTTGACAAGACACACTAAAACTATCAAAATACAGCACGTAGGTGTTTCCAAAAATAAAACAAACAGTGGGACAGTCATGTACATGAATAGCAGCATATTATTTACCTACTTTCAGACAGACAATCTGGCGTTCACGCGTCTGGCACTGTTTTGAATGTCTGAATGAATGTGTTTTGAACACTAAAGGTCGCTGTTGTACATATTTTACATATATCGCCTTTTGTTGTTGTCAGAAATGGCTCTGTGCTGCCCTCTAGTGAGCGGACGTATTTCCTTTTGTACATAGCGGCAGCACATGATAAATGAGCCTGAAAATCCTCAAGCATTTGTCCTAAACAGCTTTAATTTCAGAAAGATGCTGCCAGAAGAAGATACATTTATTAAAGTGAACGAGGATTTTAAACTAACTTTTTTTTTTTTTTTTGTTAAATCAGTTTTGGTCACACGTCCTTTTTTAATTGATCATCAAACTAGATCATTTTGTCCATCTTTTTTTCAGTTTTGTAGAATTGGTCAAAGTTTTGTTTTATTACTTTATTTTCTTTGTTCACAGTTTTGAACACTTTTGCTATTTGCTTTGCTTCAAATGTAAAACCAGAAACTTATGTTTGACATGTTTGCGTCTGAAAAACAACAGTTTTATCCCCCATTTAAAGTTTAATCATTTATTATTCTTACAATGATATGAGTTATCTACATAAAAAAAATCTAGATTTTAAAGTATAATGAGTTTTCTGTACATTAAATAAATCTGTATTCATATACAAGCTTTAAATATATCCTATTTGATAAATGTTGTCAAGACAATTTTCAGCATTGTTGACAGAAAAATAATAGACTTTCAAAATTAAAGCACCAGCCATCAAACTGTGAAGCCGAGTGTCAAAACAAAGGATGACATTTTCTTTCTTACGAGTGTGAAAAATCAAAAGTGTGTACTTCATTGTTGGGCATTTGAAATTATTTTCAACAAACAAGTCATCATCGCCGTCATCATCATCATCATCATCAGAAGAAGAAGAAGAAAAAAAAGTTTTGGAAAAACAAAGTAAATGACTTCATTTTCAATTTGCATTGTACAGAGGAGGACAATAGACATTCATTTGGAAAAAAAATTGACCATAAACAATAGAAGAAATAAATCAACAATGCAAAAATGTCTGAAATGGGTAGATGTTGCCAGAGAGAGAAGTAGATGCAATAACAACAATAGGGAGCAGGTATTGTCTGATTGTCTGTGGATCACACAAGAACACGTACAGTCGAGCAAGACGCGTGTGTTCTTCACTCAGCCGCGGCGGAAAAATCACTTCACGGGAAAAAGAGAGCAGAATAGAGAGATGGAGGGATGTTCTCCTGAGGGATGGAGGAGTCAGAGGGCTTTGTTTGCCCGGAGAGGCTGGGACGCCGCGCTGAGGACAGGTGGGCGTGTCCACCATCTCACCTGGGAGGGTCTATTTTCAGGCAGGAGGCCAAAAAGAAAGAAAGAAAGAAAGAAAGAAAGAAAGAAAGAAAGAAAGAAAGAAAGAAAGAAAGAGTAACCCTCAGGGTCTCAGTGGGAGAAGGAGAGCGACGTAACATGACTGTGGTGCCAGCTCAGGAGGAAACATGTGCGTCCAGTATTGTGTCAATCAGATGCTGAATTCATGCTTAAAGCTTCTCTTGGCACAAATGTGACCGGAGTGTTATCAGCCTGAAGCACAAAGTGGAGCAGCAGCAGAGGAGAACATCACATCCCAAACAACACAACAAACCAACACACTTTCTCTTATTTACCTGAATTTAATTTGTTTGGGTTTTTTTTTTTTTGTTGTCGTTTTTTCAGATGTGGACACTTTTCTACCAACCAGGAAGAGACGACACAAACCTGTGAAGAGTGTTTTTGATTCTCCTGAATGTAAAACTGCACAGACTTGTTGAATTAAAGCTGCAGTACGTAACTTTGTTGCTGTTGTTGTTGTTGTTGTTATTGTTTGTTGATTTTATTCTAACTTGTTGTGAGCGCCTGTGTGAAAGTTTTACTTTGAAAGGTTATTCATTTCACGAGCAGTGTAGACGGTGGCTAAGTGCTAACATAAAGGTTGTGGGTTTGATTCATGGCTCTGCTAGTCTACATGCCGATGTGTCCATGGGCCAGAACTTTAACCCCACGTTGTTCCTGATGCTTGAATCGGTATGAATTGGTATGAGTGGTGGGAAACGTGCTGCAAATAAATGTGCTGTATGAATGTGTGTGTGAGTGTGAATGGGTGAATGACAAAACTGAGCGGTCATCAAGACTTGAAAGGAATCAAAATAATCATCACAAAAAGATTATCATCATTAAAAGATTGAAAAACAGTCGTAGGTAAACAGGTAAGAAAGAAATTATACTGGAAGTGTGTGCAAATTATCAAGTATAAATGTGTATATATATATATATATATACACACACACAGTACTGTGCATAAGTCTTAGGCCACCATTGGATTTGTTGTTTTAGCAATGCTATAATAGTATTTCTTAATCACTTTATTGGAACACATCCTGAAAATATGGAGAAACACATATGCAGTTTAAAAATAACATCTTTTTCAACAAAAATGCTTCTACAATATCAAATATTTAGTGTGACCTACATTTCCACTTGAACAATAACACAACCATGGCTCTTTAAAACCTGGAATGGAACTCTAATGTTATTGGTCAAACCTGTGTTTCTCCTTCTATTTCATGCCAACAAATAGCTGCTGTGAAAAAGGTCTATTATACCTGGTTTACTCCAGACATGTTGGAGCATTACATACACATGTTGCACAAGTTCAACTCACTGACAGGTTGATCATATAGTAGAAGACTGACTTTTAGTCACATCTTTTCAATCTGAATGCCAACGATCACAAAAGTGACATAAAAACAACAAAGCTGCTGGTGGCCTAAGACGTCTGCACAGTACTGTGTATATATAAGGTAAATAAATGAATACAGGTATATATTTACATGTGTATTAAACCAACATACAAACCCCGAGCTGAGATTGTCTGCAGGTGAATCACTAAACCATTAAACAAAAAAAATGATAAAAATCGACACCAGAAGACGTTAGTGATGTTCACAACATCCATTTATGTAAATATTTACTCTCCATTAAAATAACTTAAAAATCGGACTTTGCCAAAGTCTATATTTAGATTAGCTGTAACATTTCCAGCAATGATTTAAACTTCAAGCACACGGTCAGTTTTATCTGGTGTCCTGTCGTGATGTCGTCCACCACGAGACAAACGTGGCAGCACGTCAGCGAATATGTAACTAAACATAAGAGAAGAATTTTAAACACCTCAGAATAAAACTCGAAACACTAGAACTCTTACCAGAACGTCGTTACTGCAACCTGGATAGTAGTGGCCAACTTTAAACACTAGTTGGGGGTCGTTTTTTTAAAAAAACCTACTGGAATCAAAAATCTGAATCAGTAAGAACCATAATTAAGTAGAAGTAGAATCACAAAGTGAGCAGTGATCTGTGAGTACAGACTTCCTCTCTGAGCTGATATTTATTTATTTATTTATTTATTTTTGCCATATTGTTCAAATTTGCGTCTCATAGTACAGAGTTTAATCAGAAATAAAGTTGAACAAAGGGAACATAAATGTGTAGGAATCAAATATAACGCAAAAAAAAAAAAAAAATTTCACGGCAGATGCTGTAAATGTCGTACAATGTTGAATAAAACTTTGACAAAACATCCACCTGGTCTCTGAGGTACTGCTGAAAATAAATTATTTGTTTAACCGTTAACACACAAAAATAAAACAAGGGTTTCTTGTTTTTTTTTGTGATTTTTATTTTCAGAGTGCTTCTATTTGTACTCGGTGTGCTCCATGTTTAGGAACATGAAAGGAGGAAATCCGCCTTTTTCCCCTGCGGAGTCGTAACATCTCTATTTGCCGTCCCCCCCGGGAAGAGACGCCACTTGTCAGCGAGCGGCTCTGCACAGATAGATCCTTCCTCTGACTCGCAGGGAAATCACCTCATTTGTTTGGTGTCAATCCACTCAAATCCTGCAGTGCCACTGTGCTCCGCCCCCCCCCCCCCCCCCCCCCCCCCCACTGTGCTCCGCCCCCCCCCCCCCAACCCCCCACTCACCGCTGCCTTCTTGCCCTCGTCCCCAGAGAGAACAGGCCGCGTTATTCCCCCCCGTTTCATGACGCGGAAAAGGTCAAGTTAACAATAGCAGCGTTTACACACCTTTTCAACAATGCAGAGCTGTAATTACTCCATATTTACATTTACACCAGGAGAGAATCAAATGAAGCTGAACATTAGAGGAGGGGAGCAACTGTTAAATCACCTGTAAAAGGAATGTTAGCAAGTGTATTGTTTATTTTTATTTTTTTAATACCAATTACAAAAGGTCCAGTGTGTAAAATCTGGGTAAAAAAATTATTTTTTTGACAGGTTTGCATGGCATCAGCTCAGTTGGAGCTCAGGTGTATATTCACCATAAAATGATCCACCAGAATGTCCAGGTTTCTGCCATGCTTCACAATAGCCTGTTGATTCCCCAGCACAAACATGTCACATCTGCTCATGTAAAAAGCCACTGAAGACGACTGATGCTGGGGTCGCACATTTCACCACGACCCCTTCCTCTAAGGTTCTGTCCATGCACATGCCAGAAATAGTTTTTCTTTTCCACCAAGGCACTTTTTTTGTTTGCTGTCCTGTTACGTCAGTCATTTCCAAACAACCAAACCTGGGAGCTGCAGAGAAGTTCCTGCAGCCTCACTGAATAAAGTGAAGCACTCAGGAGTTTGACTGGACTTTTTTTAGATTTGACAAAGTCGAGTTTGTTCTCCGTCTTTGACCCAAATTTGAAATATTTTCATTATGGCATGAGGTGAACATATGCAGAAAAACAGAGGCGTTACAAAAAGCATTCCCTTCTTTTATTTGTTTCAATTGAAAATAATGTTGTTGCTTTGTTTTTTTTTTGTTTTTTTGTGCAGAACAATGCTGCATGAGAACTGATCCTACTTACTTCTACAGAGGAAGGGGTCAGGGATTAGGCTCATTTGAGAGTTTCTGCCAAGTTTGCATAGATTGTTGAGATGCATTTAAAAAATTGGGACAGAATCTGAAAACACTTCCTTTCCCAAGTGCTGTTAAACAGAGCAAAGAATTTTTAACACAGATTATTCATACTGGAAGCATGTGCTTTGGTCAGATGAGACCAAACTAGAGCTCTTTGTCCACAGAGACATTGTTTATGTCTCTTATGTGTTCCAAAGAACAGCGCCCCCACAGTGAAACACGGTGGTGTGAGGATTATGCTGTGGGGATGCTTCAGTGAGTCTGGAACTGGGAATCTCATCAAGGTGGAAGGAATCATGAAGAAAGAAGGAGATGTGAAGATTTGGAAAGAAAACCTGAAGCAGTCAGCACCAAAACTGGGTCTGGGTCGTCGAACTTTGTCTTCCAACACGACGACGACCCAAAACATACGTGGCTCCTGGTGAAGAACGACCTCCAGAAGACCAGAGTGAACGTTACTGACTGGCCTGCACAAAGTCCTGACTTAAATCCCATTGAAGTGAAGACCAAGGTCCATGCCAGAAGGCCATCAAATGTGGAGGAGCTGGAGAGATTTTCCAAAGAAGAATGGGCTGGGATTCCTCAGGAGACGAGTCAGAGACTTGTTGAAAACTACAACAAACCACTGCAGGCTGTTATCCAGCAACAAGGAGACACAAGTGACTGTTAGCATCAGGGGGACAATCATTTTGGCCCTGGTAGTTTTTGGTTTTTGTGGAATAATTTCATTTCTGTGTGCAAAATCAAATAATAGAAGCATCCAAAATAAAAGCTGTGTTAACAATTCTTTGCTCCGTTTAAAAGCACTTGGGAGACACTTGAAAAAAACAGGTTTCAAAACAATGAAACTTTCATAATAATTTTGTTCTCAACTGTACATGTTAAATGACACATTTATTTGATTTGCTATATTCACTTTTTACATTTTGGTAATTATATTTTCGTTTGCAAATCTTTTCCATTCCGCTCCGATACAAAATCATTTCTTTTTTTTTTCTTGAAAGTTTGGGCCCAAATGCTTGTTGCGTCACCTGCCTGGAATTAAACATGATCAAACACTGGCGATGGGCTTATATACACATACCACTGAAGATGACAGGCGTCGTACAGAATATAATGTCTAACGTTGACAGCACGTGGAGGCACAAAGTACAGCGAGGCAAATATAATAAGCATTGCGGAGCGGCGTCTTGAAGCAGGTGCAACGTCGCCCACTTCTTCCTCCCCCATCGCTGACGAGCCCCGTATCACACGCAGATGTTTCCCATCAAAGGCAGCCACAGACCTCTGCACCCGACTATGTAAACCAAGATAAAGACCCATTCAAACGGAGCAACTCTGCAAACTCTACCTGGCTACTGAGCTGCTCTCTTTTTACAATACACACTTAAAGCTGCTTGTTTTTTTTTGTTTTTTTTCTTCATCATCTAAAGGAGTGATGATGGTGGTGGTTTTGGTGGGTGGGGGGGGCACACATATGTTTAAGTGTCATGAGCAAAACATGTAGAGAGGACGTCTGTGATAGGGTTTGTAAATTCATGAGAGGGGGGAAAAATAAAGGGTGGATAATACCAGAGTGGTATTTGGATGAGGCAGCAGCAGCAGCAGCAGCAGCAGCAGCAGCAGCAGCAGCAGCAGCAGCGGTGGTGGTGGTGGTGGTGGTGTTGGTGGGGAGGAGGAGGAGGAGGGAAAAAAAAAAAGGCGAATGATTGAATAACAGTAATTAAAGCAGTTATTCGTTCGGCGAGCACCTGCGTGAGGGATGATATTGCTCCTTAATTCAGCTCAGTTTAACTTCTCTCAGCCGGTGGTTCCAGCATTGCCTCATTAATCGCTGATTGGCATCGAGCTGTTCACAGGAACAAACTGTTTACTCTGCCTTGCCTGTTTTCTCTGGGCTGCATGTGGCGACGGCCTCTCTCTCTCTCTCTCTCTCTCTTTCACTAATACAACATCTACAGTCTCTTCAAATGCAAGGAACACAGACATAGAGGTTCCTAGCATGTCTAGCGTGCGCTGTAACTGTCCAGCGGTTCGCAGGACAGGCTTCAAACTTGCCAAGGTCACCAGTGTGTGCAGTGGTGACTTTGACATTGTTCGGACAAGAAACGCAAGCAATATCGGCAGAAAGGCGACAGATAGATATTTATTTTATATGTGGATAAAAGCGTCACTCCTGCCCGGGCTCACACAGCGCAACACGAAAAGATAATCTGTTAATCTGACTTTTTGATCACGTATCTGTGAAACGGTTCACTTGACAGGCTTCAATCTTGGAACCTTGCAGTGCCATTCGTCTGGTAAGTACAGTAAAAGAATAGTTTCTGTTTGCTCACTCTGCTTGGTTAATGTTGATCGACGGATGATTTCATTCTTTCAAATAGCATTTACTATAATTATTGTGAAATTATTATTAATTTATTATATTTAACCTATAATAGACACTATCCTTATCTCACTCCAGTGTTTGCAGAATGCCTAATCTTTACCCAAGCCTAATTCTAACCCTAAAACCATGTCTTAACCCAGAAACAGTCCTTGTAATGGCAAATGGTCTCGATGACCACTCAAAGCTGCTTTACACTATAGCTTCTGCCATTCACCCATTCACACTGCACATTTTTTCTATCCCTCATCTTTCATAGCCATTCATACACTGCCGGAGCTGTAACTCAAACCCACAACCTTCAAGTTGAAAGACGACTCACTCTACCACTGAGCCACCGGTGTGACTGGAACTGCGGGACCGGTTAAAATGTTACTATTTTCACAAAATGTTCTCACTTCCTGTGGGTGTTTTTTTATGATTTATGAACACATACACACACAGATGCTTGTCTTGCTGTCTTTATGTGGACACCTCTCACACAGACATACTGCATTCCCTAGCCCCTTACCCTAACCTTAACCCAATTCTAACCCTAACCCTAAAACCAGGTCTTAAACCTGAAAAAGCCATTTTAACCTTGTGGGGACCATTAAAAATGTCCCCACAAGGATGGGTTTGGATGTGTTTTGGTTCTCACAAGGATAAAAAGACATGTACACACACACACACATGCACCTCCCACTCCTGTTACATCAAGCTACAGCTGCCACTCAACATGAGGTCAAAGTTCAACTGTAAACCCCCCCCCCCCCCCCCGCAAGTAAAAACAAGCTGACGTACGTCAGATGGACTGGAGGTGGGCTTTACATTCTCCTTCCATACATCACAACACAACTGAGTGAACTGACAATTACAGTGCAACGAGAAAACCTGTAATTATCTCTTTGAGGACCAGGACTTGGAGTGATGGGGGAATAATAGCTGGTTGCAGTTGTGCAGTCACATTGTTGTTTGTTTGCAGAGTTTGAATAACTCCTGGTAAGTGCAACTTGTAAACAGTAAATTTATAGTTTCTGTTTGCTCACTTTACTTTACTCGCTCGCGTTAACGTTGGTCGACGGATGATTGAATTCTTTTATTTTAATTACTAAAATTTTAATATTAGGCACTGTCTTTACCTTACCTAAGATAAGAAGATAAGATAAGATAAGATAAGATAAGATAAGATAAGATAAGATAAGATAAGATAAGATGTATTGGCATTGAAGTAAAATTCAATACCCCAAAAGACATGTACTGTCACAATACTATGCAACAGAAATGTACCCATTGAATAGGTACAATTCTTAAAAGACCAAAATGAACAATAACTGTCTACACTCATGTTTCTCAAACTGTGGTGCGTGTACCAAATGCTGTGGTGCGTGTAGAAAATGGAACTCGTAATTAATTAAATAATTAAATAATTATCTCTTGCTCCGTCCTAATCTAATTTCACTATATGAGGAAGAGGAGGATGACGAATAAGTCTGCCTTCTGTGAAAAGTTCCGTAGTAACGTTAGAATACACCACTGTATTTTAACATTGGTGATAATGGTGTTCATTCAAGAGCTCAGTATTTTCTCAGGTGGTTCTTGGTATGAAAAGTGTGAGAGCCACTGGTCTAAAGCAATAATATAATTTTTGACCATTTATTTGCATGAAAAAAAAAAAAGTATTTGTTTATTCGTGTAGTTAAATTGCAAACATACACGTTAAATGTGCAAGAGCATTTAAAAAGCATTATGTGTGCCCGTGCCCTTGAGGAGAAAATGGGCCAAATCTGTTGCTTTCTCTTTGATTTTCATCTGTGATGGTCAAAACACTTCCAACCTCTCTATGCTCAGTATTGTACCAGTGGATGGACGATTCTCCAAATGTGAACCTTCAGCTACAGGAATGTTCCTCTATTCCATTATTTCTGACTGTGCAGGAAAAATTCTGAAAAAATGTCAGGAGATATTTCATACCCTTGCATTTCCCCTCACAATCGGCCCCTTCTGACACTTTGAGGATTATTTTCAGACTAAAGTGCAGCTCTGACCGCAGGCCTAAACTTTATATATAAAATATATAATATAATATATAAAATATATATTATATTTTATAAAATATAAATATAATATATAAAAGTATAGTTTTGATTGTGACACGCATTTAATCCATTGTTAAAAACCACGGCAGCAGAACTATAGATACCTTGTTTTTTTTCCCCACTTCACACATCCTCGTTCGAACGTGGCACCTGCGTTACCCATAATGCTTCTTGCTTTAACGCCACACTGTAACTAATGTAGCCTCGAGCAGATTACGGATGCCTGTGAGACTTTTTTCAGATTTTTTCTCACCTGTGTCGGAGCTGCTTAAAGGCTTTCTACACCTTTTTTCCCCCTCCACATAAACACCAGCAAACCTCAGCATCTGTAAACACACTCTATATCAGTTCTTTAAATCACTGCTTTTAGGGTTTGACGACTGGCTCAGACAGAAAGTAAACTTGGCAAGCAGCTGTTTCAGGGACAGACCACACGTAAACGTGAAGTCTGGGTGAATCTGCATTACCGTATTGCTGTTTTATCCACACAGAAAGGGCATTTTGGGAGTCCTGAAAAGCTGTTTTTATGAAAACAGGGCGCCTGGCATGTGTACTACGGCATTCAGAGTCATTTTTTTGGGAGTTTTTTTTGAGACATTTCCTGAAATCGTGCCAGGTTTCCGTGTGGACACATGAAACAGGGTCGGTTCTAGAGGGGGATCAAAAGGGGCTGTTACTGTGTGACCCTCTTTTCAAAATGTACTAGAATTATTACCTTCTTGTGGAGATGTGGCCCTGATGTGAGAGATGGAAATAACTTTCATTATTCCACTTTCATTTTTAAACACATGACCTCTGCCCTGGACCCACCTGCCGTCCAAAGGAACCCAACATTTTACAAGACACAGAAAGTTTAAAATGTTCCGAGTCTGGACGGGCAGATTCGACTTTAAACTTTGGACAAAAAGTTAAGTTTCATAACAAAAATTCTTGTTCTGAGTTTTCACTATTGGTGTTTTATCGGTTGTTGAACAGAATAAACAACAGCAGAGAAGAGAATCTCTAACCTGTTCACACCCTAACCCATGTTTTCTGGTGTGTTAGTGTGTAAAAAGGCTGGTTTCAAAACAAAAATGGAAAAATTGTATGGGTGCTTTAGAGCAACACACATAGACCACATTTTAAAAAAAAAAAATACATGTGGTCTACCAGTTTGTTCGCTAAAAATAAGTAACTTTATACTGAATAATAACCACCAGGGGGAGACTCTGCTGTTTTGAAAAAGAACTCAGTCTGAATGGAAGCATATGGGAAAATGTTCCTGCCGGCGATAGCATGTGATTCAACGATGTTCCCATGTAGAGGACAACAAAGTCCAACCTGAGTGGACACCAGTGTGATTGACAGCTGACATTGTCCAATGGGAGCCAGGTCGCAGGTGTGAACTTCCGTTAGCAAAACCTAAAGGCTTTAAACGGGAGTCTGGACTCTTGCGTGTGACGTCATGGCTGTTTGGCACTTGTGTAGTGGCTTACCCTGTTGCCTCACTTCACGACGGTCGCTGGTTTGATTCTCAGTTTGACCAAGGGCCTGTGTGTGTGTGTCGGTTTTGTCCAGGTTCTCCAGTTTCCTTCCACGGTCCAAAAGCATGTAGAAGGCGATGGACACGTTACGTTGACTGTAGGTGAGAATGTGAAGGTGAATAGTGTTTGTCATGTGGAGGATAAAGTGGTAAATAATGAGTGAGCGAACTTTGAACTTTGAACTAAGACCATGAGAAGTGTTTGTGACTCTGAAGAGAGAAAAAAAAAAAGTTGTTCTATTCAAGTCCAAGTTGTTTAATGTTTGTCTAATACCAATTCTATCAGGTACCATATCATATCATATTTCATGGCCAACAAACAATTAAATGGAGGATTTCACAGTGAGGAGTTTGTGTAATGCAGCCCCTGGTGATTAGAGAGCCAATCTGTCATCTGAATCACCTCAATTTAAAAGACTATCTTTTGGAAATCCTCCATTTTAACTGGAGTGTGTTCATACATGACACACTGACGTTCCGTCTTCCTCTATCCGCCTGACTCCTGACCGCAGTGGAAGCTGTGGACGGTCAGGGGGGGGGGAAAAGAAACCTCCTATAATGTGGATTAATGCTGCAGCGCGTTATAATTATCTGCCTGGTATGCATTCTGTGCCATTGTTTCTCATGAGTGTGTGTGTGTGTGTGTCGGGAGGCAGAGAGGGAGAGATAGAGACGGGAGTGAATGAGCAGCTGTGGCAATATTTCCAATATTTACTCTCCTCCACTGAGTGCAGTTGCTCGGGCCTTTGAGGAGCAATCAAACATCCGGAGATGGTCGGAAGATTCTCCCTTTAAGCCACAAGGTTTTATTTGAGAAAGAATACCTTCTGTTCAAAGGATTTGCAGTCATTTCATTTGAATCCATCTGTTTTTAAGGTGAAAACGAGAAAATTGTTTGGGGTGGGGGGGGGGGGGGGGGGGGGGGGGTGTGAGGAGAGCGAAAGTGAGGGAGAGAAATATATATATATATATATCTAAAAAAAACAAACAACAACAAGAGAGAGAGGGGAAAAAAGGCAGCCTATTGAAGAGCACATGTTTGTGCATCATATTGTGCTTGATGTAATGTAGGTCAGTGTTCTGCACAGCACCAGATAAGACACAGGAAACAAGTGCTGTGTGTACTTACAAGCAAATATCTGTCAAAATAGCAATTGACAGATCTACAAGAGCTTCCGCTCTCTCTCTCTCCCCCGTCTCTCTCACGTTCTCTCTCCATCTTTTTTTTTTTTTTTTTTTTGCTTTTTTTTGGCCGAGGAAGTGCTTCCTTCATCATTAGCATTTTTGAAAAAAGGGCCAGAGATTTGGGCCTATCTGCCTCCACTTGCTGCCGCAAAGCCAGTCTGGCCCAGGTTGTTATCTGTGCACTACAGAGGTGCAGCTGTTTAGCAAATGGATTTGCAGATTTTTAAAGGGAGATGAGGAGGAAAAAAAAAATGGAAGGGTAAAAAAAAGGGGGGGGGGGGGGGGGGGGGGGGGGGGGGGGGGGGTAGTAGGATCAGGTATTCACAACAACCAACCCTCCCCAAACTGGCATTCTCTGTGTGTGTGTGTGTGTTTGCTTGGTCCACGTGTGAGTGTGTGTTTTCTTATAAATCTTTACCTTCTGTTTTCTGAAGCCCACATTATTTTTGGAAACGGCATTAAACACGCACACACACACACAAAAAAAGAGCATGAAAAATGCCTTTTTCCTCTCTTTCTGCACATTCCTTTATTCACTTTCCAGCCTTCTGAGGGGCCTTTTCTTCTCCCCCAGTGCTCAAACCAGTGCCCGCACCAGTTGCCTGAACTGGACCGAGGGAAGCCGGGACTGGAAAGACTGGAAAGACTGGAAAGACTGGAAGGAATGGAGGAATCAATGTGGCTTGCTTTAGGTGGCGATGCTGCTGCCTTTGGCACCGCAGCTGCTGGCAAGTGTGTCTCTTTTGTCTAACGCAATCCCAGTGAGGCCAATACTCTCTCTCTCTCTCTCTCTCTCTCTCTCTCTCTCTCTCTCTCTCTCTCTCTCTCACACACACACACACACACACACACACGCGCAAACAAACACAAGCAAACACACACACACACACACGTGGAGGAATTCTGGCTTCAAGCGAGGGCCCCCATGGGAGAGAGAAAGGGGGCCCGGAGCCATTGGAGGCACTGAGGGTGGTTGGCTTTCCTAAGTGGGGGTATGTACTGTATACACACACACACACACACACACGCAGTCCTCAAAATGACACCCTGCTTAAACGTGGGCAGAAAACACACACTCCCTACATTAAATTCTACACACGCACACACACATGCTGTAGTGTGAGTGTGACGCCTCCGAGCTGCAGCCTCGATCTCGACCAGAAGGTGTCGTGTAACAAACCAAAGGATGAAGAGATTCCGCTGCAGAGAAAAGAGACATGAGCACAAAGACCAAAACTATAACACAGACACACACACACAGTCAGAAAGTATAAAAGTAAACAACGTCACCGTCCATTTAATCACATCTATAATGTTCCTGAGGTGACGTCAGTTTACCGAAAATGCACAATTCACACACACACACACACACACACACACAGAGAGTCAGGAAGTACGATTCTGCTCAAAAACATTACAGGTGCCATAAAATGGAGGATTAATTGTTTACACAAATACATTTTAATGCAGATTTAATATAAATACAAATATTAATGATAAATATTTACAATTCACAGATTTTATAGGAGTTTATAGTTTTATACACACACACACAAGTGAAACACATTATCATGCATGAACAATATTTATCACACTATTTTAAACAGTTCAGTTCAATCCTGCTCCACTCAAAATCTCTATTTCTCAGTCATGTGCACAGCTCATCTGTAATTTATGCTTAATTTAAAGTTTGTATGTGTAAACAACATAGTCCTCCATTTTATCACATGATATTAACTGTAAAAAAAGACAAAATCATTCTTTTAAATACATTTTAATGTTGTTCTATGTGGGAAAAAAAAACAACTGATTAAATAGTTTTATGTATATATCGGCAATGTAATCCTCCATCACTCTATTATGATACTGAGTGATATGAACACATTCGTTTAAACATATGCTAATGATGTATTTGATTAAAAATAATGATTAAATATCTTAATATCGCAGACATATTAATGCCTGAGCAAACTGACACACAGTCAAAAATGCACAACAGTGTAATCCTCCATGTTATCATTACATCTATGATGTTGTTGAACAATATCTAAAGACATTTTATTCTTTTAAACACATTTTATTGTTGTATCTGAAAATATTGATTAAAATATTTATATCACAAGCATATCAATGCCCGTTCATTGTTAATGTATAGTTTACATACACAAAAGGTCAAGTTTATTACATATATTACGTTATTTGAGCAATATCATAACACACTTTATTCTTTTAAATACAATTTAATGTTATTCTCTGGGGAAAAATACCGTTTAAATTATTTCATATCGCAGACATATGATAGATATTTCCTACTTTTTGTCATCCGTCCCTCCTTCATATTTACCAATGTGTATTTTAGCGGGCAAAGGAATATCGTACCATCTGTAACCACAACTGTAAGTCAATCCATGCATGTAAGTTATTCATGCTGTCACCCAGTCTTTCCACTCATCCGTTTCTAGTTAAAATGCCTTGAATTTGTAGGCTGCTCATGTTTGTGTGACTCTGGTTTTTATTCATTTATTTATTTATTTATTTTTCCTTCTTCTACTTCCCCCTGCGTTCCCGTGTCTCTGCTGCAACAACACGACACAGATAATTAAAGTTTCATTTCATCTTTAGATTCTTCTTTTAAAAAATACATTATTTTACTTGTATGGTCAAAATATTGGCCATAAGAAATGAATCTTGGCCTTTTTATTTAAAGTGAAGCATCAAAATAGAGCTAAATGAACTTGCTTTTCTACATATTTTACTAACCATCACTAGAAATAACAGAATTTCCATGTCCTCCTGAAGTTCAGCTGCCTGTTTATCCACAGAAACACCTTTGACCTTTGGCTCTAATGCCATGAAAAGTCAAAGTAATTATTTCTGTCGTGGGAGCCTCTCAACAATTAACGGCACACAGACTATTTACAGACTGATTAATGACAGCACAGGTTGGGCCCATAATACTGGAGGAAATGAGCTCAGATTTAGCTTCATCATTCCATCAGTAATGTCAAGTTTTGATGTTATTTAAAGAAGAGCTGCAGCTACAGCAGGCTACACTTTAAAACCCTTTAAAAAAAAAAGCAACCGATAGCATAGCACTCCTTACTGTTAGTACACTATTCAAAGCTCCGCCCACAAAAAACCCTGGAAGTCACAGTCAATAATGAAAATGGGATTCGTTGCTGCCATTTTCAGCTCCAATCCATAATTATAGATTAATAGAAGGTGAATTAATTACCCTTACCTTTTTTTTTACCCCAGAACAACCTTTTCTAAATTTTTGAAAATGAGATTCTGGATTTCTTTTTTTAATTTTTAATTAAGAATTAAGCATTTCAGGGTCATTTACACTTCCACTGTCATAAGAAATAATAGTATTTTTATGAGTAATTGTGGGGAGTGCCACACAAAAAGGCCTTTTGTTGTTTTTGTTCCTCTGTCACATTTCTTTTTTTTCCCCCAGAATTATTTCTTGATGTACTATATATGCGTATATATATATATAATGAAATCCTTCTATACAGTATATTTCAGTATGAAAGACCTTGTATGAAGTAATGAAGAAGAGTGTGTCATCTGCATAGAATCGAACAACTACAATAAGAACGTTGGCAGCAGAGCATTAAACTAACATGAGCTTCATTATCATATCAGAAAATCAACATTAGAGGTAAAATATGTTATTTCAATCTTTAGTTTTGTTGCAACCAAACATTAATTTCTGCATTTTTCTCCTGTTCTTTGCTAATTTTTTAAACTTTGCTATCGATGTTGGGAGATTTTCTCTTAGTGAAAGAGAAACTAAGCAAGAAAAATGTGATGTGGTTTTATAATAAAACATAACAACTTTAGACAGGTTTTAAAAGGTGTAGAGTGTAAGAATTAATGCCATCTAATGGTGAGACTGGAGATTGTAATTAACCCTTTCTTTTCTCAAGCTCATCAGGAAACTATGGTGGCCCTCACATACCAGAAAGGATATAATTCTTCTTTGTCAGTAAAGCAAGCTGGTTTGTTTGTTTGGACTATTGTTTGAAATGTAGCGGCACAAAATCACGTTTATAACTTGAAAAACAACTATTATGACACGATTATACACTAATATAAAGATAATTGTTATATTTAAACTTAGGAGTACATTGAGAGTTCTTTTGCAAATTAATCACAATTTGTTTGAGTGAAGCAGCAAAACAATTTGGCGCGCGACGTGCATACATATTAAATATATTCCACATGATAACAGAACTGTCACAGTTCTATAGATTGATGTCATTTTGGAATAAAAATGTGTTTCAGAAACGAATCAGATGCTCCAAAAGTTAGCATTACTTTGCATTTGTTATCATTGTTGAATAGACTATTGTGCTGGTAAATGCTTAAATGCTATAACCTGCAGCTTCGGGGACAGTAGGTGTTCTTTGTAATGACTGAACTTGCTTCCAAAATTAACAAATAAATCTATTCAAACAGAAGAGATGAGGTGTGCAGGTGTCTTTTAATTTTATTCATCTTCTTTGCGGAGCCATTAGTGGTTTTGTCTTTGCCCAGCCATTGTGTGGGCGGCAGAGCTAACAATTAAACTATTGTTGAGACAATTGAGGCCTGATAAAACTGTATTTGGATGGTTTAATATTCAAATGTTGCTTCAGTAAAATTACTATTAAATCATTTAACCCTGAAATATTCTGCAGCAGGTGGTGTACAGTTGAGGAATTATGAAAATGTCAAAGTCGCAGGTGGAGGAAATGCTGGGGGGGGGTTGACTAGTTTTTAGTGAAGACAAGTCAAACTTCCCTCCTGTAGGAGGCTTAACTTTCCGCCGTGATAAAGCTAATTTCACCTCCTCAGTTTGCTCTGTGGGCTGCAGGAGATCAGGTGAAGCGGCAAATTGTCAGGGCAGGTGACGAATGGGTGCGGAGGAAAAAAAAGGAGTTTTTGGCCTTCGTCGCTGGGTCGAACAGATGCTTCCTGTCCGCGTGTTCATCCCCTTCTGCCAGAAATATCAGGCTGGGAATTAGCAGAGGCGATCTATAATTTAAAACGTAACAAGTGACAGTTCATATGCTGCAGCAGCAGAGAGTCTCAACAGAAGTGCATCACAGTGCTGGAGATCCAGGCTCGCCTCGAGCCATCACCTCCTCCTCTTCCTCCTCCCTTTGAGTAGAGTAGGAGTGAGGGAGGGAGGAAATGGGTGAAAGAAAACACCAACACACACACACACACACACACACACACACACACACACACACACACCTTCCCCCTCTGCCAGGTAATGGAAAGAAGAACCTCCAGTGTGGCATAATGACTTTGCAGGGAAACAATAAGAAATAAATACCTTGGAGCTCCTCTATTAGTCAACACTTAAAAATCACATTTCTTTGCCCTCCTTCTCTCTCTCTCCCTCTGTCTGACTCTCTCGGTCTTAATGAGCCTCTTGTTGGAGAGATAACTAGGGCCGCCGCTCTGTTCCGTGGCGTTCACGATGAGGAGACTGTTGGCTGTAATCACACAGAGACTTGAGATGGAGGGAGCCTGGATTAGCTACTTTACCGTGTGTGGAGTGTTTAACATGGCACCCGACACCGTGCTCCTTCCTGTCTTCACTAGACAAACACTCGCTGTCATTAATTTCATTTGCTTATCACAATCGCCCCCCCCCACTGTTCTCTCTCTCTCTATCTCCACTGCTCCCTTCATCCGTCCAAAAGCTGCCACTTTGGACCCTTCCATTTGGGCGTCAGCGGGAATTATCACAGCCCGCTGCTAAGAATTACTGCGTAAAAGAAGGTAAATGAAGATGAAGAATTGGAAAATGTTTCCAGTTGGACGAATGTTGATTGCCAGAGCCGGAGTCCTGGTGGATTCCTCACTATTTATCCTCATATTTTGAGCCACCTCTCCCTTCCCGCTGCTTCTCCCGAGGCCTCGGAGAAGCAGCTTGCACTCAACGCTGCCAAAAGAATTTATTAGAGCAAATGGTATCGTAAGCCCTATGGAAGGCATACCTTATGTGAAGATTTAAAAGATATTAGGAGGATGGCGCAGGCAGGAGCCCAGGTGTGCCGGGGAATAGCCATTGTCTTGACTGTGTGTTTGTGTTTGTGTGTGAAGTGGAGTTCTGTGTCTTTGGAGCTTCAGCCTGAAAAAGCATGAAGAGGAGCACAGAAGACAACCAGAGTGGAGGCTGATCCTGGTGTGTAAATGCACAGAACATACAGTACCTTCATCAGAAACCTGTGCAGTGTCTTTCTCGCTCTTATGAAAGACTTGACATTCACCCTGTGAACTAGAAAGTTTTTGGATATGTAGAATTATCTTTATTTCTCCGCTCTGACCGGATGGGTGGCATCTACCACGGTGGACCACTTGTACACTGTCACTGAATAGGAAGCAAACTCCAAATATGGTCGTGGTCTTGACTTCCTGAACAGTTATAAAATATCCGATGAGTTTTAGAAAGTAAAAACATTTCTTTCAGCCATTTGTGTTCCTTTAACCTGGGATTTATGGCCTCATTTGACCAAATCTTAATTTTTAATAATAACATGACAACCAATAATAATACTTTTTAGATTCACTTTATATTATAAGCATTTAAAACAAGAAACAGCATTAAAAAAAAAAAGACAAAATATTGAGGTAAAATAGAATAAACGGTAAATAAAAAGTAAAAACAGTCGAAGTAACGACAGCAGTGGGTAATAAATGATGATGCATTAGTGAACACTAATATACTTTAATATTACTACTATACTACAGAGGACAACATGGAGGCAGATGATCCACTGCAGTGAACCCTGAAGGGAGAATCCCAAAGAAGAGGAAGAAGGAACAACTTTGAAATGTGGTGCTTTTAATTATCATTTTAAAGAATTATCCTCTAAATAACAAATGTCTTACATATGTGCTTTTTTCCCCCCTTTAAGTAAGAATCAGAATTCACACAAGCACACACACACAAACACACACACATACACACACACACACACACAAGAAAAGAGCTATTTTAAACACATTTGACTGTTGGAGAATAATCAGTTATTGTATTTTTGTCAGATGCATGATATATGACTTAAATCACTGTAGCCTTAGCTACAATACACATTGTTCTAAATAACTTGAGTTATTTTATTCATTTTACATTCATATTAATTAGTGTTTGTAATTGACTAACTTTAAAACTTCATGTGTGTAATAATACTGCTATATTTGTGTTTTTATTTGCATGCCGCTTGTTTTTGGTTCCCACCAGCCTGTGTTTAAGGGGGGGAAACGATTGTAGGCGACACAAAGAGCTGAACGTGTGTTGTTGAGAAAATGTAGCTGAATGTTGGAACGTCTCCCTTTTGAGTTTATACGTTATACTATCCTGACAAGGACAGTAAAGGATGGTGGTCTTTGAAAAATAAATACACATGACAGAGTTCAGTTTGAATAAAATGTCATGAATCTGACTCAGACTTTTGTTAAGAAACTAAAACTAAAATGTATTTAAAATCAAATGCATGAATGTACTTTTATTTTACATGACCGATGGCTCTGTTCAGTTCAGCATGAAACTGTGAAAGCTAAATGGAACACAGCCATTATAAATTTGATTATTTACACCTGTTTCTTTGTCCCCTCCCTCGTGTGACCATGGGTCCATTAACTGTGCAAATAAAGTGTTCAGTGCAGAATAAAGTTAGTTTTCAGAGGGAGCTTCTGATGAGTTGATACGATTGATTTTAATCCGTCTATTCTCTACAGTCACTCATTAAAAATCTGTTATCTCTTAAAGATGAACTGTGTCTGTAACAAAACCCCCCCCCCCCCCAAAAAATGTTTTTATCTCAAAAACTAAACTTGTAATAATTTCAGGCTTCCAGTGTTGAGTGGAGCTTGTTTGTGGTGCTTAAAATGCGTATTAAGTGTAGTACGGTAGCGACACCTTATCCACATTATGCAGCTCAATTATTCCATGAGCAACACCTGCAAAACAAATTTGGCATTCAAATTTGCTAAGGATGATCAAACAACACCAAAAAACTGTCATTATTTCTCCCTCACATACGGCAGCGAGGGGAGGGGGGGTGCCTTTTTTTTTTTTTTTCCTGGATGCACCAAATTAACTATTCAGCTGGAAGCAAACTTCATTTTTATAGGTTTCATTCACCTCATTTACCAAAGTGTATTTAACTGCCATCACAAAAACAACAACATAAATCGATTTGGGTCCACAAATCTCACCTGCCAGGAAAAAAACAAAAAACAAAAAACAACGCTCTGAACAAACTCTAAAGAACTTTTTGGGTTTTTTGTTTTTACCCATAAAAGAAAAAAAGGGGTGCTTCATACAAAGTGTGTACAACTAAGACCATTAGCAAGGTTTGGTTGAAAAATTAGCTGCAGCACAAAAACAAGGAGCTGCACAGGAGTTACACTGTGTTTATCCACATACATAACTGTGCTATTGTCTTTTTTTATTATTATAAAGTTGAAACCAGAGGTCTTAAACTCTATTTCATGCAGCCCGCCACATAATATCAAATTATAATCACTGTTTTTTTTTTAATATTTATGGATATTGCATCATAAATATGTTTACTAAG
This sequence comes from Brachirus orientalis, assembly GCA_016785285.1. NCBI lineage: Eukaryota > Metazoa > Chordata > Actinopteri > Pleuronectiformes > Soleidae > Brachirus > Brachirus orientalis. The sequence continues at coordinate 709,466 of JAFBJR010000102.1, read as the reverse complement.
AGCGGGGTCAACTTTGAGTGTCCACTAAACAGTGAGCAATGGGGATTGAATACCTTGCTCATGGGTATGCGATTCAAACTGGCAACCCTCTGGTTACAAGACCATCTCCCTTCTGTCACCTACAGTATGTATCATTCCATATCAGAGCAAACACTTTTATTTTGAAATTTAGTGAAATATTGCCACAGATACTGTTACTGCTTTATCATGATGGAATATTGTGATCTCATTTCAATCTCATATCGAACAATCCCCTACTGAAGACAGTTGGTTTTCCCCACACGGTGGAATTTTTTCCTTCAATTGACTTTCCCGTCAGTGACCTAATGACCTACTGACCTACTGACCCCCAGGTCATTTGAGTTTGACAGCGTTGCTTGAAACTGTTTCAGTGTCAGCAACAGGTTCATGGTTATTGTTAAATTTTGATTTCATGTAACCACTTTGTTTGCTAAAAAAAAAAAAAAATCAAATATCCAGCAACAACGAAATGTCCTATTGTGTCCTAAGTGCTATTTATAACAAACAAAAATTATGATCAAAGGCTCCAAATTTAAAAAGTATATATAAATAAGGATTTTAAAGATTAATAACAATTTAATATAATGTATAACTGTTTCTTCAGCTGGACTTGGGCATGTTGTAGAGTTTTCCTTCACTTGACTTTATCCTCCTCCACCTACTGCCACAGAAAGCAGGAGTGAGACCTGCTATGATGTATGTCTTGGAGACAGTGGCACTGTCTGAAAGACAGGAGGCGCTGGAGCTGACAGAGCTGAAAATGCTGAGATTGGAGGGACGGTGTAGGTTGAACGGGTTGGAGGTAAAATAGGACAGTCAAGGTTGAGGTGGTCTGGTCACATGCAGAGGATGAACAGGGATTATTTTGGACAAAGATGCCGCAGAGAAGGTGCGCGGATGTTGTGACATGAGGACAGTTGGCGCAAGAGAAGAGGACAAAATGGAGGCTGATAATCTGTTGTGGTGAAGCCTAAAAGGGAGAAGTAGTAGTAGTTTTGGCTCCTACATTGACAATAATGGATTAGAAGTTTATAATATAGATTAAATATCCACTGACAGCCGTGTAAGTCGGCTAACTTTGGCTCTGGTTGAGATGTTTTTGAGAGGGACACTGAGGCTTTTCAGTGTCGGTAATGTTCGAGTAAGTCTGCTGAGTGTTACAAATGTGCGTTATTGAGCGAGTGGTGCAACAAACCAAAACATAGACACAGAAAATAATAAAAAGAAATGATTTGTGAATAAACTGGCTGCGTCATTGTCACAGATGTTCGTATTTCAACTTGACATGTTTTCTTAATCTCTGATGACACACGATTGACAGACACAGATTACTCATCCTCAAAGAGCAATTTTGTCTCTTCAGTCCACCAATAAACTTACTTATTCAAATGAGATAAATCTTTAGTGGATCTACCAACTGAAAAAAAATGCTGCGTTCTCAAAGTAACACCATTGTCACCAACAATTAAAATACAAATACAAGTCAAAAACAGACTTTTCACAGGGGGCAGATTTATTCCCAATTAGATAGTCCGCTCTCTCATCATCCTCCTCTTCCTCACATATACTTCACACACTGATTTAGTAAAATTGGATGAAGATGGCGCAAGAGGTAAAGTGACTCTACTCATTATTATTTAATTTATTTTTTGTTAATGTTTCAAAATTCCTCAGCTCCACTCATTTCTGATTTCGCTCCAGGTTCCACCAGAGGAACGCTCGCGTACCACTGGTGTTACACGCACCACAGATTGAGAACCAATGGTGTTAGAGGAAATAACATTGTGAATGGGAGTACCACATCTACTGTGTGCAAGGACGAGGCAGGGAGGATAAAAGCACGATGAAATATTTCTGGAAATAACAATTTCAAGACAAACAAAAAGAGAAAAGACTTAAGTAAAAAAAGAAGACATGAATAAACACCAGAACAAATAAACAATAAAAGTGTCGGATGTTCAGCACCTTCATAGCAGAAGGAATGAATAACTTATTTTATGACTTAATAGTTGCTTCTCGTACATGATGTATTGTACATGTCATGTCATTCGAGTAGAAAAAACTCTCTCTGAAGCAGAAGATGTCAAATATTCTGACACTTGGCATCTTTCTGTGAAGATTTAGCAAACATTATCCCGCTATAAGCTCGCCCTGCACTCTGACGCTACATAAAGAGGAATCAGAGTTAATGAATTGAGCCTCCCCGGATATAATTCTGTAATAGGTATAATCAGGCCGTTTCCAGGATATGAATATACATGGCCGGCATCAGCTGCAATCCTGTTGGTGGTCAATATTCTTGAAGCTCTGCCAGTGCGGGAATATTCCTGCTCCCCTGCTCTGCCTTAATGTTATCAGGTAACACACACTGGCATTAAATCCCACAACAAAATAAAAGCCTCTTTTTGGAAGCCTTCACTGTGGACAATGCAGCTCTCACCAAAAAGCCCTTTAAGTTGTTCGTGTTTTAATGTCATTACGAAGCAGCGCACAGACCCAGGCAGGAGGGAGGAAATGAAAAAAAAAAAAAAACTGAAAAACTGCAGCTTGAAAAGAGAAAACCCTTCACAGAACCTCAAGGTACATTCGCTCTGTGCAAGAGACAAAAAAGAATCCAGCAATGGCAAAAAACAAACGGCGCCGGTTTATTACGTTTATGCGGTGAATAGTGGAACAACGGGCCAGGCAGTCCTCGCTGTCAGATTGTAAAGCCGCAGATTTGTGCCCATTAGTCACACATTTTAGCAAGAAGGTGGTTTTCTAAAGTGCATTGATGGGGATTACAGTTCTATCCTTTCCTGTCTCTCTTTTAGTGCCGAAACATGCGGCTGATTCCTGAGATGCCAGGAGGTTTCTGCAAAGAAAAGGCGTGCGTGCGTGTGTGTGAGTGTTGGGGGGGGGTAAATTATTGTATTTGTTTTCTAAAATGGCAATCCATAGGGTGTTAAAGGGCCTTAATCTGCGATTAATATTTTAATGATACAAAATAGGCAGCGACTTGTGAAGTTTTTCCCAGCGTCCCTTCACCTCAGCAGGTTTATTTCCATATTGTCTGGTAAACAGAAAGAGAGAGACAGAGATTGCAAAGACACGGCAGTTTGGGATTACATGGTGGCACTTGGGTGCGATTACACCATGAGGGATTTGAATAATCTTAGTTTACTGAGTTGGAGATACTTTATAATCACAGATTAGTTTTAACAGGGACATTCTTAACCGTACTCTCCAAAGCAAGGATTAAAGTAGATAAGAGTTTGTCTCATTGAATCCAGACTGAAATTTGCCTCCTCTGGTGTTATTTATTAATTTAAACTCAGTGTAAACTGCACACATCATGAGCACCACAGTCGCCACATTAATGTTAATTATATCAGAAAACCCGCCAGTGAAGTGACATTGGTTTGTACAGAAGAGGATTAGGGCCAAATGTGAAAAGTCCATATTTCTGAGATTAAGAAATATGGAGAATTGGAGAGATTAAAGTGAGAATGCTGAGATGAAAGTTAGAATTCTGAGAAAAATAAAATGAGAATTGGAGAGATTAAAGTTCTGAGAAAAGTCATAAATCCAAGAAAACCAATCTTAATTTTGAGGAAAAAAAGAGAGAATTGAATAATTAACTATTGAGAGTGAAGTGAGACTTCTGGGATTAAAGTCAGAATTCTGAGAAAAATAAAATGAGAATTGGAGAGATTAAAGTTCTGAGAAAAGTCATAAATCCAAGAAAAACCGTTTCAATTCTGAGGGGGGGAAAAAATGAAAATTGAGGGGGAAAAAAACAGAATTCTGAGATTAAGGTAAAAATGCTGGGATTAACTTTCATTAATTTTCATTCAAAGTAAAGTGAGCAGGTTGTTTTGAATTGAAGTCATTGAGTTTTGAATTGAAGTGGTATTTAATTTTTTCACCCATTTTCTTTTTTTCAGTGTGTGAAGTGAATTGAAACGTTCATCCACTCACACACGACTTTATTCAAAATGATCAGCAATGAAAACACGTAGAGTTGCCGAAAAGCAGGCGATTCCCTGATGACACTTTTCAAATTTCCCAATCAGCCGCGGACAAGAGGAGACTAAAAAGGTTTCAGTGTCTCTTTTTTAAATTGTTGTTTGTGTGTGTTTATTTTACACATTATGGGCAATGAATTGTTATATACAGTATATAACAATATTACTGTCTTTGTATACATTTGTCAAAATGCTGGTTTGACTGTGGCAACACATTGTGTTTATAATCAGTTTGTTTTTTAACTCATATACATGAAATGTTCAATTTTCTCCGAATTAATAAGTTTAAAACTACAATTTATCTGTAGTGTGAAAAGCAAAAATCTCTTTATCAGACCTTTGAGATAATTATTGTAGTTAATGGTTTACCAGATTATTTTTCCTTCCATCTTTTGCCGTAAAAGCTGCGTTTGCAATGTCGCAGAGAGTACATGTGTATATAAATACAATCAATCACACTCTAAAAACAGACATTTGCAAAACAGCCACAGCAAAAATATCCAATCTCTTACAATTTTGACATTAAAGTTAACTTGTACTTATACATTCACTTTAAATTTTCCCATATATATAAGAATTTTTGTCACTTCTTTGAACATCATTTCATAAAAACTGACATACAATCAGCGCGTGGATGTTAAAGTCTCAATAAATATTTGACTAACTAGTCGTATGTGACTTGCAGTCTCAACAATTTTAACACCAAAGTTAAAAAGGACACGTGTCTACATCAATAATAATGATTTACAAATAGAGCAACACACACGAGGGGCCCGTCTGCATAATGACAGCTTTTACTTTGTACACTTTAATTATATTTTATGACCGAAACTGGCTTCATTTTTTTATTTTTAACTCTATGCTGCAAGAACTTCACCTGTGTAGATAGAAGACGTCGGTATTGCCTGTCATCCCGTCCTCTAACAACAGCTATGCGCTGTAAATTTGAATAATAAATGCATGATTTTATTGCCATTTCAGTAAAACTGTGCAGTAGGCTAATTCAAAATGTAAAATATGCATGAAGGCCATAAAGAAAAGAATCAGCCTTTTTTAAAAAAAATTAAAAAAACACAATGTTAATCACTTTAGAAATCATTTGTTTTTGTTATTGTCATTAAAAATAAATGAAGTCACACCTGGACTCTTTATTTGGCATATTTTACTCATGTTTTCAAATATGAAAATGATTATTTTGGCTTGATATTCTTTATATTAAGAGAAAATGAATTTACACCATCTAAAAAATAATTTTAAAAAATGGCCTTACTCATATAAAGCTGGCATTTTTAAAGCACGTGAGATAACCATCAGTGTCTTCAGTATCTTTCCTCAAAGAGGCTGAAGGCCCACATTGCCTATAATTGGATTTGATTTGCACTCCCAGCATCAGTTAGGGAGATTAAGGGCAAGCACAAAAATCCCCATGATTCCTTTTCATCCAGATGACAAGTAAGGCCCGAACAGATCCTGAAAGGAATATTTGTGACGGAAACCTTCGCGTTTCCTCGCGCACTGAAGCTACTGAAGACGGCAGTCCTGGAGAACAATGAGCACATCGTATTTGTTTTTAAATGAAAGCGATTATGATGGATGTCTTAAGGATGTGTTTGATGTTTTCTTTCTTCTTCTTCTTCTGTTTCATCCTTTCATTAAAGTGGGATTGGAGAAAAGTACCTGGACGATCAACACGACACACTTGAGCGGAGTTGAACAAGATGGAACAAGAGTTTGCCAGTGATAGTTAAAAAGTTACATTATATATATATATATATATATATATATATAGATATATATATAAATAAATGATGCCAACAAAAGCTCTCAATCAGAATAATGTGAGACTTATTTTTCTTCCTCTTTCTTGCCTGTGGGGAGAAGGAGGTTCTGTTCGGTCCTGATAAGTCATCTATTTGAAAGGATTGTCATTCTCACAGGTATGTAAATAAAAATCAACCCATATTCCTCTCCCCTTTATTCCACACTCAATGCTTACACTAGATTAAATACCACCATCAATAGACTTCCCCACGCCTGGGTGTCGTATTCACTCGACGCCATGCCAAAAGACTAATATTAGTATCTCCAGAAAATAATCTCTCTTTATTTTCGCAAGTTCCCCGCTAAGGCATTCAGCATTCACATTTATCAGAGGATTTAAATGCGGATGAAATAGTATATAAGCTGGATCGCCTCAGGAGAGGTTCTCATTCTCTTGTATTCTTTTTAAGATGGGGAGAGAGGAGGGGAAAAAAAAAAAAAGGATAGAGGGAGCATGGTGCACCTTGGCGAAAGAAAAGGGAGGAGGAGGAGGAGGAGGAGGAAGCTGAAGAAGAGGAGGAGGAGGAATTAATTTTTCCCCTCTGGGAAAAACACATGCTGGATTCTCAAGAGTTGGAGGGAATCTTCCCAATCTTGCTCTGATTGGCATTAAGAGGGTATAGAGAGAGAGAGAGAGAGTGGTGTGTGTGTGTGCGCACATGTGTGTGTGTGTGATGGTGGTGGTGGGGGGGGGGTGATGCCATGGTTGTTACTAATGATTTATTGTCTGAAACGTGAACGGTGAGCCGGTGGGTGCTTGTCGTTCAAAGCGCTCAGAGGAGCCTCTTTCTCTGCAGCGGGCTCGTCTTCATGTGCCTTTACAAGCTTCACTGAATCCACAATCAGGTGCAGTGGAGACCGACAAGTTCCAGAGCGTGCCGAATGAGGGACGCAGGACAACTGGGACACTTTAAAAAAATAAAATAAAATAAATAAATAAAATAAATAAAAACACATGCAGTATTTATTTTTTATTTTTTTAAAGTAAAATTTGTCATTTTGGTGTCATTATTGTGACTTTTATCAATAACTTGTCATGTGCGATAAGTAGATAAAAATGTCCAAACTTGTTTTGCCAGAGAGCCACGGTTCTCAAACAGCGGTCCATGTACCGACAGTGGTACGTGAGCTTCTTCTGATGGTACTTTAGGAAGAGTACCAGAGTAGTAGAAGTAGAAAATGAAACAAATAACAAAATACTAATAAGTGTCAAATCTCTTGCTCCATCTTAATCTAATCTCACTACACCAGTGTCTGAAGTATATGTGAGGATGATGAGGCAGCAGATTATCTTATTGGGAATAAATCCCCCTCCTGTGAAAAGACTAGTAAAATTTTCTCGGCCTTTTTACATCACTGTACTTTAACATTGGTGATAATGGTGTTACTTTGAGAGCTCAGTGTTTTCTCAGGTGGAACTTGGTACGAAAAGTTTGAAACTAGTGCCATAGAGAGCATTTTCAGTATTACACAAATATATGCATATGTATATGTGACAAAAGCATATAAATACAATCTGACACATTAAAATTGTAAAAACAATCACATTAAAGAAATCTTACCTCATACACTTTCAGCGTAAAAAAAATTACCTTATATTTCTACGTTACTACATCTGAGTACACCAAAATTTCGAAATTTTTTTTTAAAAAACATGAGGGAAACTCGAATAACAAGTCGTCTAGGACTGCAAATTCTTTTAACGGTTGATTAATCTTTTCGTGAATTTCCAGTGAATTAGTTTGGGCCATAAAACGTTAGAAAAAGTGACAAAACCATACAAGGAAACGGAAAATATTTTTTTAAAAATCAATAAAATGCATTACTGTGATGGACTGGCCCTATGTCAGCTGGAGTTAGGCACCAGCGGCCCCCGCAACCCTCAGTGGAGGATGAAGCGGTAGAAAATGAGCGAGTGAATAAAATGCATTATCCAAATATTCTGCCACAAATCAAATTTAGCAGTCAATTAGTCAAAGAATATGCTGAATTTTCTATTGACTGTTAACAGTCAACCGGTTGACTGACTCATCGTACTGATTCACAAGCACGATATTTGGAGCCTCTACAAACACCTCACATTCGTTCAAATGTTGAAAAGTCAAGGGAAACATCGGTGAAGTATGAGACAAGTCACAATGACAAACCAATAAAGAGCAACAGCCCCATAAATAGACCAGTAAATAAGCAATAAATAAAAGACTTAAGTGTTAAATTCTTCAGGTATTAATCTTGTGTTTTTTTAAAAAGGCAATCTGCATTGTCTCAGTGTTTGGGAAGTTCACGAATACTTTTCATTTCGCATCAAATCAGTTTTGTCTGCTTCAGTGTCACAGTAGTGTCTTCAAGCTCCTGTGAGCAACAATAAACCTAAAGTCATTGCATCAGGGAAATAAAGAAAGAGCAGTTCAGCAGTTGAAGAACTGGATTCTGTCATTTTAATTTAAGTGCAGGATTTGGAAGAGATTCATTCTTTTCATCTCTGTTCACCGTGATTCTGTCGACCTCTTCTTTGGCCAGCTAACATTCTGTTCACATTATCGTGACATTATCATGACGCCACCATGAGGATTTTGGTGGGACTAAGACAATAATTTGGTTTTCTTATCATGTAAACATATAGTCCGACTAAAATCGGGCTACTCTTTGTCAGACTAACATACCTGGAAAAAGTAATTCATAGTCCGATTACTCCTGCATGTGTACACTTAGTCAGAATAGTCTGATTTTTTGATCCATTTGATGTTACATGCACGTACGTATAAATGAGTTTAGCGCCACCTGTTGTACATTAAACCTCATTCAGACATCCAGGGCCAATAAAAAAGGAGAAAGTTCTCTCTCCTGCTCCTTTTCATTTCAAACACCATTTTTATTTTGCCAGCTTCAGTTTCTACTAGCAAACATTAAAATAACAAAGCTGGACTCACAAAAACTTTAATACAATTAGGGTTTTTTAATGAAATCTAGTAGAATATCAAGTTTAAATCGTGACTAACATAAAAAAAAACATTGGACAACCAAAGTCATTTTTCTGTGTTTGTTGTAAAAGCAGTGAAATATTATAGCAAGCAGCTTATGTACAGAGTAATATTGAATGAATAAATAGTGAAAATTACAAGAAAAACAACATGTTCTGGAGAGCTGCCATATTCAACAAAGCATCACCTGCGGGATAACCACCGCAGAGCCCCGCCCACTTCGTCTAATTGACAGGTATCGTTCTTTAAAGTGCAGCGTTCGGTGCAAAAGTACTGGAGAAGGAGTGAAAATATGAACAAGACTCTCACAAATTACCACTTTAATATTTGATAGCATGTGTGTGCGCGAGCTTCCTACCACTTAGTATAATTAAATCAGCCGAGGCCTCACTTATAAAGACTGAATTTGGACGCCACTTACGCCCGTGTTGGGTTTCAGTTGCTCAAACAACCTGGGGCTTCATCATGACAGGCAGAGGCAAAGTAACAAAAACCAAACATCAAACCCTGTGTTTGATGCACTGGGCAGAGCAGACGCCCAGATAATGCAGTTAATGGCCAGGCATCTAACCAGACTCTGTCCTCTGTGTGTTGATGGGTAGACAGAAGGCTGAGGAGCTGCACACAGATCAACCCGTATTGACTCAATCTATTGACAAATGAATTTGGGGGCAAAGTCCTTCTGCGAGTTGTTGATTTAGGTGTCACAGTTCATTTCCGCTAGTGCCAACACCCACAACACATATCTCTCGCCTGATCTGAGAGCAAGCTGTGAGTTCAAATATCCTTTTATTAAAGTGTAATATATCAGAATTTCACACAGTTACAATAATCAACTGCTGCGCTCATTAGCGGTAAGAGATGCCCACGAATGTGAAGCAGATCATACAGTCGGCCATTAAAAAAAAAAAAATCGGAAATAATGCCTGCAAATTCAAAGTGGAAATGAAATGAATGCAACGCAAAGTTTTGTTTTCCCGCAATATCAGAGTCAACTGACTATATTAAAAAGCAATTAAAACTAACTATTGCATTACAAGGAAATGAATTAACTTGCAGCGCACTGAAATGCATGTTTTCTCCATAAGCGGGATGTAAATGAAACTTCTTCATTAAGGATTAAGAAATAATAAAAGGAAATTAGTCGGTAGTATGAGCCTTTAAAATTCTCATTATTAGCTGTATTTGTTTTAATGAGCTTCCAGAGAAGGAAAGAAGTAGAAAAAACAAGTGGAGAGAAAACTTGATCAAGTTTCCAAACTCATATTGGGAGGAGGAGGAGGAGGAGGAGGAGGAGGAGAAGAGAGAGGAGAGGGAGGGAGTCGGGTTCGTGAAATCCTCAAGGGAGCTCAGGAAACCAACTTCTCCACTTTGCACAAAGATGCAGCAGGTGTTGGCTCCCGAGAAGAATTTTTGGGTAAATATTGATCCTGTAAATATGTGTGCCATTCGTTCACACACGCCGCCCCCCCCCCCACCCCTCTTCCTCCCTCAGTCTCAGGCTCCCTGCAGCCAACATGGGGTCCTAGTTAAGTGACATATCATCTTCAGTCCACAGCGAACCCTCCTGTCTCCCACAAGGCCACTGTGGGTTGGGTACAACTGTTAGGAGTGGGTGGCACATCTGTTCCCGGAGCCAGACGAGACTCCTCCCAACGGGTCATCGTGTGCCTCGGTTCGCGTTTGACGTGCATCACTAATAACTGCTCTGGTATCTCTGCCGAGCCAAAGACAAAAGGGGCTTGATGGGTGTCACTCGCCTTCAGATCCAAGCCTCGGCATCACTCGTGCAAGGAGGCATCGGGTGTCACGTTTACCTTATTCTCAGTCCTTCTATCCATCTGGAGCAGCATTTACATTTAACAGGTTAAGTACATCCAAGATGTATACACACCTGACATGGAATACATTTGCAGTTTCCGCGGCGCCGGCTCTCGATTGAAGCACCATATGTACAGTGCTGCTCTACGTTGTGGTTGCCAGGTTTTTTGGCACAAGAAATGAACAATGAGGAGCGTTTATGGAATTAAAAAAAGTGCAGCGCTCGACTCAGCTTACCACGCAAAAAACTTTACAGTGAAAGTACATGCAAAATCACAAGTGGGCAGCTTTTGTCAAAGTCAGGGCTTTATAAGCGAACACCCCCGCAATAAAGCCATAAAGTTTAAATCCAATTCAAGCTTTCTGTACACAGCTATGAGACGGTGAATGAAGAAAACTGTTGAAAAAATGTTCAAAAATAACTTAGAAACAATCTAGGGCTGCAACTGACAATTATTTTGTTGATGATAATCTGTCAGTTATTGCCTTGATTTGTTTGTTTGAACCATTTAATGTCAGAAAGTAAAATAAAATTGGAGGAAAGCAAAAAAAATCAGAATCAGAAAAATGTAAATATTTATGTAAATCACATAATTATATTAAGTGACTTAATATCAAGGTGGTTGGCCATTAATTTATTGTCAGCTTAATCTTGCCGCCCTGTAGGCACCTGCTGAATATTTTCTGTTACTTGTTTAAAATATTATTTTTGGTGATGACAGCTGACAGCTCCGCCGAAAAACTACAGGAAATAAACTAGAATTTCAGATGACGTGATTTTGGTTCCTATGATTGGAAATACATTCATAAACAGATCAAATTATTAATCTCCTATGTATTTATATATCACAAATGAAAATTTGCAAAGTCTCAGACAGTATTTTAACATCACATTACAGTAAAACTGGATCTTTTAAAACGGAAATTGTGTGAAATCATATTTCTCAAACCCAAATAAATCCGCAGACAATGCAATTGAGAGACAGTTTACTATTTTGGACAATTTTTTGGGGTCATCTAAAAACCCTCAATGGTCCCTGAAAAGAGTTGAAGCTGACAAACGTTTATGTATTTGTAAAAGTATTTGTGTTCTCCAACACAAAGTGGATCCAAACTCACATGGAGGTTCTGCACACGTTCCATAGCTCCTGTTGTCTGGGCTTTAACTGGGACGCATTTGAAGAAGCTGGTATTCAGAAGCAGAAAGCAAGTAAAACATGGTGATGGTCCACTGGAGTGATGAGGACGCCCAGTGTTATGTTGTTAGATGGTCAAGATAAAAGTGGAATAACACAGTGTGATGTTAAACTGTCAGAAGTGATCTCTGTTTAGGTATCGAGAGGGAAACTTGGTCAACGTTACTGCTCCCAAATTGTTGAAAAGACCCTTTTGAAACTGATTTTGTCCTTGATCCTGTTTTCCGTGTTAATAATATAATGTTTCTTTGTATTGTTTGTGACCATGTTGTTGAGCTTGGTTACTTGGTTAAAATAAGGGGAACTAGAGAAAGACACAAAATAATATTTGTACACCGGGATAAGAAAAGAAGACCGATGTAGTCATAGTAGCTACAATCAAAGATACATACGTGTACATATGTACTGTGTTTATGATCTACTGTGTCTTCATTTTCCATCATCAGATGCAAATTCAACCCTGGCTCTCTTAAAACTGGAGTCAAACCCTAATTATTGTTACTGGTATAACTTGTGTTTGTTTACTGCTGCAAAAAAAGGTCCATTAAGCCAGTTTTATTCAGGTTTTCTCATGTAATGGTAAGACCGACTTTCAGTCCTATTAAAACACCAGTGACCAAAGAATTTGACAAGTCCGCAAAAACAGGAAAGCTGGTGGAGCCCTAAGACTTCCAGAGTGTTGCATGAACTTAAAAGTTAAATAAAAAAGGAACAGGTCAGCAGTTGTAGAATTCAATCTGGCTAAAAGAGTTGGAGGGACGGAGATGGAGCCTGTGTGTTTGTGTCCGAGTGGCTGGTTCACCAGTTCACCCGGAGCACTGATGGCTCTGGTAGTAGAGGGTGAGCAGAGAGCATGGAGGATGAAAGATGGAGCCTAATCCTCCACATGTGGCGTCTTTTCCCCTCCCTTCCTCCTCTTTAAAAAAAAAAAAAAAAAAAAAAAAACGACCAGGAAAGCCAACTGGAGCTGTTCTTTGGACTGCAGGCCAGAGGCTCCAGGAAAGCATTGCCTCCAGCCAAAGCACATAGTGTGAAATGAGAAGCTAAAGCTTGAATGTGCTTTTGTTTATCAGAAAACTGCACTCTAAGTGGGATTGGCAGTGGAGGAGCCCAAACTCCATAAGTCACATAGACTGCATGGTTTAGGGCCGAAGTGAGCGATGGCGAGGCGAGGTTTCAGGCTTGAGCGGCCCAGGAAAGGCAGCTCGTCAGTCGGCCACTTGGCAGCCGCCCTCCCCCTCTTCATCGCCCCGCTGCCATTATCTTGGTTCTAACACAAAGGAGGGATCAGAGAGGTCAATCTGAAGCAGCGAAATATGGTCACAAGTTGAGAAAATGAAGGCAAAGAGGGGGAAAGAAAAAAAAAAGTGATATCCAGTCTGAGCCGCAGACGTCAAACCTAAGCTCGGAGAATTTGGGACGCAGTTTTCTGGGTACAAAGAGGCCAGCGCGGTGCCAAAGATGGAGAAGATCCGTGACCACGAGGCTCCTGGCTCCAACAGTGGCACAAAGATAACTTCAAAGTAGACAGAAAAGTTGTGACAGGGCTCAGAGCTTTGGATGAATCTGAGACGGGCTGGAGGATGAGACGAGCTGAGGGGAAATCTGACTCCCAAGTCCATGTGTGAAGATTTGTGGAAAGTTGAGGACACAGTTCTGGAAACAGTTTTACTGAATGTGAAAAAAAAAAGACCAAATAAAGCAAAACTCAGGTGAAACAAAGACAGTTGTTGATTCTTAGCAATCAAAAGAACTTACTTGTCATGTTTAAAAAAAACCATGTTTTGTGATTATAGCAGCTGCAGAACATCTGTGAATAAACTGTATTTATGAAAAACGTACAGTATTTTTTTAAAATCAACTGTATTTTGAAAAACAGCTCAGAGTTGAATCCATTCATCCAATATTAAATGGATAATTAATGTTTTCCATTCAGAAATATAAAGAATCCATTAGAGTATGAAAGGAGTGCATGAACACACAAGCTGCAAAACAGTCATACGCTGTATGTTGAGCAAAGAAATCAATGAAAATCCTCGATAATTCATCTTATAGACTAAATAGGATTATTCTGCAGTTGTGCTGAATTTCTCACTCAACATAAAAAATTATTTAATATCTATTTTCCTTCTTATTTTAAAAAATGTCGTCTAAAAGGGAAAAGGAAATGGCTGCCCCATGTTTGTGAGCCCTTCTTCACCTTGGATACATCACAGAATTTCATATTTCCTGGTCAAATCTTTATTTTAATTTGCATTTTTAGTCACAGTGGGGTGGATCACCTTTAGCTTGTGCTAAATCATTATATTAAATGGAAGCTTGTGCTGTATTTGTTCTTGTGGGCCCATCCAGAGAACCAAAAGTTTTTTTTTAACTAACGCAGTTGACTACAAGTTCAAAATACAAGTGGAAAAAGGAGATAAAGATAGAGGACTCGTTTAGAATTGAGGCAAAAAATGTGACAGCTTAGTAACACAAGAGCCAAAAAGCAAAAGTCAAACACTAAAGGACATAAAGGCTGGAAAAGTTTTAGGAAAACAGACAAGATAACGTGGAAGAGAGCAAAGAGCGAGTGGAGACTTTGTACTGTGAGCTGATGATGATGATGAGGAACAGGTGTAGCTGGTGTGGGCGTGGCCTGTAATCACCGTGACAGGTGTGTGGAAGTGGAACCAACAAGGCTGGTTGAATCGCATGGAACCTCTTGAGTCAGTTGAAAAGAAAAGATAAAAAGCTTTATCTGTTCTCACAGGGCAAATAAATGAAGGAAAAAAACAAAAACGCAAGTGCATACATATTACATACAAAGTGTTCAAACCTGTAAGAGGTCTGATTGTATATATAAAATATATAAAACCAAATAATAATAATACCAAATTCCTCCTTCTTTTCCTCACACTTGACACTTTATGATTTTATTATATTTTAATGGATTTTTTTTTATGTTATTCTATAGCTGTCTATGTTTTCTCTAACATTTTATGTTTTATTTCACTCACATGTATAGTTGGCTTTTTATCTCATATTTCTCTATTTCTGATATTCATGAGTTGTAAAGTCCCCGAAACTGTGCTGCTGGAACCAGGGTTGATATCAAATTCAGCGATTTTCCAGGATTAATTTACTTCAAATTCAAGGACTTAAATAAGCTGACACGGTTAAGATGGGAGTCTCTTTGTCCATGGTGTCCACTTTTATCGATTTGTAGCACGCTGTGCGCCTGGACAAGTGATTGTCAGTCTTTGTCATTTGGAATTATCTCGGATTATCTTGGAATTTCCATTTCCCAGGCATCACGTCATTTCCTCTCTCTTGCTTAACTCATTGCCCTGCATGGAATCTCACGTCGACTGTAGAGACACAGCGGACAGTGTCCGCAACGTCGCTAGTAATTAGTAATTACGACTCTGTGTTTGCCTAGTCTCATCCTGATGAAACAGTCAGCTGAGATGCACTATGTTAACAAGACTGTTGTATTTCAAGTGTCAGGGAAATTCCTATTATGTTTGTATTATGTTACATTATAATACAAAGACAACAGGAATTCATATTACAATGTTATATTTGAACTGGCGCATAATGCTTGACTGCACTATTGCCAATATTCTCGTCTCCTAATAAAAACATTTGAAACAAAAGTCTTCTTCTGGACCCAGTGGATCAAAATGCAGAACTCTCAGGCGACAGATTGTTTAAACCTCGGCGGAGGTCTGTGCTCCTGAACACTGGAGGAAGGTTAACTGCATTAAATGAGTCATTTAAACAGTGCATACACGTGACGGTTGATTTTGGAGGAGCGAAGGCTGCGGCCGACTTTCTCAATGAATGCGGGCGTTTTCAAAACAGGCAAACATCCAATCTGAATAAATCAGCTTTAGCACGCCGTACGAGGAAAATCACTCTGGCTGATATCCGATATTGTTGAAGGCCTCGGTACTTTCTGTTTAACAGCACTGCGGCACAAAGGCGGCACATCATCGCAGCACATTAACTCCACCGCCGCAGCCCGACGTTACTCTTTCATTTTGAAAGGCTGTACCACTTTCAGTCACTCGAGGACAGACACAAAGAGCAGGCGCTTTTCAAAGGGCCCCATTGTGGAGCCCAGTGAAATTATTCAATTAGTGAATTTAGCACCTGATCTGGTTAGCCAGTAGCCCTGAGGACGCTACAGCTGCACGAGGAGGAGAGGGAGAGAGAGACAGAGTTGGAGACATAAAAGAAGAAGAGGGGGGTTGGACAGAGCAGACGGTGTAATATTCATTACCTCCCACTTCCCCCCCCCCCCTGATTTTATGACAGCAAAATTACCCAGCATCCATATCACCCACTGTAAAGTATTGCTTTCTGTAGCACACATCCATACAGTGCAAGACATGGCCAGGAGTTGTGCACGTACACGCAGTTTGTGAAACAGATTGTAGATGTTGTAATTTGGCGCTTTAATCATCTGCATTTATGTCTGATGTCGTCACACACACACGTGACACAGCGCTGTGGATATTCTAGAAAACAAGGAAAGAAAAGAAAGCACAGCAAATATGTATATTAAGGAAAAAATAGAAGGATGCAGTCTTCCGGTTTGCATATATACAGGAAGAAAGACTTTAAAGCAACCACAGGGGACCACAGTGCTGTACAGAATAAATAATAATGAATAAAAGACACAGTAAATAAAATGCATAGGAGCTCACACGAGGCAATAAGATACATCTAAAACACCTGAAAGGCATAAAAACAAGGATAAAAGTAACGGCCACACAATAAACCACAATAAAAGCAGATCAAATGAAATAAGTAAAAAACAAAACAAAATGCAGTAGAAGAGATTTTAATCCACCCGCCCATCGTCTACTGCTTTATCTTTCACATGAGGGTCACAGTTGTCAGGGTGAGAGGCAGCGTAAACCCAGAGAAAACCCAAACCCACATGTAAACTTGTTCCGACCGGGTCACAAACGCGGGTTTCTTTGCTGCAAGGCAACCGTGGTTAACCACTGTGTCACCGTGTGGACCGTGGACGTAATACCAGCAGTTTCCAAAAAAATCACTCATTTTAGATGAAAGCATTTGGTTTTAATTGTAAACAGACATTTTCCTGAGCAGTTAAATGTTTCAGCACTTAAATAATGATGTAAATTATATAAATCATGTTGAGGAAAACGACATCCAACAGGTAAACAGAGTTTGGGTGAATCTGCTAAAGTTATTTCATCACACGGGAGCACTGAAATGCTATTTACTGAGTGTAAAAATGTCGCTCTCGTGTTTTCGTGGACACGTCTAATAGACTAGTTTTGAAAATGATGATGTCACAGCCACACGTCGTCCTGGCTCAGTTCAGTCTGGCTCTGTTTCTGGGATTGTATATAATATAAGGCATAGTTATACAAACACAAAGAACAACAGGGTTTGTACGCAGTGTGAACACTGTGTGCACAAGCTCACCATCTTGTCCTCTGGTTTTGGTGAACGGTATTTGTGTAGCGGCACTTCGGCGCCACATACAGGCCTGGCATATGCACGACAGGATTTAAAGCCATTTTGGGGCGTTTTGTGCAGATGAAGGCATTTCCTGTGACAATACTGTGTTTATGGAAAGGTTTTTTTAAAAAAAAAAAAGAATTACAAAATCCCAGTTTCCACATGGACAAGGCCTGAATTTCCAGTTCCCAAAACTGACATGACATTTACTTATTTAATTCACTTTGGACAAAAAACTTTTTTTTTAATGTCCCTAATCTGTGGATCTCACAGATTCCCAATCCAGTGTGCAAAATAAAGCCCTTAAATATTCACAGTTGTCCCTTTAGTCGAATAATTCATTTAGATCAGTGGTTTTCAAAATTTTATACCAAGTATCACCTGACAAAACACGGAGCTCTCAAAGTAACACCATTATCACCAAGGTTAAAATACAGTGGTGTTAAAAGGCCGAAAGTCAGAAACAGACTTTTCACAAGAGGCAGATTTATTCCCAATAAGATAATCTGCTCTATCATCATCCTCCCCTTCCTCACATATACGTCAGACACTGGTATAGTGAGATTAGATTAAGATGGAGCGAAAAAAATAAGGTGACTCTAATTATTATTTATCTATTTGTTTCACGTACCGCTGGTGGAACACGTACCACAGTTTGAGAACCATGGGTTTTAAGAAAGTCAGAGGAAATTTAATTTGAAACCTGTATCTTCACAAGGACAATTTTTAGATGTCAAAATAAAACTTGGGGTTTTGCCAAGAATGACATGTTCAATGATAAATTTTCTATTTAGATTTTTTTTAATTTATTTTTTATTTTTTTTTATTTTAGAACCATGTTGCTTAATCCACAAACTTGACCTTTCATCCATAACAGTGGAACATTAAGCTTGTTTTCAGGTCCAAACTGAGCAAAACACACAGTGCTATATTGAGAACACATTTGTCAAACAGAGATTAAGTCTCAAGAAAAGACAAACAAATTGGTTTCTGTGAAACAAACATTTTTCACGCCTTGATTTTATCGTAACTGTACGAGGATGAATAAAACAAAAGCTGAAATTGCTATCATGTTAAATTAAAATCAGCTTCGGGAAGATGTTGAACTAAAAAAAATTGCTCTCTGGAGCTTTAGACTGTTTTGGCCTTAATTCATGGCCGATCAAAACTCCAGCACCTCGAGGTGTTTAAGACAGACTGTCGTCACAGATCCAAGGCAAATCAAGTGTGTTGTAACCTCAGACACCATCTGGATGTTGGAAGCTCTTTTTTTCACTTTTCAGACTGAATTACTTTGCAAAAAAAAGCAAGTAAAACAATAAGAAACTCGAGCCTCATGGAGCCAGATGGCTCACAAGGTTATTGTTGTTCAACGCGCGGTGGAAACATACATTACAGTAACATACATGTCAGAGAGAGCCGCGATCGTTCTGTCTGACAGAAACCTCAAACAAAAGTGGAGGGAAAAAAAACATTTCATTCTTTTTCTGATTCTGAAATGTATGGAAGACTCCTTGATCACTATAATTAGGAGAACTCTAATGAGGCAATTATAAACAACTGATGAAAGCATTTTGATGAGTTTTGCACCAAAAAAAAAAGAGAGAGTAACATAATATCTGGGAAAATAAACAGAAATAAATGTAAGTTTGGACTGACCCGAGTAATTAGAGGCCACAGAAATGCTCACTTCCAAAACAGCGACATTAAATATTAATCATGCAGGTGCGGGCTGAACATTTCCACAAGTTGTGGGGAAACTTTGGATTGGAATAAAAAAAAAAAAAAAAAAAAAAAAAGTGGAGTGAATCACAGGCTTAATTTCAGAGCGACACGAGCTGTAATCTGCTCTGAAGTGAGAGGTTTGGTTTGGATGCGTCACTGCAGACCTTTAACCGTGACAAAGTGTTCACGGGAAGCAAAATTACATTTTGATATTTTACACGACATATAACCATAACCTTCATCTTCCGACATTTTTTTTTTTTTACTTTCATACATGTTTCATCTGTGTCATTACAATAAAGTTTCAGAGCATCTGTGTTGTTTCTGTGTCTGTCAAATTATAACGTAAATCTGGTGTAATGGACCTTTTTTCCACAGTCAGTGTTACTGTTCAATAATAAGGAAATGTCACATTAAACACCTGACACTTTAAGGTGTACAAGTTTTAATTTTTTCCTTTGCTATTTTAAAAGTGCATACATGTTTCCTGTATTTTCTGGATATTTGAAAAAAAAATAAAATAAATTTACTTTATATTGGATACTAGTTACTAGGTACTGGATGACTGAGAACCTTCACTGACTCTATAAACTGGTCATTGTTGTTATAACAACGAATCTAAATGGTGGATTAAGACTTTTGCACAGGACTTAATATTCAAAAGGTCAAATAAAAGGTCGACAGATTTAACAAACATCTGTCATGAGGATTTCAGAGAAAACTTAAAGTTGTAGTTTTTGCTGTTGTCTCTGGAGACACTCCTGGGCTTAACACAGGAAGTGACATATTTGACGTCCACACCGAGCGAGTGAGATGGATGCTGCCAGGATTTCTTCTTCGACAAACATCTCATTTGTGAGAACTCTAGTTATCATACGATTGCTAAAGGCATATCCTGGGTCTGGTCTGGGTTGAGTCTCTGGCTTGCTTTATTATTTCCTGTTTTATTTTATGCGTATATGGTTGTTTCCTGTGGAAGTTTTCCCAGCCCTGTGTTGTAGGAGGCTGTTCCTGATCTTCTCATCAGCTTCCATCTACTGAAACCCTGGTTTCCTGTTTCCTGTTGTCAGCGCGTCTTGTCAGTTTGGCTGGTAACTCGCTCCACGTTGTATCGCACTCGTACTCTAGCGCGTGTCAGGGTTTTCAGCTGATTTCTGACTTTTTACTAACTTTGCCTTTTTTTACTTTTCCCCCCCGAGTGCCTGATCATTGTCTGAGGTTCTGCCTTGCCAGCCGGTTTTGCCTCAACGTCTTTAGTTAATTCCATGGACTGTTATTTCACTTATCTTTTGTAAAATAAACTTTTGTTATTCCGTTCTACTCACGTTATCATTTTTGGTCCTCCTTGCCGTCAGTGATTTTCCCACAAATCATTACAGTTAACTCCCCACTACAGTAAACTCATAGACAACTGGTCAGCGGGGGAAATTATACATTTGCAAAAATGTCACTAAGAATCATTTTTTTTGGAGTGAAAAACACTTTTGCTAAATTATTACTACAGCAGGACAACACCAACGCTGGAGATAAGGGTCACCACACCTTGGTTGACATCAACTTTCCAGGATCAAATTCAAGGACTTAAATGTGCTGCCACAGCTTAAAATGGGAGGACAACTTCTAAGAGCTGCTTCGTCCATTGGCGTCCACTTTTATTGATTTGCAGCACGTTCTGCATCTGGACAGGTGACTTTCCTCTGGATCTCAGTCAAGTCAGTCTTTGTCATTTGGAATTATCTTGGATTATCTTGGAATTTCCATTTCCCAGGCATCACGTCACTCATTGTCCTGCATGGAATCTCACGTCAACTGTAGAGACACAGTGGACAGTGTCCACAACGTCGCCACTAAATTTGGAATTATCTTGGATTATCTTGGAATTTCCATTTCCCAGGCATCACGTCATTTCCTCTCTCTTGCTTAACTCATTGCCCTGCATGGAATCTCACGTCAACTGTAGAGACACAGTGGACAGTGTCCACAACGTCACCAGTAAATTTGGAATTATCTTGGATTATCTTGGAATTTCCATTTCCCAGGCATCACGTCATTTCCTCTCTCTCTTGCTTACCGTTCACTCACTCATTGTCCTGCATGGAATCTCACGTCAACTGTAGAGACACAGTGGACAGTGTCCACAACGTCGCCACTAAATTTGGAATTATCTTGGAATTTCCATTTCCCAGGCATCACGTCATTTCCTCTCTCTTGCTTAACTCATTGCCCTGCATGGAATCTCACGTCAGGAGACAGCGGACAGTGTCCACAACGTCACCAGTAAATTTGGAATTATCTTGGATTATCTTGGAATTTCCATTTCCCAGGCATCACGTCATTTCCTCTCTCTTGCTTAACTCATTGCCCTGCATGGACTCTCACGTCAGGAGACAGCGGACAGTGTCCACAACACTGCTAGTAATTACGACTCGATGGTTGTTCTGCGTAGGCCTGAAACAGTAGGTGGCGTCATGACGAACAACAAAGACATTTACCTGAATATCAACTTAAACTTCTGTCTTTTTCAACGACCCATGTGTATTTAGAGCGACTTCCACTTCGAACTGATTATTCCTGGTGAAATCCTTGTCTCATTCTTCAGTCGCAGGCAGCATCATCGGCTGGGACACAGCACATCCTCCTCACATCTGCGGCTTTTTTAACTTTTTTCCTCCTTTTTATTGTGACCGCATCAACAGAGTCACCTGATGTTGCGGACGTTCTGCGGGCCGCGGCCTCGCCGTGCCTCCTCCTCCTCCTCCTCCTCCTCACAGCAGGAGTGTGGCCGAGGAGGAAGGAGGCGGCCCAGGGGCAGACGCTGTGTCGGCTGATAGTGCAGAGGGTGGGCAGGGCCGGGGGAAGGGCGTCGCGAAAAGGCTCGCCAAGACCCACACTCTTTTGGCATTTTGGCAAGTACAGGCGGCGAAGTAGAAATGATCCGATTTGAGCTGGTTGAGGAGTGCGGGAGAATATTCAAATATTTATTTTTGCAGGGCATCCGGGGGAAGAGCGTGCTTCCTCCACCGATCAGCGGAAAGAAGCGGCGTTGTTTTTCCCCACCGTAAGCCTCGGCGTCAGCGGCGGCGATGGTAGCGTTGGCGCCATCTTGATAGCAAGTTTGCCTCCGGTGGTGGAAAAGTGGATGTGACGGTGAAACTTGGGATCCTGGTGCTTTGCTTTCTCCACAGTCCTCTGCGCGCCTTCGCTTTCATCCACTTTCCTCTTAATCGCATGTCATTTTCATGTCTCCCCTCTTTCTCCCTGTTATCTGGACAAAACTTAAACTCTAATTGAAAACCTAATGAGACAAAACTCATTGTTGAAATGAACATAAAAAAAAAAATATCTTGCTTTTGATTCGGCTTTTATAGGCACAGGGTACTTTGTCTGCCACGTGTAATTCATCCACATGCTCCACAATAATAAAGCATTCGCTAAATTGTCTCCCGTAAGTAGCAAAAAATAATGTCCAGTGCCCGTCTATATTTTCTGTTTCAGACTGACATTGACGGCAGGATCTTTTCAAATGATTGCTTTTTAATGCCATTATTGTTATTATGGTTATTATTACTGCTAATGAGGGAAATACGGCTCTGGTTTTCCTCAGCATGTTCTTTTCTTCTCTTTTTTTTCCTGCCATGGAAATAAATGAGTAAAAAAGCCTTTATTGAATTACACTAAAAGCAATCTCAAACAAATGGGCCTTGAATCAGCCTCCATGAGACGATGGTATAATTTCATTGTGTGCGGGACGAGAACGGCAGGGCCAAAGACACACACACACACACACACACACACACACACACACACACACACACACACACGTTTGTATAGCAGTCATAGTGAGGACACTCATCGACATAATACATTCCCTTAACCTTAACCTAGACATAATTCTAATCCTAAAACCAGGTGTTAATCCTGAAAAAGCGCTTTTAAGGGGTGACAGAAAGTGAAGACCAGCCAAAATGTCCTCACTCCCTTAGCTTTTTAAGTTTTTTTGGTCCTCACAAAGATACCCAAACAATAACACACACACACACAGAGCCCTGATATCGTCTTGGAAATGGTGATGTGTTTGTGTGTGTGTGTGTCCTTGTATTTGTTACCTCTTCGGGACCTTTTCTGTCATAAACTCTGACCTTGTCAGGACCGGTTGTCCTCATGGAGACCAAAACCTGGTCCTAATGAGGCAGAACCTCATTTTCTAAGTGACTGGTTACAATTAGGGCTAAGATTTATATTGTGGTTTGGTTAAGGTTAGGGTTAAGCATTAAGTGGTTTGTTTAGGCCGTTTAAATGAAAGGGTAGCTGCACGATCCTGTGTGTGTTTGTACTTGTGGGGACATTTTGTCTGAGCTCCATAACTTTAAAGGATTTTTTTTCCAAGGTTAAGACCTGGTTTTAAGGGTTAGACTTAGCCACTTAGTTGGGATTATGGTTATGGTTAAGGTAAGGGGTTAGGGACTGCATTTTATCTACAGTGTGTCCTAACTAAGATATAAACACTAGTTTGTGTTGTGTTTCAGGTATTACCCATGTTGTGGGGACATAAATCTGTTCACTCTGTCACATTAGGAGGACTTGTCTTCTTTATGGGGACACAAATCAAGTCCCCATAACATAAATTATGATGACAAAACGTTACATTATTACATTTTGGTGAAGGTGAAGACATGTTGTATGGTCAGGATGGGGTTGGGTTAGGGTTTGGGTTTTGGGTCAGTAGTAGTTACGTTTAAGGTTAAATTAAGTCGAAAATACTGACCTCGTCAGGATCAGTCGCCCTAATGGAGACAAAAACCTGGTCCTAATGAGGCAGAACCTGGTTAAGTCGAGAACAGATTTGAATTGTGTTATTGTGTTCTGGTTAATATCAGCGATATTATGCTGTTCAAATGAATGGATAGTCCTTAAAAGCATAGCGGCA
Source organism: Brachirus orientalis (assembly GCA_016785285.1). Lineage (NCBI taxonomy): Eukaryota > Metazoa > Chordata > Actinopteri > Pleuronectiformes > Soleidae > Brachirus > Brachirus orientalis. The sequence continues at coordinate 685,483 of JAFBJR010000102.1, read as the reverse complement.
TTAACCTCTGCGCACTTGTATTTATATCTTTGTGATGTGTCCTCACGAGGACATAAAGCAGTGTGTGTGTGTGTGTGTGTGTGTGTGTGTGTGTGTGTGTGTGTGTGTGTGTGTGTGTGTGTGTGTGTGTGTGTGTGTTCCAGATACTATGTTGTGGGGACCTCAGTTATTAAATTTTAAGGTGAAGACATGTTGAATGATCAGGGTGAGGGTAAGGTTAGGCCTGTAGGAATTAACAGTAAGTCTAAAACAATGAACTTGTCAGGACCAGTAGTCCACATGGAGACCAAAACCTGGTCCTAATGAGGCCCAACCTCTGAGGAGCTGGTTACATTTAGGGCTAAGATTTGAATTTGTAGTTAGGTAAAGGTTGGGGTTAGGTAGCAGCTGGTTATGGTTAGGGGTAATGCTTTATTTAGACTGTCCAAATGAATGGATGTCAGTGCAGTCGTGTGTGCGTGTGTGTGCGTGTGCAGAGTGAACTGAACATCTTATTTGCTTTATCTTCTGTTGTGTCTTTTCTCCCTCCAGCTTTGAGAAGCAGCGCAGCCATCGATGCGACGCAAGGTCGTTCCTTTTCCGTTTATAAATAGAACAATTAAGTAATTATCATAACTGCGACTCCGACCTTGTGTGGCGTTTTTTTTACGCAGCAACAAAACAAATCCTCAAAGTCTCACACAGCATCAGTGTCTGCAGTCGACGCTCCAAAGATCCCGTTCCACGCTGTTCACCACGTCATCGCCGTGACACCATGAAGGACGACGATTCCTTAGGTTTTAAAGTTAAAACTGTGATGTGTAATGTTTGTTTATGAGCAAATGTTCAATTCAAGTGTTTGGATTGCGTGTTATCCTGTGACATTCCCACGCTGCGCACAGGAAGTGGTTCTGTCTTAGCGAAATTGCTCTAGTAAAGCGAGTCGAGTGGAGATTGACTGGAATGCACGAGGAGATTTCCGAAGCTTTAAAAGATACAAACGAAATGAAGTGATGATTTTAGCATTTGGTTTTAATATACAAGGACAGCAACAAATACATATGTTACATTATACTAGAATATTTATGGTTAGATTGTTACATTTTTTAAATTAATTTACAGACCGATCAAAACAAATGAAGATATTTGGACATATTTCATTATTCAAAACAGAAGTTAAGCTTCGGAACAAGATTTCGAGATTCTTTATTGTACAAGTAACAGTGGAACACTGTTACCAGTTATTTAATTGTTATTATTTAAATAACATTATGAATTGTTATTTAAATTTCCTAGTTTTATAGTAGGCTCACGTATATGATACAGTCTCAAAATGGGGAAACAAAACATTTTAAGTTTAAATCTACAGCAGGGCAACAGTGAAATGTGTAATTAGACGATAAAAAGGGGGATTTCTAAAGAAAAGTGGTCGATAACTGCATCATTCCTGTCTCTCTCTCTCTCTCTCTCTCTTCTCCCTTCAGACCTGTTTATCTTCATCAGCTGTCTCTCTCTCTCTCTCTCTGCGTTCTGTCTCCTGGGACGTTCATTGTTAGCATGTCAATAGACTTTGTTGTGGTTTAAGGGGTCACGACCTTTGTCGCATAAACCATCCATTGTGTGAGTGAACATATCAGGTCACTGGAGCAAACGGCTGTACACAAAAAAAAAAAAAAAAAACAGAGGGAAAAAAAATGAATGTGACGATTGTCAGTGTGACATATCGCACTGATAATCGTGATTCATTTCCTTTTTCAGACGTGTTTCACAGGCCGAGGCTGAAAAAGGAATAATCAACAATATTACAAATGTTACAAAACTAGTGTATGGACTCCATCTCAGTTCAGGGGCAAATATTATACTTTTTTTTGTTTGCTTGAGCTCCATGTGTGTTTTGTTTTTGGAGTAAGACACAGTAAAATTAAAAAAAAAAAAAATGGATGATAAAATGTATTAAAAATAAAGTGTTGAAGGTTCCTTGTTGGATTCATTTTTATATACTACCAGTGCAGTTCCGACATCTTGGGCTCACTATGGGCACGACGGTCTTAAATCGTGCAGAAGCGACTTGTTTAGTGATAAATATCTGTCATATTTCTACCAATATTGTTTGCTTTTCTTACCCAAATAACGTCAAAGTCGGAGCTGCACACACTGGTGCCCCTGATAAGAAATTCAACAGATTATAAAACCCACCTCTTTGACACATTCTAAGTTACTTTTTTTGTTTTGTTTTGATTTGATTTTCTTCTTGTATGGTTGTTTTTTTACCCATCTTTCATGGCTTTTCTTTATTCTATACAGCACTTTGGTTTAGTGTAGTTGTTTTTGAGTGCTTTACAAATAAAGTTGGATTGAATTGGGTTAAAGAAGAGGAAACACTTGACCTGTGTTAATACGAGAGATTAACACATTACGAAGCTATGCTATGTAATTCTTCATAACTGCATTGTTAACAATAAAATATGTACATATGGACATAATTCATATGTACATTTAACTTATTATATATCAACATGGAATTAAAAACCGAATGATTACTTTCATGGTCAATTAATCTGTCAATTGTTTTCAAGATTAATTCAGTATGTGTTTGGTTAATAAAATGACCAAAAAGATTCAGTTTTAATGATTTCTTAGTTATATGGGGCAAAGAAATCAGAAAATATTCACATTTCAGAAGTTGAACAATCAGAACGCATCGTTTTAATTATTTAAAAACGCTCAAAATAGTTGATAATTAATTTAGTAACCCATTAATCGAACAATTGGTGCAGCCATTGTCAGTGTCAAGTCAAAAATCCCCCCAAAAACGTCCATATTTTGAAGGTTTATGGGTGCATTTTAAAAATAAGTGGAAAACTGTCAGAATAAAACACACAGTTATTACAGTACATGGACAAACACTGAAATGGACGCTCACCATTACGCATTCAGTCAAAACATCATCAGCTGACAACATGCAAATACAGCAGGAAAGTCACTCAGTGTCGCGACCTGAAGTCAACGTGATTAATTGGAAAATCAGGTACAAACAGAGAAGCCGACAGAGGTCACAACACTCACGAAGAGAGGAGGGTTATTTCTTCTGTTTAGAGCCACTTAGTCACGTTAAAGGTAAAATAATTTAACCCTGCACTATTCATCACTTTTACTGAAGAATCGACCGGGACTATTTACACTGGTGTCGTGTTTAGCCGTGCCGTTTTAATCATGAACATGAAAGTTAACAGCAGGATTCTGTCACATACTCGCTACTCTTTGGTTCCACCTCTGTTACGATAGATGGAGTTCTCTTTGACTTTTTGCTCTGTGAGCTGTCAAAACCTCTAACAAACCACCGTGTCTTTAATTTTCCCTAATGTGCCTTTAAAAATAGAAAATCCACTAAAAATTAAGATAAAAACTTTGGAAAGTTGAGACTCATCGCTGCAGAAAGTGTAAAATGGCATCACCAAGTTTCTCCGAGGCAATCAGAGTCTCATACACTTACC
>JAFBJR010000102.1:314510-677010 GCA_016785285.1 Brachirus orientalis | reverse complement strand
AACAATGCCGCACAGTGTTTTTCCATAAAATAAAGAAAAAATAGCAACAGTACAAACATTAAAACTCAGAGCAATGAAAGCTATAACACAACACAATAAAAACAGGTTAAATTGTGTTGTAAAAGTAATAAATATACAATTATTTGAAGGCCTTCGAAGTGACTTAAATGTTATAAAGGAAGGGAGTTCCACAACTAAGTATTTTATACAACTTTTACTAATACCTACAACTAAATCATTCATAAACTTTGTGAATAGAAGCGACCCAAGAGTAGATCCTTGAGGCACACCTTTGCTAACACAAATAAAACTGGACCGAAAACCATCATCTTACTGGAAGAACAAAGTCACATGTCAGTGTTTTTCAAATCCAATGGATGCCAATTCATCTTCATGTTGCCAGGTTTTATGTTATAGTACAGTTATAGTAAATCTACTGTTTCAATCTCTGTGCAGCAATGAAAGCTATAACACAACACAATAAAAACAGGTTAAATTGTGTTGTAAAAGTAATAAATATACAATTATTTGAAGGCCTTCGAAGTGACTTAAATGTTATAAAGGAAGGGAGTTCCACAACTAAGTATTTTATACAACTTTTACTAATACCTACAACTAAATCATTCATAAACTTTGTGAATAGAAGCGACCCAAGAGTAGATCCTTGAGGCACACCTTTGCTAACACAAATAAAACTGGACCGAAAACCATCATCTTACTGGAAGAACAAAGTCACATGTCAGTGTTTTTCAAATCCAATGGATGCCAATTCATCTTCATGTTGCCAGGTTTTATGTTATAGTACAGTTATAGTACATCTACTGTTTCAATCTCTGTGCTTCCTAATCCAAGGTTTACATTAATATTAGTTGCACTTAAGGTAACTTAACTTAAAAAAAAAAAAAAAAAACTTAAACCAAGTTATTGGCTTTAGATCAGTGGCTCTCAAACTTTTTATACCAAGTACCACATGAGAAAATACTGAGCTCTCAAAGTAACATTGAAATACGTAAAACGGGCCGAGTAAAGTGAAATACAGACTTTTCTCAAGTGGCAGATTTATTCCCAATAAGATAATCTGCTCTCTCATCATCATCATCCTCTTCCTCACATATACTTCAGACACTGGTATAATGAAATCAGATTAAGATTGAGCAAGAGATCATGTGATTGTAATTATTATTATTTAATTTCTTATTAATTTTTGATATTTGCTTCATTTTGTACACATTCCAGTCAAAATTACTCAGCTCACATACCCTGGTTTATACAGTAGAACAGTATTTCTGATTTTCCTCCAAATACCACCAGAGGGAGCTCGCGTACCACTGTTGGTACACGTACCACAGCTTGAGAACCATGGACAACCAACGTTATAGACGTGTCATTTCAAGTATGAATATAAATAAAACCACACCATCTCCAGTAAAGTAAAGTAAAATTGGAATATTTACTTCAGCAACTACCCAAATACGCTTTTTTACAACATTACTTCATTCCAAATCGAGTAAATTAGCCGGCGACTATTCTGAAGCCTTTGAAAACCGTTTTCACCAGCAAATCATGCTGCACAAACAAGACGATCCTCGGTTTCAGTCTCATTAAAACCTCAACCAGGTGATGAGTGCAGTCAAACTGGGAATGTTCCCCCGATTATCCCGGAATTCCAGGTGACACACACACACACAGAAACAGACACACACTCAGCACCAAATCAGGGAAAAGCAGCAGTTTCTCATTCAGCCTGTGTTGTGTGCGACTCTAAAAAGGTAGAATTATGCTGGTGTTTTGTGGACAGGGGAGGCAGGCGGGCTGATGGGTGCATAAATAAAGCATGTTGGAACATCTGGTCTTTGTTGTGCGTTCAGCTTTTTAATGTCTTCAAAGAGCAACTCTGACGCATCGCTGACTACCACTCCTTGCTCCCACTTCATTTCAGCGTGGAATAATAAACCATCTTCGGGGAATTGAGTCCCTCTCTCTCCCTCTGCTTCTTCATTCATTTGGATGTACCACTGCAAACCCCATTCAGAACAACTTTCTTTTTTACTTAGTTGATTTTAAATTTTTATACCTTGGGGAATGTGTGTGTGTGTAACTGTAATGTGTGTGTGTGTGGCTGTGTTGCTGCAATTAAAATGCACACACACTTTTCTTGTCGTCCCCCCCCCCCCCCCCCCCCCCCGCCCCCCCCCCCCCCACTCCTCCATTGAGCTCAGACACTTCTTTGGACGGACAGAGAAGTTGTAAATTTCTAAATTATATGCAGAATATATTCTGTACAGCCGCTCTCTACACAATTAAGCACCCAGTGCCTATAAATTAAACACATATAGGAGTCATATCTCAGTGACACTGACCATGAGAGCCTTGTTCGGCTTGTACTTTCATTATGAGTGACTGTGTTCAACGGCAACTCTCTTGAATCAACCATTAGGAAACGTTTCTAGCAGCCCGACACTGAGAGACGCGGCAGCTTCAGTCGCCGGTGCCACAGAGAAGAGATGGCGACACTTTTCCTTTTTTTTTCCACCACGTGTGTGTCATGCTGCTATTTCAAGAGCACTCACTCACTTAAGCGTACGGTAATTGAAAGATGACAGCAGACTTTGCACCCTGGGAAAAATGATAATTCAACAGCGGTTTCAATGGGAGGAAGTGTCGGGGAACAAAAGGCATTTTTATGCGGCTTCAGTGCAGCAGCAGCAGCAGAGCTGCCGTGGGAAAGATACAGATACTGGTCAGTTACTATTTAAAGCCTCAGAGCAGGATGATTTCATCGCTGATTTAAAGCTACGGTAGGCAAGTGTTAAACCAACTTAAAAAAAAATGACTTAAATTGGTAATATGCAACTTAATTAAGTTAAATTCAACTGAAAGTTACCAAGTTATATAAACAAAGTCATTTCAGTCAGCTCTGCTTTTCAAATATAACTGCTTCCTAATCAAAAAGGTTAGATTATCATAACTTACATTTAAGGTAGTTCAAATTAAATCTCTAAATTAACCCAGATATTTGCTTCGGCCCAATGTTAACCACTGCCGTTTTACTGCCTGCTATTGTACAAGTGTAATTTCATCATACAGCACTGTGTAAAAGTCTTTGGCCCTGCACTGTTGGCTGCTCTGATGAGGAAATCACATTTTTATGTCTGTCTGTCAAATTCTGTGACCTTTGTCAAATTTGAATGGATACATGTGACTCAAAGTTGGTCTTACATTACATTACATCTTGCAGTGAGTTGCTCTGGTAAAACATGTATGTAATGCTGCAACATGTCTTGAATTCACAAAACCTTAAAGGTTTTTTTTCAGAATAATTAATTTGTACATATTTAGATTAAGATTTGAATTTGTCATTTTTATTTGTTCTTATATATGGGCCTTAATTTGATAATTTAGTTTTCCTCCCATTCAAATGAAAGAATGCTCCTGGTGTCTCTCTTCTCTGTCCCCCATTTCTTTCTTTCACCCCAACCTGTCGAGGCAGATGCTGCACATCATTGAATCAGGTTCTGTCAGACATTTTTTCCTGTTAAAAGGGAATTCATTTTCTCACCACTGACGTAAAGTGTTGTTTAAACAAAGTGCTAGATAAATAAACTTTCAGGGGGAAAGTAGAGTCACCAGCTTGCCGGTTGGGCTTGGAGAGAGGGATGTTTGAGCATATTCTCAGCTGCTGCTCAAAAAGCCCTGGCTGCTACATCTGCAGTGGAATCAGCCACCCCCGCCCAGAGAAGAGGACCATCACCTTCGTAAGGTCTGGTTAAAACCAGCAGCACCAGAAGAGACCACCTCGTCTGGCCTACTAGCAATGTCACAAGACTGGGAGCTGAAAGTTGACCCGGGGAAGCCATCGCCACAACAACACTAAGGCCAGACATGCTGCTGATCTCAGAGGCCATGAAGCAGGTCTTCCTCGTCGAACTGACCGTCCCCTGGGACCGCATTGAGGAACATAATGAGAGGAAGAGGGCAAAGTAAGCGGAGCTGGTGGAGAAGTGTCGGAGTGAACCCATAGAGGTGCGAACAAGCTGATCACCAAGGCGGCAGACGTTGTGTCAAGGCGGCTGTGGGTAGGTTAGCGCTGTCTGGACACGAGTTGGGGCTTGATCACCCGCAGCTGGGTCACCTGGGAGAGGGTGACCCCTGATGACCCCAGGAAACATCACTGATGACGTGTCCAGACGCATCAAGAAGATGTATGGACAAAGATTATGACTACCAATTTTTGGTTCTATTGACATTATGTTTAAAAGAGCCAGAGTAGCCTTCTGCTATGGTTCAAGTGTATTTTTTATTTTATTTTTCAAGTATGTCCATGAATGGTGACAGGTTGCAGTTTGCATTTATTACTATTTTTATGCTGAAGAATAAACTTTCAATATGTAATGGTCGAAAAAAACACAGAGGTTTCCAATGACATAAAGTTTATTTTGAATTTGAGTTTATATTCATGCTATCGCTCAGTGTACTGTATCTGTATGTGCATGAACCATGGGCCATGTTTTAAAATATAGATATAACACGAGTTTGTTTTTGTAACTGGATGGTCCGTGGTAACTATAGGCCGCATGGTGGCTTAGTGGCTAACACCGTTGCCTCACGGCAAAAAGAGCACCTTTACATACTGCAGGAACTTTTTTGTCATTTACTCTTGATTTTAAAAAAGCTCAGAAAGTTTCGACCAAAATTAGCAGAGGAAAAACTTTAACCTTGAGCCCAAACTTTCCCAGAAAGAAGTACCTGATTGTGAATAGAGACCGTTCAGATTTCTACGAACTTTAGATGGGCGGGGCTGTGTGCTAATTGGTGGAACATTTTGCATTTGTTTCAGACAGTGACTCTTCTTCAAAAAACTGACTAGCAACAAATCTTACCACTTTTTGAAGACATTGACGTAAAAGTATATATCGCTCGAAAGGTTCAACAGTGCAAATACTTTGGATGTGAATTATGATGCACCCTCCCATTCACATCAATCATGATGCGAAGAAAATAATAAATTATGAGGATGAGGCAGATCTCTCTGGTTTCCTCCCACCAACAACAAAACATGAAGGAATGAATGAATAAATGTAAGACACATTCGGTCAGGTTGGTTCATTGTGGCGTCGCCCACAGTCGCAGCAACTCTGGTCAACCCTCCATCTGACCTTGTAGTTTAATTTAATGCAATAAAGATCCGTCCTATCTTGTTCCCCTACATCATAACAAAACACAGAAAAACAAACCTGAACGATCCCTTTAAGAGGTTTAAACACCTAAACCTTCACCTTTTTTTTCCCTGTTCCTGTTGCACCACAAAGGAGCAGGTTGATGCTCATTTATTCACTCCAACGCATTGGGGAAAAAAAGCTATGATACCAGAGGATTTCACGTCTTCTCCCCTGAAATTAACCATTAATTAACAATAAACTATTTCTCCACACTATGTAATCGGCATCACATTTGTCAAGATACAGTTAAAGCGAGTGCTTAATTAATTAAACATGAAATAACGCCTTCTCCGAGTGTCTGAGAATACAGATGTAAAAAACCCCGGTTCTCCACACACACACCTACACCTCCACCCCGCCCCCTAAAACAAAAAAAATAAAAAAGGTTTGTTCTCTTTATCACTTTAATTAGCACCTCCCTCCTGTCCCCTTTTGCAAATGAGGGGTAGGTGAGGGGGTTCGGGATTTGATGACTTAAAATGCACACAGCTAACGAGTTATTCATACCATGCACAGCTGTTAAGGCAGTTTAACTGCTTCTTCTCACCTCCTCTTCCTCCTCCTCCTCCTCCTCCTCCTCGTCTCTGCCTCGCTAACATGTCAAGGAGGCAAAAAGTCAGCGAGAGGCCTCACAAGAACAAGCTCCATTATCTCCACAGAGAAGCTCCCTGATTCAAAAGTGGCCACAATTTCTGCCATTCACCTGCAACGGGGAAGATTTACAACTATCCACGGCTCAAACCTCCATCTTTCCTGGAGATAACGACCGTTTTTATGCAGCTCTGTCCTCCTTTTCACCTAAAAACATACAGTACCTGACACTGTTTCTTCTGTTCAGTGCTATATAAGCACATTTCCATGCAGGATATATATATATATATATATATATATATATATATATATATATATATGTGTGTGTGTGTGTGTGTGTGTGTGTGTGTGTGTGTGTGTGTGAGCTCTACAATATTGCCCATCTGTCACTGTGCAATTATGACGGGAGGAGGACCAACCTGAACCTCAGCTCCTGTGCAGTTTGATGACCAGGATCCTGGATGAGCTTCACTGTAGGCAGGAGATCACAGTTCACGTGTAATAAACTGCACAATTCTTGTTTTGAATCCACTAAACTAAATCTCAGCAAGGTCGTAAAGGTGTCATATGTAACATTTAAGATGACCATGATGTGTCATCAGAAAATGGAGGAAACATTAAATTTGAATACTGGGTTCACTGATCACTTTGGTGCAGCCAGAATATACTGTAGACTTTATTTTTTTGTTTGCTGTTCTGGTCTGTTGTCTGTAGTGCTAGAACTGTATCACTGAAAAGTGCCATAAGTGACCTCCAGGTCACCTTGTGTCCATTGAGACCCCTGCAATAGACACAAAGAATAGTCACAACAGACCAAAGATGAAAACAAGTGAGTCTTCAGCCATATTTCTAACTTCTGGACAGACCAAACATGTAGTTGTCAGCTGTTCGACAGCTTCGGGGCAGCAACCACAAAGACACAGGGACATATGTTACAGAAGCATATTTAGATCCTGATTCTAGCACTGGTGTGCAAACATGGATAAGTTCAGCTCAGTACTTTTAGGCCAGACCATGTAATACTTTTAAAATCCAACAAGAGAGTTTCAGAATAAATCCTGAACCAAACAGGAGGCCAGCACTGGTGTGATGTGGTCATGCTTCTTAGTGCCGGTCAAGAGGGCGAGCAGCAGAGTTCTGCACAAGCTGCAGACGTCCATAAGTGGCCAAGCACTTTGAGGCACCTGAAAATCTGTGATGCAACTCGTTCCGCTGTTGAGTCTGTTTTGGTCAATGCATGAGTGGAACCATCGTGACGAGTGGCGTCCGCTGAGTGCTGCTGTTCATCGACGAGTTATTGCTTTAAAATGAAAGTGGTAAGACAGGTTTGGAAAAGGAAAATGGGTTCAATTAGTGCTTCAAAATAACAAGAGGCCACTTCAGCTAAATTCATAGAAAATGAACAACAGGCTGCAGACTCAATAAATAGAGATGAGATGATTTTCATGGTATTTTTTAGAGAGGTAAAAAAAAAACGTCCCTCTCACTGCTGGCTGCACAAAGCATCAACATTTACCTGTTTTTTATTCTTTTGCTTTGCCCAACTAACATCTCTTTTTAGGAGATTCTTGCTTTGTAAAACGTGTTGAAACAGCCTTTCTCAGATTTCCCCACTAAATGTCAGCAGAGAAATCTGTCCATCTCTCGCAGTCAGGTGGAGGTTTTGCTCGTAAACGTTGACGATAACAACGTTCTCCGTGGATCCATCTGCGCGTTTCACAACATTATGCTTGAGCTGATGCTTGAACTGTAAACAGAGGTGGAAGGTCTGAGCGACGTGGAGCCGCGGCGCTGCTGTTGTGTCTGCTTCCGAACGGCAAACAAAAGCTGTTTTGTCTGAGGCTGAGGCGGTTTCGGCTCCAAGAACCAGGAATGTGAAGACTTAAAGCTGTAGTACGCAAGACCTGTGGATCCAGGCCACTACATGGGAACGTGATGCGATAGTAGCTTTTTGTGTCCAGAGAAGTTTGAAGAGACGCACAAGTAAATAACCATTCCTGAAATGCTCCACCTACCTTTACCAGCCACTTTATTAGGTACACTCATTAAAGCGGCCAGTCACATGACAGCAATTTAGACATGCACACATTAATGTTTTTCTTTTAAATACAGTATGTTACTGCACGGTGATTGAATGTTGTATAGAGGACTTAGATTGTGATATGAAAAGTGAATCTTATGACTGAGTGAATGGTGCAGTGATGTATGTGTATGTTGTGTAAAATGCCACTCTATAATCGAGCATGAGGCCTGTGCAAATGTGGTTGTACATATCGTACAGAGGACTGATGACCTATTGTCAAATGTACATTTTTTTACCCTTATTTTGTAATGCATTGTGACCCCCACGTGACCCCTGCCCGTGGGACTACGGATGGAAATTAGCCTCATGTTTACATTCATGTGTCTTATCATGTCTGTCCATTAACGTGCACTGTTCCAATCAAATAAATTAAATAAATAAATAAAATAAAATAAATAAAGTGGTGTAGATGACCTGCTGAAGTTCATACTAGGTCTAAGTGTTTCAGAAAGTGATGATCTACTCAAATTTATTCCAATTCAAGGGTTTACAAAAATGGGCCAAAAAAAAAAAGAGAAATTATCCAACAAGTACCAAAGACCAGAGTGGTGCAAGATGCTTCAAAGGCAACGGATACTCAAATAATCACTCCATAAAAATAAGGTACTGTAATGATCCTTAAGGAGATGTGGTATTGTTTTATTGTTATATCCTGTTGTGCTGTTCTGTGCATCATCACTTTAAGGCAAGTTAGTGTTCCCAGCATGCTCAAATGTGGGAGTGTGCTTTTGGGCTCATTCTGTTCTGTGAGGAGCTAAGTTACGGGCTAGTGAGTTCTCGGCCAAAAACAGTAGCCCCTGTATTTCCCCACTATTGCCAATAAAAGCCATCCTGTGAGGAGGCAACTCATCTGGTGTTTGTGTCTTACACCAACGTTACAGTATGAAGAAGAAGAGGAAGACCATCTAAGGTGGCAAGTGAGAGCAAATTTAGTTTGGAATTTTTGTTTTTAGGTTTGCATCATGTCTTTCATGATCCTGGTCCACAGACAACAAATGGCTGAAGTGGAACATGGTGAACTTGAATCGCACTTCCAAGTTCTCATTGAATTCAATGAGAAAGTGTACTCAAACTTTTGACCGGAAGGGTCATAGACGTATATGTATAGTTGTAGTTGGAGCCATTCTATCGCGGTTATAGATTAACCACCAAAAAGGAGGATATGAACCAAAAACGGAGACTGAATAAAAAGGAGAAACAGAGTTTATTTAGTGAACCAGTCCTAAACAAACAGAAAACGCTGAGAATGGCCGGCTGGTGAGGCGGAGCTCAGGAACCAGGGAGGCTAAAAAAGAGAACAAAAACGAGCGTTAGCAAAGTATCAAAGAAACTAAGGTGCAGAGTACAAAAACGTAGTTGTGGCTCAGCGGCAGAGCGACGTGACGCGGTTACCAGCCTAAACTGAGAAGATGCTCTGACGAGGAGGAACAGGAAATCCAGGTTTAAGTAAGGCTGGAGTGATTGGCAACGGGAAACAGCCGTGCAAAGCAGAGACATTCTGCCAGGAAGTAAAACAGGAAGTAGAATCCAGAATACAGGAGCAACCCAGACCAGACATGACACATTCTTCACTCTGGAACTGGTGCTTCAAAGACAAAGAATCAAAGTTTGGGCTGCTGCGGAAACATACTGTAGCAACATCCATGAAGCAACACCCTGGCATTAAAGTAGATACAGAAGGCTGATTCTAAGGCTACAAAAACTAAATGATTACACATACTAATTGAGTAGTGCAGTCAATTTCTGCCAGTAAACCCCACACATTACACAAACTGGACCTTTAAACTGCTGAGGTCGCCTGAACCAAATGACCACAAACTTTAAGCGAGACCAGGCGTCTGCAGTTGTACTGTAGTGAAAGGACACACCTGTTTATTCTGAAGAATTCCAACATGTTAATAAAATTAATCAGCATAAGACAAGGGTGTGTTCCACACACACACACACACACACACACACACACACACACACTTCTTATGTTTTTTTTCCTCTAGAAATCATCATGAATATTCATGTGCATGTGATGTTGCTGAATTAATGTGATCAGAGGGACAGTTTCAATCCCAGCTGAGTTTGTTTAATCTCGTCTCCTCCAAACCGGAAGGCAAAGAGTAAGACAGGAGGGTAGAAAGCAACGCCGTGATTAATGTTATTAATTTCCACACCTCTAACCTTCAGTTTCCGCTTCTACACATTTGAAGGCTGATAAAAAAAAAAAAAAAACATATTTATTTGCGTTTTTCTTTTTTTTAAATGTTTGACTCATACCGAGCAGCACAAGTGAGGGAGAGACTCGTCTCTGATTTACGCTGGTGGAGGGAGAATCCCATCGAGATTGGTATCATTAGAATAACTTTATTAGGCTTTCTGCTGCGTTTCCTGTTTGATTTACTGCGCAGTCCCAAGGGCTCATGGGTAGACGCCGAGGACCGAGCCAGACCTGCCCATGTTGTGCTTCAGCAGCCCGAGTGCGACGCTCGCATTAATCTGGAGCTAAACGTGGCAGAAACGGAGCAAAGTTGGAGCAGGTCTTTGAACGCACCGCAGTTTGTGTTTGTGTTCACAGGCAGCAGCAGAGAGACGTCAGTGGAACTGCATTATGGGTAAAGCATGGACTCTGTCATTTATGTTTGAGAGGGTTTGTGAGGTTGCTCCGACTGTCCCGGTTGGAACGTTCCAGTTAAAACTTCCGACTAAGATGTCGGAAATTCCAACTGCCGTCCACAACTGGAACGCACCACGACTCCAACATGCAGCAATGTCTCAGGTTTTTTGAGTTTTCGTTGCTCGTCTAATACCACGGTTCTCAAACTGTGGTACGTGCACCAGCAGTGGTACGCAAGCTTCCTCTGGTGGTACTTGGAGGAAAATCAGAAATACTGTTTTACTTTATATGTGATCAGAGTGGAGCTGAGAAATTTTGACCAGTGTGTAAAAAAAAATGAAACAAATAATAATAATAACAATTATAATAACAAGAGTCGCCTTATGTTCTCATTTATCTTTATCTAACTTCTCTAGACCAGTGTGTGAAGTATATGTGACGAAGAGGAGGATGATGAGAGAGCAGATTAATTTATTGGGAATAAATTTGCCTCCTTTGAATAGTCTGTAGCTGACTCTGCTCAAGATTTTCTCAGGTGGTTCTTGGTATAAAAGGTTTAAAAACCACTGATCTAAATGAATGATTAGCCTAAAGGGACAACAAAAGAGGGCTTTCGTTTGTAAACTGATTAAAGAAAACGGTTGGGAATCCATTCAAACTAAAACTAACTAGTTATTCACAGACAAATTTAAATACCATTCCATCAAACTTGACTTGAATGAACCTTGTGCGTTACGAAATGAAGTGTGTTTTTCTTAAAACAGTGTGTGTCTTTTTCTCAGTGTAGACAGCTGGAAATAACAGCTATGTGTGAGTATGTACACTGTAAAAAAAATGGTGGTGAAAACAAACCTTGTAAAGTCAAGCTAAACTTAACATAGCTTGCTAACTTTAGTTTGAATTGATTTAATTAATTTTAAAATGGTCCAGTGTGTAAAATTTAGGTGAAACAGAAAAATGTTTAATTTAACTTAATTATTTTTTACTGTACGATTGCATGAATTGTTGTTTGTCCAGATTGAGCCTTTTGTGTGTGTGTGTGTTTAGATGCTAACTGATGGCTACATAGTGTAGATACGTCACAACAATGTCTTTAAACAAACAGAGTTTGATTTTTTTCCTGAATACACTAAATTCTTCTCCTTGTGACGAAGCTTCTGGGTCAATTTGAGCTTTATTGTGAAAGGAATTGGTCACACGGTGGAACAGTGGCTGGCCTTATTGCTTCACAATAAGAGGGTCACTCAGATCCCAAACTAACTAAGGGCCTTTCTGCTTGTTTTTATTGTTTAAAACTGGCCACAGAAAATTCAAATCAACATGGTTTTGAGACTTTTTATCTCAATATGGAGGAAAATAAATTTGTCAGCATTAAACAATTAAACAAAAAAAAAACAAAAAACATTATTGTCAAATGAGGGCGAAGCGTCACATGTGATGAATTATGCAACAGGAAAATGGAAAAGGGACTGAAACTGAGACAAACATGAAAACAACACATTTTAATCTGCTTTTATAAAATTCCAAAGACAGAAAGAAAATCACATGATGGTTATAATTTTAAATCTGATATAAATCTTTAAAGTTTGACTTAATCATCTCATCAAATTTTCACTGGCGGTTACAGAACTAAATTTAGTACTAAATTTAATTAAGTTAATAATTAATTTTGTAAATTTAGCACTACATTTCCTGTCATACAGAACCAAAGTCCCCTTCTGGCATTTTTCCTCTTTATAATCCACTATTTTTGTTGCATTTTAAAAGTACATGTGCTTTTAACACACTTCCTTGACTTCTTTTATTGATTTCACCACTTTAACTTGTAATATTTCAACTTTTAGAATCAGAATTACTTATATTTGCCATATATGTGTGTGTTAAGTTAAACATTGTCTTGTCTTTTTTTTGTTGTTGTTGTTGTTTTGTTTTTTTGCTACACAGTATTAGACTTTTTGCTTTATCAGGAGAGCTTGTGCTGAAAACATTATTTTTTTGCAGATGTAGATATAATTTTTCTTCATCGTGTAAGTAAATAAACCTAAAACAATAACAGCAAAGACGTCAGGGTGGTAGCAGCTTATTCAGCTACTGTTTCTGTCATTCTGCACGTTTGTTGATACATGATGACACATTTTAAAGCCCACATCAGCCGATACTGACGTTGTGCCGATAATATCCTCCCTTGTTTTACCTGACAGAACATGGGGAACTTGTGTTTTCACTTCTGTTTCCCTCCTGTCCATTTTTGTGGATACACCTGCGCAAAAGTATGCGTCTTCTCCCTTTGTAAGCACTTGTCTTTGAAAACTTTTTGACATTTATGTTCTGGTAAATCATTTGTTGTATTTGAGATGATAATTATAGGATTTTTTGCAGAGATTAACTGGTCACACTAAACTGACCATAGCTGTGTGTGTTTGCCCTGCGATGGACTGGTGACCTGTCCAGGGTGTAACCCCACCTTTCATTTGATATCAGCTGGGATTAACTGGGATTAACTCCAGAGCTACTACTTTCTACTCAGACCCGAGTAGAAAGTGGACAATGGAGAAAATCATTAATATTTCACTTTGTCAAGACTTCGTTTACAGTCTGAGAGATTTAGTTTGAAGAGCCAGTCCAGTCACTTTAGAACCTCATGATTTAAGATAATCCATTGTTTTTTTTATTTTAAAATGTAGTGTCAATGGTGTTTTGGTAAGATTACATCTTTTTATGACATGAATAAAGGCGTATTGACAGACGTTTTTCCCAAATTCTGTTAACATATAAAAAGCTAAACAATTTCATTTAATTCAGTCATTTTCTTCAACATTATCGTGCCTTCATTTTTTTTGTATAATCCCACATCTAATGGCAACATGAGATCAGAAAACAATGGTAATGAATCACATATTGTTTATCACTATCTTTATCATTATCATTATCTATATTGATTATTGATTAAGTGGTTTGAGTGTTTTTTTTTTGTTTGTTTGTTTTGTTTTTAATGGAAATAAAACAGGTTTTGATTTTTCAGCTTCTTAAATGTGAATATTGTCTGGATTCTTTGCTCCATATGACAAAGAAATCATTAAAACTGAATAGTTTTTGGTTTGCGGACGTTTGAGAAACACATTTTTAGACATTTTATGGACCAAACGATTATCCGATTATTCCATGAGGAAAATGACCATTAATTTCAGTGGAGTTCCTGTTGTTTTTTTTAGTTTTGATCATGTCATAATCAGGATTAAGTGAAGTTTTTGTACCTTTCTTTGTGTCTCGACCTCCTCACGAGCGTCTGACACTTGTTTTCTTTTCCTCTGAACACACACAATGTAACACTCTGGCTTTTTATTCATGGAAAAATATGAGAAAACGGAGCCGAGCCATCGAGGGAGCGTGGAACCAGCTTGACTGGCTGGCACGTGAACCTGTGGGTGTTAAACAGGTGAGACTAATTTCCTCCAGGTGCAGACGCAGACGCCCGGCATCACCTGAGCGTCATAGTCGGGCCTCGACACCTGTGCCCGTGTCACATCTCTGCTCTCCGGCTGCTCCACGTGTTCACACCCAACGTTTATTTATTTCAGGTTTCACAGGCTCTTCAGACACACACACACACAGGTTAGCGCTTCTATCAGAGTGACGACCCTCATAGACATAATACATTCCCTAGCTCCTTACCCTAACTTTAGCCATCACAACTAGATGCCTAATCCTAACCTAAACCCAATTCTAACCCTAACCCTATAACCAGGTCTTAACCCTGAAAAAGTCATTTTAAGGGGTGGAAAAAAATGAGGACCAGCCAAAATGTCCTCACTTTGTCAAAATGTCCTCACTTTGTCAAAGTGTCCTCACTTTGTAGGTGTTTATACGTACAAGAACATACACACACACACACACAGTCAGCAGCGCGAGTGAAGACGCAGAGTGAAGAGCTCGACTGTGAGTCTACATCTACAAAAAACAACACTTTACCTCAAACCCTGTGTTATCAGCTGTAATTAACAACTAATACGTCACTTTTAAGAGGCTTATAAACAAATTAGTCTATAGTAGTGTTAATGGAAATGTAATAGACAAATGTATTATTGATTTTTAAGGCGTTAAAATGATAATTTATCTATTTTAATTTAATGACACTGTTAAAGATACATTTTCTGCAACTGTTACAACTGTTAATAAAGAGATTATTAATGTGTCTGTATAAGGCATTACTCATTAATATTGACAATTGGTCAACATAACAAGTTTTCTCTTTGATGTTAATAAATATCTTATAAGTCAATAATAAACATGTTTTTATACTGTGACTAACACTCTTATCAATGTTAATCTTAACCAGTATCATGACGTATAAACAGCTTGGCAACAAGTTTCTAATAAGTAGATGTTATTAAGAAATAATACATTTTAATAAGATGTTAACTATCACTTATTTAGCCTAAATATTGCTAATAAACATCTTATTATTGTTTATGACAGTTAAGCATCTCAAAGGCTCCTCACAAGTGGCTTATTAATTGTTAGTTATTGTTAATAAATCTCATATTATTGTTTATGACAGGTATATTAATGGCATAAAGGTTTCTGATAAGAGATTGAACGTGTTTTAAAAGCAAAACATTCAATTAAACTTTCATTAATACACAGGTATAGTGTATGAGTGGCTAATTAACGTTAATTATTGTTAATAAGCACCTTATTATTGTTCATAAAAGGTATATTAACTGTGATTACAAGTTTCTGGTAATAGACTGAATGTGGTAAGCAAAATAAGTGTTAATCAAGCTTTAATTCAAAGTAATAAGAACTAATTATGTTCATGAGCATCTTATAAGCTTATAGTAGATGGTTTATTAATTACTGTTAATAAACCTCTTATTACTGTTCATGACAGCTATATTAACAATTTACAAGTTTCTAAGCGCCTCAAAGTGTTTTAAAGCCAAAATAAAAGTGTTAATTATAATTTTTACTAAAATGAATATGGACTAAATTATGTTAATGGACTTCTTATAAGGGTTAACTATTGTTAATAAACCTCTTATTACTGTTCATGAGACATATATTAACGTTTAGAAACAAGTTTCTAAGCACCTCAAAGAGTTTTAAAGCCAAAATAAATGTGGTTCTACTAGAACAAATATGGATTAATTATTGTTAACAAACATATTATAACTGTTCATTTTAACAGTTTATAAGTTTCCGTTAAGAGCCTAAAATGTGTTGACTATGATTATTTTAAACATCAATATGGACCTTTTTAAAAAAAGGTGTAATAAGTGGATTATTACTTGTTAATTACAGTTTATTACAACAACCTTGAAATAAAAGTGTTTCCATTTACAATAATAAACAATGATTCACCATGAGGTGTGATATTTACAGGTCGACTGAAGGAGTCAGTAACTGGTGTTGACAATTCACATTGTGTCATCTTTTGTTTCCAGAGAAAACCAAAAAAAAAAAAAAAAAAAAAAAAAAATTAAATTAAATAAAAAAATAAAGTGGAATCTCTGGAGTCAAAAGAGTCAGGTCGAGTTAATGCCAAGAAATCCGTGGTACAATACAAACAGTTTAATTGTGTAATCAACAATCAATAACCACTTCTAGTTAGAACATTTTGTGAAGAAAGGAAGCGAGAAACACTTATAAAACAGTCAGTCGTAACAAAATAACTGGTGTTCTCATCCAAATCAACTCATTTAAAAAAAGGAAACACTTTTGTACAGAGGATTTGTACAGGAACAACTTTTTTTCTTCTTCTTCTACTTCTTCTTCTTCTTCTTCTTCTTCTTCTTGAACTGGATTGTTAACCAAAAAGGAAGACACATCGCAGACATTGATTTTCACACAGATTGCATATGTTTTTCTTTCTAAGGTGTTTCTATAAGGTTTCGTCCTTTTTACCTAAGCTTATTTGCATGAGAGTAAAAATTGCATACAACATTAATCGTGAAGCTTGTAGCGTGAGTTGCTCGACATACAGCACTTTTTAATAGGCAACCTTTAAAGCACATTGTTCTCCATTTAAAACGTTTAAGACACTTTATGTTTTCAACTGCCCGTCAAAAGTTACATTTATAAATAGAAACAAAACCAAAAAAAAAAAAAAAAAAAACTGTGGATGAAGATCGGTGGAGGTTTGAATAGAAGCGCTACGTGAACATAAACACAAACCATTTCCGAGGAAAGTAATTACATCAGAAAACACTGCATTGAACAGCAAATAAATAATGTCGGACAACATAACAAACGTGTGTGGAAATTCACATTTTCTAACAATTTTATGTGGCAAAATTCAGAAAGTTACAGTGACAAAGTATTTGCAAAATAATCTAACATCGGCAGTGCTGTATAGTACAAGGCATTTGTTGGCATAGTTTCTTTAAGACTGTTTTTTTTTTTTCTCATTCTTATTATTATTATTTTTACAGTTACAATATATGTATATATCTATATATAATTCATTTATTTATATTTCCTCCCCTAAGAGATAAAATGTAGAGTGAGATTTTTTTCTTCACAGACGCACCTGGGCCTCGGCGACGATTCACGTTCCGCAGATTTGAAGTGTCTCATCGTCACCTCATGCGTTTTGTTTATTTTTTTTTTAAATTTAATTTTTTTTTTTTTTTAAAAAAAACAAAAGAAAACAGAACAAGACAAAACAATAACTCATCTGCCAGCAGGCTCCAGACTTGATACCTCATGATTAAGGCCTTGTCAAACACTTGGTCCTCAATTTCAGTTGCTTTCAAAGTAAAATTAAAATAATAATAATTAAAAAAAAAACAAAAAAAACATCACGTACGTAAACACTCATGAAAGTCTGAGCAAACTCCAGGAAGAGGGCGACTTTTTTTTTTTTCTCCTTTTTTTTTCTTTTTTCTTTTTAAATATAATCAGTAGCTTTAAAAAGATGAAAGTAAGTCAGTGTAAAACGACAGACAGAGTGCGGTCAGCAAACATCCACGGCAACATACTCAAGATCTTGTTTTTTCTGTGTGTGTGCAGATTATTTAAATGGTGCATCAGTCTTTACAGTGAATAATACAATTTTTTTTTTTTTTTTTTTTTTTTACAAAATCCAAAAAGTAGTCTGAAATCTTTTTTTGTTTTTGTTCCCAGTGTGTGAACACTCGGTCAGTCCACAGCCGATTGACAGTTTACGCGCACACGTACGTGCCTTTTGTTTGAAAGACACGACGTCTCTGTTCGTCGCAGACCTGTGGTTCAGTGCCTGTCTGTCTCTCAGCGACTGTCTGTCTGTGTCTGCGCGAGCGCGTGAAAAGGCGGCCGCGCCGAGCGACGCTCTACTCCTTGGCGTCGCGCTCCGCCTCCGCCTGCGCTTCGACGCCTCGCTCCAGCTGCTCCTCGATCTTGATGGAGAAGATGGTGTTGTTGGTCTGCGTGCCCTCGTCCAGCTCCTTCAGCAGCTCTCCACTCTCCCTGAAGTCCGTCAGCTCCTCGTCGAAGGCCGGGCTGCTGCTGCTGCTGTTGCTGCTGCTGCTGCTGCTGTTGTTGGTGGTGGTGGTGGTGGAGCTGTTGTGGGTGGTTGCCGTGGTGCCAGCGTTGTTGTTGCTGCTGCTTATCTCCTTGGACACCTTGGCCGGGTGGTTGACGTAGAAACGCTGGTTCTGGAAGAACTTGATGATGGTGAGCTTGGGCAGGTCCAGCTGTGCCGACAGCGTGTGGATGGCCTCCTCGTCCGGGTACAGGCCCACGTCCTGGATGAAGCTCTGCAGGATTCCCAAAGCCTCCAAGGAGATCTTTCCCCCGCCGGTGCGGGACTTGATGCTCCCCGCGCGGCTGCCCTCGTCCTCCGTTTCGGCCGGAGACGCCGTGGAGGGTTGGCGTGGCGGCAGACGGGGCCCAGTGGTTGGCTGCTGCTGCTGCAAAGGCTGCTGGGACAGAAGAGGCTGGGATGGATGCTGGAGAGACAGAGAGGACTGGTGCTGCTGCTGCTGCTGTGACTGTGGTGGCTGAGCCTGCAGTGGGAGGGAAAACAGGGATGTTATCATTTTCATTAAAATCAACTCAGTTGGAAAAATGGCGGTCAGGCATTTTAAACATAAACAGCCACCTCCACACGACTCTCTCTGTGTTTCTCAGTACAACTGTGTCTAGGCCTTGTGTCGCCAGGGCAACACTGCCGCACTGCGCACAGGAAATGATAGGTTTTATGTCAAGACGGACATAAACATTGAGCTGGTAAAGTGAGGACGACAGGTTTGCCGACAGGTTGGAGTTTGACTGAGCGGTTGATCGACAGTTTGACGGGATCAATGCTTCTCGCCTGCACTGCTGCTGTATACACACAGGCACTCCCGCAGACCAGGGCTGATAGTATTGTCTGACGGGCAAAGGACGCAGCAAAACACAACGGCACATCGTTTCGGTTCATGGAGGCCAAAGAAAGGCAGTGTAATAACATCCAAAACTAAACTCTGCAAAAGTTTTACAGCACATTTAACAAGGGCTGACCAAAGTGCTTTTATAAAGTAAAAAGCATTAACAACAATCAAAACATGACACCAATCAAAACATGAAGTGAAGGAGAAGAGGCAGGTCTTGTTTAAAGTGATTTAAAATGTTGAAAATTGGAGGCAGATTTAATTTCACTTGGTAGATTTGTGCAGATGTGTGTGGTTTTTTTTTTGTTCCTTCCCTTTTGTTGGGAGGTGAGTGGAGATTGTGTCTGTCATTGTGGCTGAAAGGAATGGGCAACAATCAGCTGTTCGGTCCACACAGTGGCGGGGAAACTCTGGCCTGTCCTGTTAAAGCCTCTGCTGCTGCTGCTGCTGCTGCTGCTGCTGCTGCTGCTGCTGCTGCTGCTGCTGCTGCTGCTGCTGCTGCTGCTGCTGCTGCTGCTTATCAGTTCTCTGTTTTAAAGCTGCTGGCAAACAAAGTTCCTGTGCTGCGACGATGGCCGTGGCTGATTTGCCGCAGTGTGTGCGTGAGCGGCTACCGGTGGCCCGGATCCCGTTAGTGACACATGACACAATCTGAGTTAAAATGTCTCATTGTGTGGCCGGAGAACTCCCTCCCTCGCCGTTGACCCGGTGAAATGGGGCTTTTATTTGAAATTTTCTGACTCAGGCGCTGTCGAAAGAGGTGTTTCATAATCAAAGTTTGCAAAAAAAAAAAAAAAACAAAAAGGAAAAATCACGCATTATTTTGCCGTGGCTCTCGTTTGCCAGCTGCATAAATGCACCCAAAGATGTGATTTTACACCACAGTAAAATACTGAGCCATGATAGTTCTTGTTGAGCAAATGTGAGCTAATTTGGCTAATGCGCCGCGTTAGTGAAGGGACAGGAGTGAAAATATTTAAGCACTAATCTCTGGTGGACGGTGCGAAACGGCGTCATTAAATCAGGAATAATCCCATTTTATCAATCTAACGCCGCTCCTGTTTGCAAAAGTATGCACCAAATTTCCCCCGTTCCACATCTGCTGCTCAAAACTGATTTGTAAGAGAAATCCCATTACCTTATTTATACCAGTAAATGGCAGCCTTTGTGAAACGCCGGCCATGTATCCAAGTAACCAAATAACTAATCAAGCGCTCGGCTGTGGCTCAGACTTTTAATAGAAGTATTATTGTACTTCATTAAGATATTTCGACCGTTAGCGGAGGCTGTATGTTGTTTCCAATTCATCTGCCAGATGTCTCTTATAAAAGCAGCTTTGTTAAATAAGTCCAGGCTGATGATATCATTAGAGCTTTCGCTGAAAAAGTGGAACTTTTTAAGTGCTGCCGTGTTTCAAATTAACAAGAGCTCGTGAAATTCCTGAGTGTTGTTTATTACAGATTCCTGGGAAAATTAGTAAAGATTAAATGAGAGGCAAGGAAATTGTTTTTTTTTTTTGGTTTTTGTAGCTGTGAATGGGGAAAAACATGCAATCAAGTGCTGCTACTTACGGCTCACTGTGTACCTGCATTACACACATACACTGATTATTTCCTTAGAAAATCAACAAAAATCATTAACAAACAATATCTTATGAAACAATTACTCAAATATTTTGATAATCAATTAATTAATTTTTGAAGAATTAAAATAACATTTCTGATGTTTCGGTTTCTTAAATGTGAATATTTTCTGGTTTCTTTGCTCCATTTAATAAAGAAATCATTGAGACTGATTCATTTCTGGTTTGTGGACGGTTGAGAAACACCGATCCACATTTCTTCTGAACCAAACGATTAATAAATATTGTAGAGATTAATTGATTATGAAAAATAATCATGCTGTATAGTTGTATTTTGTGTTATTTTACAATATTGTACATTCATTGGTGTGAAAATGCACGTTTATTATTTACCATCTTTGCCGCTGAAACAATATAAATCTCCCTGCTGTGGGACAAGTAAAGGATTATCTTCTCTTACGGTATCTTATCTAATCTCAGTTTCATGAAGAAAAAAAGACAAAATGTGATCAGGATTTCATTTAATCCACGTCTGGGGTCAGATTATTTTAGTATTTTAGGGGGATAGATTAATCAGTCCCAGCTGATCAACACTGACGAAATATGTTTGCAGAATAATTTAGAAATATAAGTCTAAGTAAAGAGCGTGGCTTTTAATACCTTTTATCTTTTGTTTACATTATAAAGGACAAACTATGATCAAAATTTCCTTAATCTACATCTACAATTCAGATTATTTTTGATTAATCAATCAAAGTTTATGAAAGGCATGTTAAAAGTACATTTTTAATTCTTATTCTTATTTATGTTTTCAATTTTACACGTGGTCATGTTTTTATGATACACATCCACATGTAGTGTGTCTGCATGACGGATTCAAAATGAACCAGTTAATCAGTTGAAATGGATTAATAATAATTATCATAAAATGATTTTAAAAAGTTTAAGAGACTGCATTTTTTTTATAATATTTGCAGTTTCAGCTTCTTTTACATGAATATTTTCTAGTTTATTTGCTCTTCTATGACATTTGAGGTTTTTGAAATCTCAGGTTGTCATTTTACACCATTTCCTGCCTTTTATGGACAAAAATAACACATTTATTGAGAAGATACTCAATAGATTAGTCATAAAAACCTTTAAAAAGCCTGTTTGTGGGTGCGGGGTGCGGCTCACCTGTAGCTGGTCAGGGGAAACGTGCATCAGGTGCGTCGGCCGCTCGTTGTGGTGCTGCTGCCCGGCGCTGCTCTCCTGCTCGTAGATGGCGTCGCGTTCGGCCTGCGAGAGGCTCAGGAAGCGTCGGATCATGGACAGGTTCTCCCACAGCGTCCGGTTCTCCGGAGACGGGTCCTCCTTCCAGCGGAGCAGCTCGCAGAGCCAACCCTGAACCGAGGAGACACGGCCAGACACAAGTGTCTTCAGGATGTTCACGGGTCAGAAAATATGGAAACTGCTTCAGACAGTCAGCTTGTTCTGCATCGTGAAGGATTATGGACGATATTTTACGCTTTGAGCCCAAAACTTGCTCAGTCCAACAGTGACTTTTCTTTTAAGGAGAGAGAAAAATAATTTGGAATTTACCACGTGACACTTTAATAACCTTGATTTATCCGTATATTTGCGTCGTGGCTTGGTGTGGGAGCCTTCAAATGACGAGCTCGGATTAAGTATCGCGATATAGTGGCCACATATGGTACGACTGAAACGTCACCATGTTCTACACAGACTTCACTACAACCACTGCTTTAGTGACCTTTTAACAGCAAGAAAAAAAATTCTGTTTTAGTGACGTTTATGTCTTAATACTACCATCCGAGCATTTGCTGCCGAATCAATTCAGTCACATCTGAATCAGTATCTATGTCCATATAATTTTTCGTGAGATATTGATTTTCTTTTTAGCACATTGATAACCAGGAAAAAGAGATGAGCAAACTGATTTTAGAAGTAGGGATTAAATGTTGCTACAGTTTACAGTTTAATGTACAGTAAGCAAGTTACCAGTAAAGTCATTTTAGAATAACTATAAATACAAAAACAGGGCTGTAACTAGTGATTGTTTTGTAATTAATCCGTTGATTAGTTTCTAAAATAATCAAGTAGTGGTTTGGTCGATGAAATGCCAAAAATAAAAATTAAAAAAACGAATAAATAAACACTGAAAATGTGTTCACCAGTTTTAATAATTTCTCTGTTACATGCAGCAATGAATCCCAAAATTAGAATTATTCACATTTAAGAAACTTGATGGGATTATTAAAGGGAGAAAAAAAAAAAACCCTCAAATTGATTCAATGACAGCCAAAATAGTTGATGATTTATTGAGTAATTACTAAATAATCACTTCTTTTAATACTGTGGTAAAAGAGAAGCTTATTTTTCTTGGCTAACATTATTGTTGCCAGTTTTCACAGATTGCCACGTTATATTTTTCATCTGTTGCAACTGTACAGCAGCACTTTACACCTTAATTCACTTCCTTATCTACTATACTGTTTTTAATGTGTTTACTATTCTGGTTCAGTATGGCAGAAGTAACTTTTGTTGTCTTCTTTAGTGTTTTTTTTGTGTCATGATGCCTGCTGCAAATAAAAACTCACTTCAGGAAAATGATTAAGAAGTTGGAATTTGTCTTATGGAGCTTTTACCTGCGATATTTAAACCTGCTTCTTTATTTAAGTCAAGTAAGAATGATTCTTCTAAGGTAAAAAGTAAAGAAAAAACTCCGGTGACACAATTTTTGAGGGATCTAAATCACTGAAATAAATGGAAAAAAAAAACACAACTAAAATAAATCACACTAAAACTGTAGCTACACACACACACACACACAAACCTCCCCATTATTTCACAGCTGCACCTGCAGTTAGTGCATTTTATTTCCTGCAGCTGAAGATGAAGATGTGAATTAGCCAAGGTCGAGCAACAACTTGACGTGCACACACACATGTACACACACACACACACACATGCACACTTGCATGCTGAGCAGCAGCAGCAGCAGCAGCAGCAGCAGCAGCTTTGCCTCGAGAGGAAGACAGAGACTCTACCATGTTTGAAAGACTCCAGCAGAGGGCCATGAAAGACAGAGCGGAGGAGGAGTGAAGGAAAAGTACAACCTTAAACAAACTGTTTGATAAGTGCTGTGTGTGTGTGTGTGTGTGTGTGCGTGAGAACGACCTTGACAAATGAAGGATTCAGTGCGAGACCCATGAACTGAACTGAATGAACCCAATGCATTTGTTTAAGTGTCACACAAGCTCGAGTACAACTATGCTGAAAACATATTCTTTAAATGGGATGTATATGATCAAAATGCACGAATCATAGGCAAAATGTAATTTTTTAATGAGTAAAAAGTAAGGAATATTAGTTAAATTTGATTTTCAATGTAGTTGATAATGAAATAAAAAATTGG
Source organism: Brachirus orientalis (assembly GCA_016785285.1). NCBI lineage: Eukaryota > Metazoa > Chordata > Actinopteri > Pleuronectiformes > Soleidae > Brachirus > Brachirus orientalis. Next base: position 653,161 of record JAFBJR010000102.1, on the reverse strand, counting down.
GACATTTATGATAAAGATGTTATTAATAGAACTGGAAAACGTATGGATCAATGAACATTACCTATTGTGTTGATGGATAGATACATTTCTCAAACAATGTCACAGGGAAAAAGACTTGTAAACTATTTAGTTTACAAGTCTTTTTTATTTGAGAATTTTCAACGTACAGTAAAAGAATGTGCAATTTAAAACATCAATACGCAATATGCAGTATACAAAAAGTATGGAAACCTGTAAAAATAATAATAATAATAAAATAACTGTGATTGATAAACAGGTATTATGACACTGCAACAGAAGGTTGGTTGGGTTTCTCCCAAAATATGTCAGTGAGAATAAAACCCCCAACATCCACTGACAAATTCTTTCACAATAAAAGCTAAAAGGCCAAAAAACTACAAATCTGAAACAGCCAACTCATTCAAACAGCGAAACAGAGAACAGTGAAGGGAAGGTGTTGACTCTGCAGACACAAAAGCCAAAGTGAGCAGGGAAACGACGACCTCCTTATGTAACCTCATTAACTCCCAGTCACACTGATCGACCTCAGCTGTGGCAGAACGACACAGGTGAACCCAACAGTCTCTGATTAACTGATTAACAAACAAACCTGTGACCTACATTCTGCATCTGTGTCCAAGATAAGTTTGTGTTTTTTCCACTAACGTTGCACAAAATAATCACTCTGAGCTCATGGAGATGCACTACTTTATATCACAGAAATAGAAAACACTGGGCATCTGAATCAGTGATAAAATATTCCATACCTTTCAGTTCAAACTAAGGTCCAATTTGTCTGTTTTTTCTTGTGGATTCTTCACTTTTTTTCAGTCAGGACTTTTGGCATCAGGTGAATATAAGATTAAAATTGGAGGCAGAAATTGGACAATGTTACCATGTTTGCAGCGTCACACGTGGACGTAAATATGCTGCTGTGCTCGCACTGGCAGGGACTCGCAGCAGCTGCGGACAGTAGAGACTGCAGTGTTTTTACTAACGGACGTTTTATATTTTTGGTTTGGTTTCTTTTGGAGTCTGTGTCGTGTTAAGAGTCGCTCGTTTGTTGATATTAGCAGAGTCCAGTCCTATGCAAACGACAAAAGCCTCTGATGTTAATCTGTACCAAACAGGATTTTTGTGGAAAACCCGACCCAGCTCCAATTAATTTAAGTTGATTTAGAGCAGAAGTCTTAAACACATTTGACCCTCCAATCAGTCCAATTGACCCACTACTTTATTAAAAGAATAATTAGCATTAATGTGTTTTTTGTAAGATTTCCTGGAAATATCATCACAAATTTTGTTTTTGTGATATGGTGATGGAATACTGTGATATATTTAAGTTTATATCTCAGACTAGATGCTCAGTGGCCCCCAGGTGAGTTACCCCCCCCCCCCCCCCCGGTTTGTAGGCAATTGTAGGCAACAGAGGACGCTGTGGAAAGTCTCATTTCTTTTAAAAATCATGTTACAATCTCTTGTATCAAATAAACGAAAACATGAATGATGTTACTTACAGCCCCGTTCAGAGACAAAGGACGAGGTGAGAAGAATCTCTTTTAAAGTGAGGACAAGTTAGGTGAAAAGACACAAGAGTGGACGAAGACGAGGGAGGGCCTAAATCTGTTTACACACTCACATTATGGGGACAAAAATCAAATCCCCTTTACGTAAAAGACTACATTTGTCTTCATAAGGTGAAGACATGTTTTAAAGTTAGACTGAGGTTTAGCTTAGGGTTAGGGCAAGAGTAATTATGGTTAAGGTTTGAGTAAGTCTTCAGGAAGTCAATGTAAGCCAATGTAATGTCCCCTGAAGTCATGAAAACCAGTGCTCAGGCTGCTACTTTGTGCTGGCAGAACGACAGCAGAGCGGCGCTGTAATCTCGCGGCCAGTGTGCGGCAGCACCTTGCATTTTCACAGGATTACACCGCGCTGCTGGTCTGCACACACACACACACACACACACGCATGTTCACGCATGCACATACACACACACACATACACAGAGGGCAGAGCCACATCACCACACTGCATACAAGAGATAACTCAGCAGTTTGGTTGTCCCCTGTCCCAACTCCTCCCATAAGCCACATCAAACCCAGGAAGGGTTTTGGAGGAAGTGGAGAGAGAGAGAGAGAGGAGGAAAAAGAAGGAGAGACATGAAGAGAGAGAGAGAAGAAAGAGAGCAGGAAGAGAGGGCTGTAAAGCTCGCGAGCTTGCATGCCCACCTTGTTCCTTTGCCACGTTTATTGTTGCGTTTTTAATTTGCATGCAGGGGGATTTGGACGGCACTCTAGTTGGGTCTGTCTGTGGTTTCAGCTGATTTGGTTGAGAGTGAGAACACACACACGCACATGCACACGCACACACACATGTACAGCATCTTGTCAAAGCCAGGGAAACAGTACCCTGGCCCAACGTTGGAGTAATCCAACTCAAACACTCCCCAAACCAGCAGGATTAAACCCAAAGTAGCAGAGCCAGTCAAACAAAAGCACGACGTGAACTCCATTTTCATTGCCAGGAAGTCCATTTGATGAAATAAAGTAGAAGGAGTTTATTAGTTCATGAGTGTGAATCTGTGTTTCTGTGTGGCTACGAGGGTTTTATCCACTGCAGCATCACCTTGGTGTCTCAGAAAGTGCAACTTTTTAAACATTTTCAGTTGCAGAAAGAAAAAGAAAAAATAATGGTTGTGTGAATCAATAACGACATGTTCACGACTTGCTTGCAGCTTTAAAAAATTAAACAAACAGCCCCCTTCTCTTTGTTTATGTACTTCAGGACATTTGGTAATTATAAGGTAAAAATATTAAGTTGCCAAAGGGACCATTTTTTAAAAATAGCCAAGTAACGTAACTAAAATGACAATATAAACTGTGACAAAATTTGTGCATATTAGAGATAAATTCACAGCTAATATCTGTGAATGCAAGGGACATCTATCTGTCTGTCTGTCTGTCTGTCTCTTAATCACATATCTGTTGACAGGCTTCAAACTCTGCAGGTGAATTAAAAAGTAATTAAACAAACTTCTAAATGCCTCCGTTTTTTAAAAAAATGCCATGAAATGGGCTGAGAGACGAGGGAGGGAGAGTGGGGAGCAGTGCAGAGGGTGTGGTCTGGTGGTGAAATCTAATTTTTAATGCAGTAGCTTGACCAGAGAGGGCAGTAGTTACCCACATTATTTTATATCAAACTCTGACCATTTGCACCTGGATCAATGAATAACAATAACGAGATGTACATATACACATTTAGTGGTTTAGTTATACTTTAAAAAGGGCACCAGTGTGTGCCGTGCCGACTTTGACGGTGTGTTAAAAAACAATTTCCAATTTGTTTGGCAAATTAATTAAAATGTTGTGCATGCTATTTTATACCATATCAGCTTAACTGTAACCAACAGGTTGGGAAAATACTACAAATTTGTTTCGGGGGACCTCAGAAAAATCAACCACGACCCATTTGTGGGTCACGACCCAGTCTTTGGTAAACAGAAAGAACTGGACAGACTGATCTGAGCATGTTTTTTTTTTTTTTTTTCCATGTGATGTGTTCCTGGCCAGCACTGTGGACACACAGTGGACAGTCAGCGTTTTCCATGGCCGTTTCAAGAGCTTTGTTTGTGTTTGTCTAATTGCATTGCTTCCACAGGCCGGCCACAGGCAGGAGGAGTGGAGAGAGAGAGAGAGAGAGAGAGAGGGAGAGAAAGAAGAGAGAGAAGCTGTCGGACTCAACTGCTGCCAATGCACTTTAAAAGAAAGCAAACAAAAAGGCATCAAAGCATAAAACTTCCTTCACTCTAAATTCCTTCTAAAACCTAAAGCAGTGTGACATTTATTTGACACTCAACTTTCTCATTCATCAGTTGTTTTTTAAGAACGACTAAATCAACAAGAACTTATGTTGGACATCCTTGCACTCGGCTGTTATTACTGTACTGTTGCTAATGTGCCCCCCCCCCCTCGTTTATTGTTTAATGTGATTTGCGGAGGCTCTCCACCGCAGCTGACAAGCACCAACCGCTCTTGATTGGATCACGGACGTGGCTGCCCCTGCTGCTAGAGTGTTCCAACGCAGTCCAGAAAACAAAAATCTAGGGCTCTTCAGTGCAGTGTACTCTGTGGTTTTTTTTGTTGAAGATCATTAAGGACTCTCTATAAATAAACAGCACAGGTAGCTGAGGACGGGCCGCTGTAGTGCACTCAGTGTGTTCCACAACAAACTGCTGCTCAGTCAAGACGTTTTCTCGCGTCTGTTGTTCAGATTTTGTATAATATGGTATATTATCCCACACGATCTAACAAAAGTAAATTATATATATATAATGTGTGATAAATGTGATAGTTACTCCTGAATGCCGTATTATTTCTGATCTAATATTGCTAGCAATTACATTTAGTGTTATATTCTGTTCATATACTCACTGTGCCTCAGCCACGTGTGCTATGTTTAAAGGAAGAGGATGTCACAGGTCATGTTTTCATTATTACAAGTGTTGGGCTGCATGTAGCCTGTGGGCTGTGAGTTTGACAGAGCTGAATTATGGCACATATTTTTTTTTTTTTAGTACCTGTTCTGTCGAGGTTCCAGTCGAGCTGAGCCGATACTAAAATGTGACGCGGACAGACTGCCGGCCACTGATTGGTCAGAGAGTGTCGTCACTGGAAGAGTCACGAGCGCGAAGAAGCAAAGCGGACAATGCCGAACTGTAGGTGAGTTAAATAGACTTGAAAAATCCTGAAAACACGCGTTAATCTCCAACATTTAACAAGGACATTTCTAAAATCTCATTATTAACAGGGGAGTCTGGTGTATTTAGCGACAGCACTGCTGAAAGACGGAGGTCGTGAGCCCAATCACAACCCGTTGAGCCGTATTTCCATTCAGCGGCGGAGTCTGTGCTCCGGTCATGCAGGAAGTACTGAACCATTCAGTGAACAAATCTTTTTTAATCAACTGACACTAATGATTCGGTACAAAGAAAACAACTGCTTTGACCGTCACTAGTTTGTGCGTTTGTGTCACGTATGAAACAACGTCACAGCAGTTTCGTGCAGCCATGATATGACAAACATGCCCACGTTGAGGAGGAACTATAGTCATGGAAAACAATGTGCCTGATACCAAACCAAGTACAGTCGAGCCATGATAAGTAGAGTAAACGCGCACTAAAAAAAGAGGAGAAATATTTTGACATAACAGCCTTTCATTACACACTTTCTCTGTATATGAACATTGCGGCACATTGAAGACCGCGTGTTTAAATCTCACACACGTCATCAGCTTCTCCACAAAACCACAAGCGGCCATTTGCAGCAAAAACCGTCTGAGAAGCTAAAGTTCAAGCAAACTGTCTGGCATGAAACAACAAACAACCGCAGTTAATGGTTTTGCAGACATCTTAGCCATAAAAAGTAGAGGTCGGCCAACATGGGTTTTTCTACGGCCAAAGAAATCAACGCAGACAATGCCGACATTTGTTCTGTCCCGGTTCAGTTTTTTTCCTCTCCCTCTAATAAAATTCAACAGATTAATAATAACAAATGATACACAAAAATATACATTTCCTAAACAATTAGTAAGCAACACTTCAGGTCTGCCTCTACAGGCAGCATGCTGTACAATTACATATTTTAGATAAAAATAATGTAGAAAACATTAATTAAATACAACAGGAAATCAGATAACTAGATTTTGGAGACTCTGAAAGGAGAAATGTGATTAATTAAATAATATTATTTTAAACCTTTATGTCTTTTGAAACCAGTATAATTTTGACTCCCTTTACTCCCTTTTATTTTCTACCTTTTGGCTGAAATGTTTGTGTGATTGATTTAAATGATCTGTCTTTATATTATTTTTATACTTTTTTTTGTCAAACGATTGACGACAGAGCCTCAAGTTTCACATTACATCACATTAATTTGGCAGATTATTTTGTTCAAATTGACTTGACTAAAAATAAATCCCGTGTAAACATGGTGACAGATTTTTCTTTCACGATTTTTTTTTTTAAGTAACAACAAATTAATTTGTGATGAGAATGAAGAGCAGATTAATTACTTTTAAGGTGATAATACAAATGAAAAACTTGTGAATAATGAAACAAATAATACAACTAAAGTTACAACAAATTACTTTAGTGTTTGTCCAGATGTAAGAAATGAACTTTCCTTTATCAAAGAATAGAAATATTCTACTAAAGATCCTGTGTATGCTAGAGCCTCTAAAGGGTCTACACTTATATAAAAGAAGTACAGTACACTGTAAACATGTTAGATTCAGATAATGGATGGATGAATGGGTGTCAGTGTTGTTTATTTAGCAGATCACAGCATGACATCCTCATGAAACTGCTCAAGAAACTTTGGCAAGGCTGTGGCGGAATTCACATTCGCTGATCATTTCCATTTAGTGCTCATTTACGGACATTCTGACCAAAAGCAAAACAAAAAGAAAAACAAAAAAAGATCCTAAAAAGATCACTAAACCGATGCATTTTTCCTGAGCTACATTAAATTACAGGAGAGGCTGTTTGTGTCGATGCTGAATAATCTCTCAGTTAAACCCACAGATGCCACAAACGGGTTCATCCAAGCAATAAGTACCGACAGGCATAGGATTATCTTGCTATGTTGGCACACACACCTGTGACAATATTGCCCAATAATCCGCTGCCTCTGGGTCATTGTTGATTAATTATTAATTAGTTTCTAACAACGTAGCGAGCAATCAAGAACCAGCAGCCTATTTTCTATTTTTTTTGTTTTGTTTTGTTTTTTTGGTTGTTTTACAGCAGACACTGATCTGACCAGAAGCTTGTGGGGCTTCAGGGTCATAAGGTGCCAAATTAAAAGGGTAATAAACTCTTCAGCAGCTCCATTGTGCCCTCCTGGTATAAATAGCGGCCGGGTGTTCTGATAAAAATATTTTCCTCGCAAACACAATAGTTGAATTCATGCGCGAGATTCAGCCCAGCCATGCTATGCGGTGCACCGTGGCTGTGAGTGCATCAGTCACAAGCTGCCAATGAGAGCATAGGCCCGCTCTGTCAGAGAACAGCACCGTATTCACCGCCCACAACCACCCACCCATTCACCCATTCACCACCGAGCTCCAGCAGCAAACACACCCCCCTCAACGTGGAGGCTCAGAGAGGCTTTAGTGTGCCACTGAGAGAGAGAGAGACAGACAGACAGACAGACAGACAGAGGTCTGTCACACGGTCTGGTCAACACCTTCTCTCTAATCTCATTTGCCTGGTATCAGCCTCATCAGGCTGACCTCGGCCGCCGCAGGAATAAATAAATTAAATAAGCCATTTATGCCCCTCCGCCCCATTCTTTCCTCATGTTACTCTGTGAAACTAATGACTCAGGTTCAACTCCAGGAACTGAGTATTACTAAGACTGGGAATGAGCATGATTTTTTTAATTATTAAAAACATGCTCAGTAACTGGGACTAGTCATGATTTTGTACATATATTTAAATACACACTACTCACAATAAGTTAGGGATATTGTTATGTACATGAGTGTAAGTATAACGGGTTTGGGTCAGTTGCTTCCTGACAACACCAGCTTTTAATACCCACAGAATGTTGAAATTGATGCCACATTGAAAAGGGTATGACATCCACTGAGTCTCTCACTATATATATATATATAAACCCAGAAACCGGAACAATAAGTTATCAATAATTGCAATGAGGAAATACATGTCTTTTGACTACCTAAACTGTGGTGCTATTAGAACCACAGGGTGGCAGCAGCAGCAGCAGCAGCAGCAAAAGCAGCAAGCATTTGGTTAGTGGACTGAACGTATGTTTGCCAAAGTGATTCACTGGAAGCATCTCGGAGCAGGGTCTTTGAATGCATCTCCTAGCCTCGACTCTATGCTCAACATGCTCACACCGGTTTTCATGCACTGTTTGTTTTTGTTTATTTCGTTGGTGTGGAGAGTTGCTCTCTGACTATTTCTGATGCTGAATATCGATATTTTATATTTTTTTGGATAATCCCCACGACTGTCCAGTGGCATTTTTGCTAAAATTTCCCTTTTTTTTGACTTCTGGGTCAAATGATTCTACAATACACACATGTCACTGGCACTGGTTGGCACTAGTGTGAACAGAAAACCCAGGTGAACATGCTAATGTCTTCTTTTTCTTAATGTCTGACAGCAATGCAAATTCCTGTCTCATTTCCTGTGCAAAACTATGACACATTCAGCTTTTAACCTTTAGCTTAACCATGAATGTTTGTAGCAAACCCTGCCGTTTACAACTTGGGACAGCTTTCATTATTTTCAATTCAATTTTATTTGTATAGCGCCAAATCACAACATACATTATCTCAAGGCACTGTACATAGTAAGGCCAAAACCTTTACAATATTACAGAGAGAAAAGAAACCCAACAGTTCACACAATGAGCAAGCATATTTTGCCATTCAGATCAATCAAAAACAAACAAACAACTGAATGAGGAAACTAAGTAAAAGATACAAAACAGAAGTTTGCCTGGGGTCAAAAATCCTTGCTAAGTTTAGTGTAAAAGAGGCTTTAGACAAAAAGGCCAAAGTGACCACCGTATCATAGATGAAGAAATTATTGTGGCCATTGTTGTGGCTGAAGGATAAAGCTGACTGTGGGAAAATAAAGCCAGACAAATCTTCCTTCTGTCTGAAGAAGTCCTGGGCAGAGAATCAGCAACTGACAGAAACCAGTATGCAGATAAACGCAGCAAATGATAAACCTGTTTCTCATCACCGGTGGCTGCATGTGCAGCTCACCTTCAACCCACAAGGTAACAAATGTGCGCTCTGTTGTAAACACATTACGTCATCGTAGTGTGCTGAGGACAGTGAAGTCTTGGAATGTTCCTGATGCTCTGTCTTACGCAATTGTCCTGTGCCAATAAGAAAAACCTGACTGCAAAATTCAAGCCCTGATTATTATTATTTTTTTTATTTAATAGAGCAATAGAAATGGGGTCAGTGGCCTAATGAACTGCACTGGCATTTAGACATTTGGAAGGATGGCAATAATGTACCCAAAAAAATTGAGAAAAACACATTGTAACCTGCTAATAGACACAAAAGTTTTGTTTGTCTGTGAGTGTCTTCATTAAAATGTCTTTGTGAAACTAATGCGTCAGGGACCCAGTGACCTAAACATTCCAGAAGATCAATGCAGACTATTCATGAAAGATTTTAAGTGTTAAAAATGGCCAAATTTTGATTAATCTGTTGATTATCTTGATTAATAAATTACTTATTTGCTCCATAATATGTGAAACGTGATGAATTTTTAATCTGTGTTTCCAAAAGTAGAAACCAGAACGTCCTCAAATGCTTTGTTTTGACCACAAACCAAAGATAATTAAGTTTCCCTGTCACTGGGAAGCGAAGAAACCACAACATATTCACATTTAAGAAGCTGAAAGTTGTTTTTATACTAATTAATAAAAACAATTAATCAGTGGGTTAGAGTATGTAATTCATTTATTTATTTGATGATTATTAAGCAAAAAAAAAAAAAAGGATTAATTGTTGCTACCCTACCAGACAACTCACTTAATTTGAACTACTTACAGTATAATGTGTAAATAATTTTCTGTGTGATGTTCTTTTAACTGTAAAGCGACTCTGAGAATCTTTTAATGTACTTTATGAATAAAATGTATTACTATTTTGCTCCTCTGTGGAGGTGTTCTGGTGGTCCGAGCATCACTTCCTACTGACGCCCCGTAAAAAGAATAAGCACCGCTGATTGTAGAGGCACCACTGCATCACACGGTATAAAAATTCATCAGTATCATCAGTAATCCTGTTCAAATTCACTTTAAGTGATGGTGTCAATCACAGCAAGGACAAGGTTCCAGTGCAAAATTACAGCTAGTGAGCGCTTCACACACACAAATGTCTCGGTTCAGGAAAGGAGAAGATTACCAAACTGTGCGTCCATTATACAGCTAAAGTAATCATGTTTGCATTCCTTCATTCACTTAGAGCACAGCAAGGATAAGGTTTGCGCAAGAGAGATCACAAAATACTAATTTACAGTAGCTCGTGTTGCTGAAAAGGAGATTACTGAGCCTCTTTTCTACAGAGAGTTGATTTCCTGACACTGAAGATCATTTCACTGCTGTGGATTCTCTGACAGAAGCTGCTGTGGTTTTGTTTGGACGGGAAAACGCAAGAGATATCGGTAGACGTTGCTAAAAGAGCCGCTTCCGCCCCCTCAACGGTTTGCTTGACAGGCTTCAAGCCTGGCAGGTGACTTGGTAAGGACACCAGTGTGTCTGACTTTGTCATTGTTTGGATTAGACGTTCAGGAAATGTCGGTAGAAATGTGACAGATATATCGCTAAAAAGAGTTTATATCATTTCAAGCTGGTGACACTGTAACAACAAGGTGCCCGGCTCTCAGAGGCTGTCATCTTCACAAACAGAAGCAGAGAAACTTTGGCCGTCTTAAAGGAAGATTTTCACGTTCACAGCGAGTGTGGTTGATAAGAACCAATCAGGAAATAAACTTTTTTTTAAAACTGTGTCACTGTTTTTAAATGTCTCAGACTTGACTTCTATCTAATCTATCAAAAAAATGCAAGGAATGTTCATCTGATAATTGCATGAATGTCCAGCGGTTTGTGAGGATATAACGATCGAGAAATCTGAAGAAGAGCTGTATTAACTGGGCGATAGCACTAGTTTATATCAATTCTGCAGATTCAAACTAGTGACACCATAGCAACAAGGTAACTGGGCTTTAGGGCTGTCACCTTTACGAACAGAGCCCATGAAACTTTGGTCGTCATAAAGGAGCTTTTTGGCCACATCTTTTTGGGCCATCATATTTATTTAACTTTGTTTCCAAAGGTCTCTGTTTTTGCTTTTCCATTTGTAAATGCAAATGAGTGTCTGTCTGTTAATTGTGAGTGTCCAACAGTTCGTGACTTTGACCTCTGTTTGGCAAAGAAATGCAGAAGATATTGGTCACTAATCACCAAAATATATGGAATAGATAGATCATTGAAAGAACCACTTCCACCCCCTCAAAAAAAAAAAAACAAAAAACTGGCATATATTGAATGGTTACAGCACAAGCTTATATCATATTCACAGGGAAGCAGACTACAAAACAGATGGATCAAATGAGCATCTTTCTGAGACGACGTATCCGTCCCCACATATGAGGAGAGAAATTTCTTGTTCTCTTATGGGGGGAAATCATGAAGCTGCTCGCCTCTTGATGAAATGTCATAAAATCACCATGAAATGGTAGCGCCAGTATAATCAAAATTTTTATTTTGTGGTCTTCATACTCTGTTTATGTTCTGCCTTGGTGTTCTGTCTGTTGCTCCATCAAGCATTGTAACACCCGGGTTGCAAGCAGAGTCACTGCAGGTGACGCTGCAAAAATTCAGTACCCCTCTCAAAAACATCTCGACCAAAAGAGAAGGAAAACAAATGTGCGCAGAGGAGATGCGTTAAAATGTAGGCAAGTGAAAGTTGAAAAGGGAGGTTAAAGACACTTGTGCTAATATGGATTAGTTTTCTCCAAGTCAGGGAAGCAAAACAGCTCAGGTTAGTTAATGCTCTCTATCTCCCGCTCTCAGCGAATATTCAAAACAGCCTAAATAACAAATTTAAGAGATTTTTCACTTAACATGGGAAAATTAGCCAAATATTTAAATTAGGGCAGCAACTAATCTGTCAGTCATTTCCTCAATTAAACAAATACTGTAGTTGTTGGAAAATTTTGATTGGTGTTTCCAAAACCATGAGATTGACATTTTTAAAAGTAAAAATTCACATCTAAGAAGCTGTAAAATCAGACAGCTAAACCTATTTTCATTGCAGTCCTAGTTTCAATGTTTATATAAAAAAATGAAACAGATGTACAGTATGTGCATTAAAACACTAACGTTCACTTGTTTTCGTGTTCCAGAAACTCTGGCAACAAACAAGATCAGTGCTTAAAATCATTTTAACTGGCCTTATATTATTGTTATTATCATTAAATCATGTTGATTTGAGTTGATTTGGATTATTTTTGCCAGATTGTGTCACCATCCTCTTTTGTGAGGATGTCAGCGGCGGAGCTTCGGGAGAGAATCCTGCCAGTGTGAATCATACATGCCAAACAATTAATCTCTATGTCGGGCTGCGACACAGGGGGAAGTCTTCGCCAAACAGCGAGCGTTTTCTGAAGAGGGAGGTCGCGACCTCTGCAGATACAATTCTACAAGTCGACAACAATAACAGACTGACAGCTAACACGGCACACATTGTGGAGACGAGGCATGACTATGCAGGAAACATCTCTCTCTCTCTCTGTGTCAGCACTTGCTCCCAGAAACAATGGCCGACCAGTTCTGTGTGGCAGTTTACGTCATTGGCTGGCAAACCAATAAAGTGTGCAGGGAATTTTCCAGCAACCAAACAGAGGCAGATGGAGCATAAAGAATAACCAAAGGCAAATGACCAGTCCATCTAAAATGGAGCACATTAAACATCTGTGTGGTTACAATTTCTTTTTCCTTTTTTCTTTCTTTTTTTTTTTCCAGTCGCACGTTTTGTTCCAAGCAAAGTTTAGTGCTCATGCACACAACTGCACATAACATGGCTGCAGTAACACGACCTCAGTGTAACCAAACTGGTTTTGGGTTGAAAGACGTAAGACCTCTATGCATGTACACAAACTTTACATCTTTAAATGTGAGTGTACGCTCGCACCTTGTCGAGGGTTAGAGGACAAAGAACGTCGCACCTTGTTAAGCCCAACGAGGCAGATTGTAATTACTGAATATGGGCTATACAAACACAGTACGATTTAGTGACTGATACTCGTAAGCAACATTATTTTATCTCATGAAAAATAAAAGGAAAACCACATTAAATACACCATAATTAAAGTGACATTTTGTTCTCTTTGTCTTGGGATTGTGCATGTGTAGAAAATGGCAGGAAATCAAGTCGCTGATGATGCTACAGTACACAACGCCTCTTTGTATTAAATATTAGTACAGTTGAAATTGCACCATAATCTAGTTTCGCCTGGTGGTGGGCTGATATTTGGGCAGCGGCTCGGCGCGCGGCAGCAACACAGCATGTTCAAACACTGCTCTCCCACCAATAATTTACTTCTTGTTTATAATCTCTTCTGTTCGATACTGCTGAGGCAGATGGAGGATGAATGCACAGAAGACAACAAACACGCTGCGGATGAACTGGAGATAAACAACGGCGGCGGCAAACACGGCGGAGCACCTACGTGGAGTCTGATTCCGTCAATTATAAAAGCTTGATTGAGATTTAATTCAAAGCTGGGGTTTAATTGCTAATATCAAAGCATAATTAAGCTGATAAATCATGACTGATCTTATTGAATTAGGGATTGAAATAGCGCAGAACCTGCAAATTGTCTATGTCAGCTAAATAAGTGTTCTTAATTGGCTGACAAGTTTGCTTCAGCTACTGATGAAACCAAACTAATTTTCACCCCCAAAAAAAAGATAGTTTGGAAATAAAAGCAGTTGTTGCTTCTGCAGCCACAGTTGTGTGTCTTGTTTAAAATCATCTCAAAATACAAGTGGAATGCTTTCGCCCGTGGTTACGACGTAAGGAAAAAGTTGCCTCCAATCTCAGTCTCGTGCAAAAATAGCGAGTAAAGGACACAATGTGGAGGGATGAGGACAGAGGGGAAGACAGAAGGAGAGTAGACGCACACAAGCACCTCTCAGATAGCTTCTAATATCTCCCCGTGTAATTCCCACTCACTCAGACACACATTTCTGTACGCACACACACACTCACACAGACTCGCTCTCTCTCTCTCTCTCTCAGACTGCATCTGCTGGAGCTAGTGGCTGTAGTTAAATTGAAATATTTCCCGGCGTGTGTCAGAAGCATGCAGAATGGTAATTATGACAGATCTGATTAGGCGGGCCGAGTCGGGCGGCTCCGGGCTGCAGGTGCGACCTTGTGCATTCCTGCGTGTGTAAATAAAATTAATTACAAGCGTAGGGGGCGCGCGGCGCGTGACATCAGCGCGCACAGGGGGACTCCCACGGGGGGCACCCTAATGGAATATTTTCCCCGAGTCTAATAATACAGTTGGTATTGACTTGAGGTAATTAGGGGGATCATTAAAGCGCTTTTCCCGGCGTATTTGCCTGCCTGATCAGATTAGCAAGAATGGGCCTCAGAACAAGCCCTGTGTGGTCTGTCAGGAGAAGAGGAGACAGTGGGAGCGGGGTTAGCTAGATAACATTTGCAAGAAAGAAAGCATTTACCGAATACTGTGCCTGTCACTGGGGCAGGCGCGCCATCTGCTAACAAGCTAGTAAAGTGCAGGGACTGGCGAGGTTACAGGTTCACAGAGTGACCCCCTAAGAGAAGGAAGAGCGGCCACTTCATTAACCGCCAGGTCAGTTAGCTGGTAAACACCTGCTCTAGAGCAGAGACGATTTGTCTTCTGATAACACAGGAGATTAAAGGTAACTCTGTAGCAGCGCTGTCAATTTTTCTTGACACACTTGGCCTTTGCAGATATCATCCCACCTATTGTGCACGTGACATTATCCATTGCTTCACTCAGGTAGAGATGACAGCTAAGCTAACGTGAATTTGCAGAATTGTAACATTTTTTTTGCTGTCTATTTGCTTTCCCACTAAACAGTTCTAGTTCGGCTCGGCACGGCTCAACTCTACTTGCTTTTACATTAGGGATAGTACCTGGTTCCTGACTGCCGGGCAGTGATTGGTCAGTCAGTTAAAAAGACTTAAAAATCCTAACATCTAACATTTAACAAGGACATTTCTAAAATCTCAATATTTAACAGAGGGGTCTGGTGTATTTAGCGACAGCACCGCTGAAAGACAGAGATCATTGGCCCAATCACGGTCATGCAGGAAGTACTGAACCATTCAGTGAAGAAATCTTTTCATAAAACTGAGGAAAAAATATTCAGTACAAAGAAAACAACTGCTTCAGTTTACCGTCACTAGTTTGTGCGTTTGTCATGTACAAAAGTACGTCACGGCAGTTTCGTGCAGCCGTGCTATGACGACCCCGCCCACGTTGAAGAGGTACTACAGTAATAGAAAACATTGTGCCAGATACCACACTGAGTAGAGCCGAGTCAAGCCAAAACAAGCTGTGCTAAAACTGTATAATGGGAAGGAGCTAAATGGTGTAGAACACAGGAAAAACTTCAACATGTAGCTTTTGAGATGCTGTGATAAATGGTTTAGCTCGTGTTCTCCACGTTCACAGCAAAACAACATAACATCACTGCGGATTCTAAGGGCAAGCTGTGTTCAGAGCGCCCTCTACTGGACCAAAAGTAATTACTTGAGATGGTGCGATGCACATCAAGGCTGTATAGTTTGAGCTTGAATGGGATTTTAAGGTTCGGGTCAGAACTTTCCTCCACAAGGATTGAAGACAGACCAACTTCATACAATTCTATTTCTGCTACAGGTCTGTTACAAATACCAATAATACAACCTAGAGTGTTCACTACTACTGATATTAGTCCGATTTAGTCTAAAACTACTTAGCTGTTAATAACAAATTTGTGAAGATGCATTTTCTACCAAACCATTTTAAAAACACAAACATATGCTCCCATAAAGAAGAAATAACAAGCCCACATTTTTACAAACTGTGCTTAGTGAAGCAATTATGTGAAATTAAATGTTCTGGGATTCATGTTTTTCTTCTTTTTTTTTTTTTTTTTTTTTTTTTTTTAAGAAATCCAGTCCAGTTATTTTTGACGAGTATTGGACCAGTATCATATCGACTAATGCCGGCAATGGATATGGCAATTCAGCATCCTCTCGTTTGGACAGTAGAGACGGAGGGCAAAGGCAAGGAGGAGAAGGAGCTGCGTGAATGGAGACAGATGGGGTGAGAGGTGGCATATGAGGCGTAAGTGAGAGAGATGGCAGGAGGGACACAAAGTGCTGTGGGCATGCTCAGTCAGCGAGACCCTTCGTGCTCCTGCTACAAGGAGGAGGAGGAGGAAACAGACTGGTGGGAATTCCACTGTCCATTAAACAATAAGAGAAAGGCTCATTTCAGAGGAAGGGGAGCGACTTAACTGTTTGCAAGATAATTCATTCGCTAAATTAATTATTCAGACAGCTCGGTCTTCAGTTCAAGAAATTGTGTCTTTAATAATAGAGAGGATCTGGCCTAGCCTGTTTCCCATGGCAACCTAATAACCAAGCAGGCACAGGAGATAAATAAATAAGTCAATTAATAAACAGTCATGGCCCTTTTTAGATCCCTGAGGGTTGCGATATGCACACTCTGATCTGCCTAATTTCAGAAAGAGAGTGTTTATGGGGGGGGGGGACGAGTCCACAAACGAGAAAAATTACAGACGTTTTAAAAGCTCTAACATCATCTGGTAACATCTTCCACTGTGATTTTAAGGTCCACTGTGAAATAATTATTTACATCTGATGGTGAGACGGCACATCAGAAAACTACGGTGGCCTTTGCAGACCATAAATGCTGTAAACACCCTCCTCTACTACTCTTTCTCTGCCATTTCCTTTTAATTCTTCATTGGTTTATGCATCAGATTTCTGTGGGCGAAGCCATTTTTCTTGTTTGCATGGTAAGATCCCGCTTCAAACCATGACATGAAGGTTCAGGCTGAAGCAAAATGGCGGACTCCATAAAGCAAGGCCCTTGACTACAGGCTGATTTTTGGCCAATTCTATTTTTCTCCCCCTCCACGTAATAACTTAAACAGAAATTTAATGACAACATTAACAGTCTGACTCGCTGACATGACTTTGTTTGTGTCTACACTGTACTCACGTTATTTCACACATAAATAATGCATAAATTAAAAAAAAAAAAGGTCATCACAAAAACTTTGTCAAATAAACTTGTGGACAGAAAAAGAAATAAGTTCAGTGACACAGAAGCATTTACCAAGTTTCTGAAAATGTGTATTGGCAATTATCACAAAAATTATTATTTGGCCCGCCTCGAGCATAAAGTAAATAAATAATATAATTCTTCTTAGGCTACAAAAAACAAATCATTTTACTGGATTAGTATAACGCATATTAATGTACAACATCAACGTAAGTGTGCCGGAATTAGCACAATTGTTAATTTACATCTGTAGTCCTAGGGCAGGTACTGTAAAACAAATGATTAAACAGGACACAGACACAGAGCTACAAACGGTACTCAATAAAAATGTCTAGGAAGCCAAAAGACCCTGAGAACAGAGGAGAGAGCAAGTCATGTATGAAAACATGAATAGTTTGTTTTCAGCCAGTGTTTTTAGAAGGTCCCTGATACGAGCTGGTAGTTTGTTCCATGAATGTGAGTCTCTGCCAGACACGACCATTTAACTGAATTTAGTCCAGCGCCACAGTACATTCCAGTGTCCCCTCGCTAGTGTTTTCCATGAAATCAGTAAACAATGGGGCAACAAGCCCATTCAATCCCTTAAAGACCAAACAATGTCTAATATATGGGTTTTTATGTCCAGAGTTTTGACAGCTTACTTGAAGAGAGAGTTGACGGTCTTTAAAGTGATAATTATTTCAAAGTTTTTATACCAACATACTTGGTATGGATATGGCAGTACATTCAATTTCTGCCAATAAACCCTCCTGAATGTTACGCACTGGACCTTTAACACCATGATTGTTCATGGTAAACACGACTCGGAGCCCAAGTGGCTCCTCAGAAACAGACAGACCTCAGCGACAACATACGAACAGACACTCGAAAAGGTCAGCCATCTGCGCCTCTTGTTGAGCAGCCATTGGATGGAGCCGGGTGACACAGGCAGCGTGTCGGTGCGTGTCATTTATCCGTGTGTGTTCGGGTCGTGTGTTAACCCAAGCCGTCGCACACAAACGACTTTGAAACCCGATTCCCCCTTCGACAGGAAATTGGCCATTTGTTTTTTTTGTTTCCTAAACGCAGACAGGAAGCAGTTGCTGTGTCACCTTCGTGCTCATGTCAGTGTCTCCACCCGCACCCACCTCTGCAGACCGTCGCCACCCCCCCCTCCCCTCTCCTCCTCTGAGGACTGCTGTGCCAGGCGGGTGCAGGGTGACAGATGGCATACACCAACCTCCCCCACCACTCTCTGCTCCCTCCCCTACTGCACCAGCCCCCCTGACTGGCCCCCCCGGTGGCGCAGCGGTGGACCAGATCAGTGCCATTCTGTCTCATTAGAGCCTGGCTAATTAGTGTAGCCTCTTCCAGGGGAGAACGAGCGAGTGAGAAAGAGAGAGACAGAGAGAGAGAGAGAGAGAGAGAGAGACATAGGAAGGGAAGGGAGGGCGGTGTTGCTGGAGGAGACTGCGTTCCCTACTCTACTGGTCATTGAGGAGTTGGAGGGCTTTGAGCCCCGCGGTGCACCGCGCTCCCTGGGTGCTTGTTTTATGACAGCGGGGACTCTGATTCCATCCGCTGCGTAATTCCTCACAGCAAGCGTCGGGGTTGTTTAGACACAAAAGTTGTGTCAGAGGAATGGCCTCCCTCCACCTTCCCCCTCCCCCGAGCTGCTCCGCCATCCCACCCTCGGCTAACCTCCCATCACTCAGCTGAGGACTAGCCGCCCTCTTTGCCGGGCTAGCCAACACAGCAAGCCTCCGGCATTAACGTGGATGGGAACAAAGCACGCCCGCTCGCTACATAGTCCGACTGAGCCGGTTAATATTGTCGACACCAAGCGTAGGCGTTCTGCTTCATAGCGTCCACCTCTGCAAGCTGAGATGAAATGGACCGTTTGGCAAATAAAGCCACTTCTGCCGGTGACATCACCACATCTGAACAAGTGACACAAAGCTGCTTTTCCAACTGTGACGTTTCCTGCAGCAAAGTAGAGGAAGGAACATCCTTGGGTGTTTGAGCAATGGATCATGAATGGTAAAAAAAAAATAGTGAAAAGTAAAAAAGAATTGGTTTGCATGCAGATTATTTTTACTGATTATTGGAAGGATTAAGGTTAATATCAGGCTACAAGTTTAACAGTCTGTCCTAAAACTGATGTGCTTCTAGGATGTATTTCAACTGAAAAATGGCCATTAGCAATGGAGGAAAAATTAGCTTACTCAGCTTTTAGCTTAGCTGCTAGCTCCATCTAACAGCTGACTGAAGTTAGCGAGCAGAGTTATTGGAGCTAATGGAGTCGGTTGTTTCCATATTTGGTCACTCTCAGCCGAGATGGGAAGAGGGCGAGATGACTCACTCCATAAAAAAACAACGTTGTTAAACTCAACAGCATGAAAACAATGGATGCAAGATGACGGAACCGACAATTATCTTTGACAAAATAAAACTAATTTTGTCAATGATTTTCATCAAAGGTATGTAATTCTTGAGTTGAGTGTCTCTGCCGAGGTTCACTTTATATTTAAAATGCTAAAAAATGTTTATTCAGACATTACAAGCTTCAAGTTTTATTTTGTCCAACAGTGACGGAGTAAACACAAGAAAAGGTTGTTTCTGGAATGATTCATGTTATTCATGTGGTTATTTATTTTTATTTTTTTATTATTATTTTTTTAAATACTAAGATTCTCTAGTCTTTAGTGAAATATCGATTTGAAAGTCTGGTAAATCAAATCATCTTCTAAGGCAGAGATGCAAACTCCCAATGAATAATGATTTAAAAATATATACATATATTATATATTATATAATATATGTAAGTACAGTATATGTTGAGGCCTGAAGTGAATCGCATTAATCTGATAGAGTGATATGGCTGGGGTTAGAGTCGCTGCTCTATAGTTACTACTCTGGCAGTAAAAGTGTGATTGAAATGCAACATTGAATACATGAGAGGAGGAGGAGGATGGGAGATGGGGCAGTTAAGGGCTGGCAGAGGCCTGCTGTGGTTACGAGCCCTGAGAGAGGATGGGATGGCGACGGTCCAGGAACATACCACCCCCTGGTAGAAACAAAAAAAAAACAAAAAAAAAACGCCCACACATAGACACCAACACACACGTTCAAATCTGCCTGCACACGATTTACCTGTGTTTGATGCACAGAAGAGCACACAGTTCTCTCCTTCCTCTCTAAACCTTCTGATCTGCCTCTGTGTGAATGAGACACAGTCTGCTCAACGCTAACACGAGGCTGCGTCCGCGAGGGTCAAACGGAAACATGGCTGTTCAGGAACACGGGGCCGTACGCGATTCCCTCCTCTGCAGCTCTTTGCAAAGTTCCAGGACGTGCGACCAAACAGCGAGGCACAACAACGGTGAAAGGCCAGAGCAGGGATTTACTTCATTTGACCAACGATGAGGTGGAACTGAAGCGGAAGTGTTAAAGGAGCTTCTCCCAATTTTGCCTTAAAATGCAGCCTAGACGTTTTCAAACTTAAAGGGAGACAACAGTATTTTCAAACGTCTCCATTTTGGGGCCTCTAAAAACGCTGAGTTAGTGTGGACAGCAGGTGCATCTGGAGCAGAGTTCATGTGTTTTTAAAAGAAAATAGGAGAGAATGAATGTATCCTAAAATATCAGACCAATGTACCAATGAACCGGCGTTCATTTTATCCTGTGCTTACATAAGAATCCTGGGAAATCCTGACCTGAGCTGAAGAGGCAGAGGCTGAGCTGTCAGGGCAGCACCAGCTGACATGATGAGGCCTCTTCTCCACCCTCTCCACCCTCCTACAATTACTTGCCCGGACCCCGTACGGGCATCCAGCCAGCTGGGCCCATCCTCCATCCTGATCACCCACCACCACTGACGCTGCTCCACCGACCCCACCACCAGCAACGAGTCGCCGGTGCTGGCATGGCACGGAGCTCGGATGGCGCTTGTTTTTCCTCGACCCTCTGTGGAACTGGCGCTTTCGTGTCATGTTTAATAAATATTTCTGCTGTTCTGATCTTGATTTAATATGACTTTGTTAGCTGAGGATTGTTGACACAAATTTTTTATACATATATATATATTGAAACATCAATGAGCAGAATTTAGTATGTAGATGTTAGAAATACAATTTAACAAAAAGCAACTTTGTGCCTATCTTTTCCTGCATTACTTCTACTACCACATTTATGCAACACCCAGTATTAGAATGGGTAAATCAGCCTCTTACAGGAAATATCTGTTTCATAAATGAATTGAGACTCTGTTCATGTATGTGTTGTTAAGGAAATGTGAAGTTTAAGGCCGGAAAAATTTATTTGGTGGCCCAAAACAATCTCCTATAACTTGAGAACGACTGATATATATGCTGTATCTATCTGTTTTCTACAATTGCTTAGGGGGTTTTTGCATGTGAACAGAAGATTTCTACAAATGGTAACCTGATACTGTTGTGCAAAGTATGAAATTTTAAGGATGGCAGAAGCAGACATTTATTTGCATTATCCATTCTGCCAGTTTGTTTTTTTGTTTTTTTTTTTTATCTCAGTTGTGAAAAATTACAATCACAATATTCACTTTGCTTGTTTTCATTTCAGGAGCTGTAAATAGCATTTCTCTCTCTCTCTCTCAAAAAAAAAAAAAATCAAATAACTAATTAGAAAAAAAGTGCTTCAATTTTATTACCTGACAATCAAATTATCAATAAAATGACAAATCGCTGCAGCTCTGCTCTGAAACAAAGCATCTGAAAAATCTCTGTTTGTTGGAGTGTAGGTGACATGAACATCTCTAAACCCTGTATATATGGAAAATGCAGGTGATAGAGAGGTAGAGACCATGTACCTGGGAAGTTAAAAAAAAAAAAAAAAAACAGAAAAACCTATAGTCTTGTCCCACTTTGAATAAAAACAAAACAAGGGCAGTGCAGGATTTTTAGATATTTCAGGGACACTGTAAGTGAATCCTGGGTTTTCAGGGTTCAGAGGTGACGACTGGGAGGAGTAGTCGCTGGCCTGGCAGCGCTGGTAAATGTGGCAACGCCGGCTGGGTAGTAAGGGGGGAGACCAGCTGCCCGGGGAGCGCCCATTACGAGATGGAGCCAGAGATAAGTGCTCTCCCAGGCCCCCTTTCACAGGCATAATTAGCACACTTCTTATCTGCTGCTCAATTCACATTCACACTCGCCTGCCATGAATGGAACGTGAAAGAGAGGCAGAAAATGTTGGGGGGGGGGGGGGGGGGGGAGATGACGAGAGGTAGAGGGGCAAGACTGAGAGATCGGGGGGAGAAGGAACGGTGGAAACCTGTTCCCAGACAAACCTTCATTTACGACGAGAGACGTTTTCCACCCCGTCCGCGTTAATGCTGCCTCGCTCTCCCCGTCTCTCTTTCTCCGGCTTTTTCCAAGGAGTCTTTGAACTCTTTAACAAAAACAGTGGTTTGTGCATCAAACTGCAATTTGGTAAAACAAAGCTATCTGGGGGTATAATCATCCTAATCAGCAAGAAAAAAATAAAGCCTTTGCAGATATTTCCAGATTATTCCGCCCTTGGTGATCTATTCGCGCCCCCCCCCTCCCCCCCACTGTCTTCTTCTTCATCATCATCATCATCATCATCAAGCACAAATGTGGAAAATCTTCCCAACTCGGTCTCAAATAGAGACACGAAAACCTATAATAATAGCTCCTCGGTGTTTCATTTTTAAATTGCTTTTAATAAAGACTTAAACTGAAGGTGTGTTTTCTCACACACACACACACACGCACTAACACAAGCTTGTATTGTGCGAGCTCGCTGCTCTTTGGGAGAAGATAACAGGGGCCCTCATCGCCGTCCTGAGCTCATATAAACAGGTTTGTTTGGTGTTGAAACAGCGTGGACTGTTAAACCCATAATAAAGCAGACATGTGTCATTATGGCAGTGAAATGACTGCACAGATGCAAGTTTTTTTTTTTTTGATTATGTCTGAGAGTTTAAACACTTTAAGTGCACCAGGAGTTTCCAATGGTGACTGCAGATTCAATGCGATGCAGTCGGTCAAGACACTGACTAAAGTCTGAATAATAATTGGTTAAAAGTTTTTTTATACATTAAATCTCTAGAAAACTCCTTTGTTTTAAAGTCGGGTGGTTATTTTAAATGTTTGACTTAGTACCTGGCCTGAGAAACTTTAAATCTTAAACAAACATTGTGGCCAAAACAAATCAATCAGGAATTGGATATTTGTAAGTGGGTCTCAGTTTTCTGTAATACTAGGAAAGTCTGTCTGTGTGTTAACGGCATTTCTGTCAAACGGTCAAACTTGGCAGGTGACTCACTAAGGGCACCAGTGTTTGCTGTGCCAAATTTGAAATTGCTTGGATAAGAAATGCAAGAGATATCAGAAGAAATGCGACAGACAGATGACTTAAAGGGTCGCTTTTGCACCCTCTCATACAGAACATACAAATTAAATTAAATAGGGGTAGTATGAACATAAACCCCCCCCCTCCAAAAAATGTTTTTATACATCAAATCTGCCAAAAACGCCCCCCTCTTTTTAAACTTGGGTGTAACTTTAGAGCAGGGGTGTCAAACATACGGCCCGCGGGCTAAAACCGGCTCGCCAGAGGGTCCAATCTGGCCCGCAGGGTGAATTTGTGACTCTAATCATGATGTGGAATACTCGATTTTTCAGTTCCGGATACCAGTGACTAAGTGCTTTGTGCCTTTTTTAAATCCACTGTGATCTGTACGTTGTAATTTAGACATAATATTGTTGAAATTGCCCTTTTTCTTCTCACAAAATTTCAGGTTCATAATATGTTTTGTAAAAAGATACTTCATTAAATGTAAAACAAAGGGAAACATTTGGAGTTCCAGACAAACTGAGCTTCATGTGGCCCCTGAAGTAAAATGAGTTTGACAACCCTGCTTTAGAGGATGTCACCTTGGTGAATAAAGATGGGGAAACTCCGGACATCAGTGAACGAATATTTGTAAGCGTATCTCGGTTGTCTATAAATACAAGCAACGCTGGCCTGTTTGTTTATCACTTGTCGTGACTTTCAAGTACTTTTAGATAAGAAATGCAAGAGACATCAGTAGAAATGCAACAGATAGATCACTAAAAGAGCCAAATTATGCCCCCCCTCTCATCCAGAGCGCAGACTTTTTTTTTGCGATTTCAAATGAAAACATAGTATGATTATTAAATCCCCCCCCCGGTAATGATTTTTATACATCAAATCTGTAGAAAGGTATCACTTTAGAGGCCGTCACCTTCATGAACAGAGTTGGGAAAACTCTGTCCATCTTAAAGGAGCATTTCCTTTACAGTTTGTAGTCCAGTTGTGAATGTTTTTGCCTGTCTATCTACACATGCAGCTCTGGGGTTTTTAAACTAATACAGAGTAACCAGTATTTTGAAACCGAACTGTCAAGTCAGGTGGATTTGGAGCAGTATTTATGTGTTTTTAAAAAGGAATTAGGAAAAGTGGGGATATAAAAATTGAAGTTAAATCAGCAGAAAACCCCCCTTTTACTAAACTCGGGTGTTTATTCATCGTGTGTCTTGGTACCTGGCTCTTGGAGGCTGCTACCTTCGCGAACAGAGCCTGGGAAACTTTGGCCCTCTTCATCTCCTGCTGGATCTCATCGTAGATGGTGGAGTTGATGTTGAGGATGCAGCTCTCGGTCTTGCCGTTCCACTCGCTCGGCAGAGGCGACGGTTTCACCTTAAACATAGACAAACAATGAAGGTCAATAAATAAATGCAGATTTTCTCTTTAAATCTCCTTGATATTGCACATTTGTGAATTATCGGCAAGTGTTGTGTAACTGAGCAACGTTTGTCACTATAAGAATTTCTGACCCTGCATCGGGCATAAACACAAACAAAAGCTTTATTAGATTATAATCTAGTTATCCACGAATCAAAACAAGGTATAATTAATACCTACGCCTTGGTATAAGATGAAAATAGTGCTCAAACAGAAACAAATATTAGACTTTGATTTCAAACGTAGCTCTTATTAATGTTTTGTTTCCTGCTCCACAAACACGTAAACACAGAAGAGCATGCTGGGAAGTGAGAAACTCTCACATGCGCATGGTTTGTAGCAGTCATTTCCAAAGAAGTCTGATTTTGTGAAGGAGACGTGATTCATTTGTCAAACACAGATCTCGAGAAAATGTCTGGTCTAACTATTTATAACAATATTAGACTTTACAAAAATGGCAGTGAAATTTGTTGCACATTTACTCTCGTCATGGTTCATGTGGTGAACTTGGGTCGCGATAGTTTAAAAAGTGGGTCCTCGTAAAAAAAATGTGTGGGGGGACGTAGTGTTTGTGTATTTTGTACAAAAGAACTGGGTCAGCAACAAATTTGCGCATAATATATAACTATAACTGACATTTCTCGCGGACTAAAATAATTTTAGGTTTAATAAATACCACACATTTATGAGAAATATGATTGATCGGTGAATCACAGCCTCAGTTTATTAAAACACATAAATCTTAAGTAGAAATATGTAGGGCTGCAACTAACGATTATTTTCATAACTGCTTACTATGGTGATTATTTGCTAGATTAATTGATTAGTTGATTAGAAAATGTTGAAAGATGTTGATATTCGTTCTCCCAAACCTTAAAATACTGATGTTTACAAATGTCTTGTTTTATCCACAAACCAGAACAACTCGGTTTTAACAGGTTATTCTGTTAAACGGAGCAAAGAAACCAGAAAACATTCACTTTTAAGAAGCAGGAAAATCAATATAACTGATTGAGGGTGGCAGCCCTAGGTGAATGACTAGTCTATAGCAATGCGTGTGTTCAGACTGTGTTTTGCTCACAGGGGAAATGCCCACAGGGATCCGGGGATTCCAGTCCTCAGGCCTGACGCTGTTGCACTCCTCCCTCCGGGGCTGAGGAGCACAACAAAACACAAGCATGTTTGTTCACATGAGGTTATATATACGATATATGTGTATATAATTAATAAATACAGGGCAAAGAATCTGGCAGAGCACAAGCATTCACACACCCAGTGTAGCCTACACCCATGGCTGTTTTGCTCTAAAAACCACTTGAATGTGTTGTAGGAGATGCTATTATTCCCATGTCACGGCGGTGATTAAAAAATAAATGCCAGTCACATGAAATCAAATCATCGTCATTGAGCGTCTTGTTGCATCTTGACAAAAATCCTTTTGACGAGGTAACAAGTACCCTAATAAAAGCATTACCCAAGAGGCATTAGCATATGAATCATTCCATACGAGCCCCGTTTTTAAGAAGGGAGACGTCGTCACGCAGGGTTGGGTGCGAGTAAAAAGCATGTGGCACGCAAATAAACTGTAATAACAGCAGCTACTGACTAGTATATATATGTACATTCAATTATGTGACGACTCCCTTCATGTCACAGAAGCCTCAGATTTGTGGTGAAACTGGAATGTCTGAATATTTCTGAGCCTTTCATGCTTTTATTTTTTTACATTTTCTTCTTCACGACGCGGGGCCCCGTCAGGCTGAGCGGCGGGTTACCATGTCGAGCTAATTGTTAAGGCTGGGACGTGCACTCACTGGCTTTGTGGCGGTGGCGGCGGTGGCGGTGGGAGGCGGCAGGGGGAAGAGAGTGGAGCCGACCCACGAGTAACACGTGATAGAAACATACCTCTGCATCTGTTTTTATGAGGCCAATAAAAACGCTCCTCTGTCTCTGGCTCAATTGCCACCCTGGCTGATTTATGTGCTTAAATTCACACCGCATTGCTCCATCGGAGAGGCTGGCAGATGGCCAGGTGTGTGTGTGTGTGTGTGTGTGCGTGCGCAAACGTCTGTGTGTGTGTGTGTGTGTGTGGGAACTGCCTCAGCTAGAACAGGTCTGACGTGATAAATGTCTGACATGATAAATGTTAATGGGTTAAAGTCATACAGGTAAAGGTATATTGGGCCTCCAGATATTCTTGCGGCTTTTTTTTGTTTTTGTTTTTTTGGTTCAGTTTTTGATCATGTCTGAAATAAATGCTACCACGACATAAAGCCTGTGTTATTTATTGTGCGGCGGGGAAATTTATTTCTGTTTTTTTTTTTTTCCTGTTCTGTGTGTCAGCACAAGTCCGTGGCATGATATAAAAGCCTCCTTTTTTTGTACAGTAATTCTGCAAAAAAAAAATAAAAACGTGGCTCACCCCATCACTGTGATGCGATTGCTGAAAACATGTACAGTTCCCTGTCTCTGCTACGCTGCTAATTCTAAGAGAAGCATTAACACTGGGTTATTCATCCGTCTGAATCTCTGTCATGCGTTAACACAACCTGTGGTTGTAAACGACGAGCTGTGAGCTGCGGCGTCGCCCTGCTTGAGACGCTCCAAATCTGGGTGGGCCTTACATTTCTGTCTCTCCAGCTGTCTCACTTTAATAAAAGACACAATCTTGACTGAAGCCGGGACATAAGAGGACTTTGTCTGCTGCCTGTCACCTCCAGCACTCAACTGACTGCACTGATAAATGTCTAGATATGATATTTAATGTCAGTATCGGTCCAATAATGGTCAAAATTTTCCTGATTAATCACTTATCAATTTTGATTGGATGTTTTCTTTACAATTACTTTCATCTCTTCTTTATACCTCTATGTTTTCTTTACTTTCTTTATTTTGCTCATTCTTTCAAGAAAAGAACCCCCCCCCCCCAAAATATACCAGTGCTGTATACATTTAAAAAACACTGGATGAGATATTGGTCAAACAAACAACAAGAAAAGAACCCCCCCCCCCCAAAATATACCAGTGCTGTATACATTTAAAAAACACTGGATGAGATATTGGTCAAACAAACAAAAAACACAGAACCTGATACATTCAAAAACCCTGAAAATCAAGTCAAAGATCTGTTTAGCGCAGCCTGTTCAAAGTGGCGCAACGTCACATGACCAGAATGTCAGTGAGCAAGTGAGCGATTTCAAAATAAAAGAAGGAAAAACCGACGAGGTTGTAATTTTGTAAAGCGAGACCATGTAGTACTGATCGGCGGATACTCAAGGCTGTGATATCAATACCAATATCAGTATCAGTATCGGTATTGAAGAAACTAGATATGGGCATCCTTTACTATTATTATTATTATTTAAAGCATTTATTATTAGCTAAGCACTCCAGTAATAATATAAATCATGACAAGAGCGAATTTGTTCATAACGTGACTAATTTACAGCCATATCTGTCCCCCACTGTATCATTTTGAATTGGTAATAAAACTTCATCTAATGCATGCCATTCAGAACATACACAAATACTGTAAATCTCACATTAAAGGTTAGAAAGATTCGGCCAATTTATTTGGGTACCCCAAATAAATCGCCCATGACCCTTCCGTGGGTCCCGACCCACACTTTGGGAGACACTGGCACAATTTTCTGCACACCAAAAAACAGTTTCTACATACGTTAGAAACTGTTTTTTAAAACAAACAGTGACTGAATTATGTCTGACCTCTTATGGCGCTTCATTCTGCACCGTCAGAATGAGTTGGAATGTACTGCATTTATGTACGTATTGTACTCGACGTGTTTGCAGACAGGTCGCACACTCGTATAACGGCAGGGAATGTGAGGCATGAAGCCAAGCGGCGTGCTGCCGGGGGCGGCGCTGGCATGCGTACTTTGCTGTTGTCACATGTAAACACACAGTGTACTCATGAGTTTGTGTGCCTGTGTTTGACTGTTTGTTTGTTTGTGCGGCACAATCTTTTCACCCTCGTCAACTACGCGTCAGCTCAGTTCACAGTTTTATACGTTGTGTTGTTATATGATGGATGGATAGAAACAATTTTGCTCCAATTGTTGCACACCCCTGTTCCACGAGGGCTGTAACTAGTTTATTTTAGGGATGTCTGATATTTTACTTCTTGCCAATGTCTGATGTGCCGATATCTCGGGAGTGCCTGGGGTCTAAATTCCCTCAACTGCAGAGATTATTTAGTATCTTCTGCAGTGAAATGAACACAATATTTTGCATAAACATGTAAAGAAAAGATGCACATAATAAACATAATAAAAGAATAGTTGGGAGAGGTAGAAGCCTATTGTGTTACTACTGTTTACTGTCAGCCGATACCTGATAATACATTTTATATATCATGCAGATAAGATGCGTCCTTAAATTATTTTAATTACTGTAGATCCACAAACCCCTGCAATTGTATGAATGTAAAAGAAAACAAAAAAAAAACAATACTAAAAGGTATTTTTGGAAATTATTGCAATAATAATAATAATTTTGGTCCGAACCTTTGTTCATATCGTCCCGTGCCTAGTGCTACACTTACTTCCTCCTTTTTCATTCTTAAAAATGTTGTCCGTAAACACGGCATTGTTTAGAAACGACTCTAGCTGGACTATGGAAAAGGTCAGGCCCGTATATTGTCCTGTAACGCTGCCACAGAATTACACGAAAAACAGGAGAAGACGTGGAGATGGGGTTGGTTATTGGACGTAATGGTTTTAATTTTAGAACTCCAAAGAAAAACGCTGGTTCAATGTGAATAAAAAGTGGATACGGCACAAAACATTTGTGAATTCTCCTGAACTTGCTCTAAATCGCGCAGGCCCTTACACTGTCATGCTTCTGTGAAGATATCTATTTGTGCATTTAAGTGCAATTACTGTCTTTGTTCCAGTGCTTCCTCGAAGAAATGTTACTAAAACGAGAGGAATTTTACCGGCAGGTTATAAATGATCTTAAACGTATGGAGTAACCACAGTAAATTGTGCGTGGAGAGTAAAGTGAATCGTGTTTTACCTGGACGGGACGGTTGGGTGGAGTGCTGATGAGCGGAGCGGAGCCCATTGCAGAGGCGGCTGTCAGGCTGCGCTCCCTCTCCTCCTGATAGATGCGGTCACGCTCGGCCTCGGGCAGCTGCAGGAAGTTCTGCATGGCGCGCAGGTTGACCAGCAGCGACTGGGACGCCGTCTTGGGGTCCTCCTCTTTGCGCAGGATCTCGGACAGCAACCCCTGCAACAAACGGGGAAAGATGAGAGCCGGTGAGATGGAGACGCAGGGTGGAGGAGGATTCGAGGGAGGAAATAGAGACCACAGCTCCCAGGACGACGGGTGATCAGAGAGAAGGAGAATCACAACATTACGGGATTCTTAAATAAGACAGTAAAAGAGCCATAAGAGTAAATGAAGATGCTAATGGAGATGTGACTGTCTTACACCCACTTAAACTCTCAACTAATAAAGCCTTTTAGCGACTCCATATTTAGTCCAGCACTTTCTTTGTTTCTTTGTCCCGTGGAAGCAGGTGGAGTTGGACTTTCCATGAAGAGTTGGGAATGCCGAGTCAGCGATTCCCACCTATTGTTTTCTTGTTTCAGCCGGTTTCAACAATTCATACATGAGAACGATCGGCTTGTGCGGGACAGTCATGCGACCATTTCATTTTGATGTCAGACATTATTACTATTATATATAATGATTTCTTTTGTGCCCTTTTTTTCCCATTGAATCTGTATTTACATGGAAATGCTAATAAAGCAGCTCCCATGTTTTTGTTTTTCTATGTCTGCTGTTGTTTGGACACTAGCTGCTCCTGCTTTTATCGGCCAATTTCAACAAGTCATACATCTGAGTGTTCGACTCAACGTCATTTTTTTTTCAGCTCTTTAGAAATTTTGAAATAATTTACTTTATTTCTGCCACTTTTTTTTTTTGGGAATGCTAAGTCAGCGATTCCCAACGATGGTTTTTCCTGTTTCTGCCAATTTGGCTGCTTTGTCCTTCTGCTTTTTTCTTATGTATTTAAAAAATGCATACTTTAAAATGTTGTGCCCATTCAGGACATTCCTGCTACCATTCAGTTTTGTTTCTTCTATTCATACTTTCTAAAATATTTCACTTTCCTCTGCCTGTTTTTCCATGGAAAAATGAGTTTGTTGACAAACGATTAGTCAGCGATTCCCAGCAATGGTTTTCACGTTTTCATAGTTGGTTTTCAGTCCATTTTAACAATTCACACATCAAAATGTTTCCCTTTTCTTGGGGACATTCCTGCTACCGTTCAAATTTTCTCCTGCTATTTAAATCTACAATACATTTTTCCAGTTGTAATTTACACTGAAAATGAATGGAACTGTCTTTGATATACAGTAGTTATAGAAACTTTGATAAACTGTTGGAGGAATGAGTGACCAAAAGATTAATAAAGGCCAGGAAAACAACAGTTGGAAGTACTCTGACATTCCCAACTGTAAGTTCTAGCTCATGCTGTGAAATAAATCAATTAAAAATAACTGATTCTGATATCACTTGACTCATCTGTTACCTGAAAGAAAGTACACGGACGTCACATGATCTCTGCAGCGCGGCAAACGTTTGCATTCTTCACTCACATTCCTGGCACATGACGTTAGCCTGCATTTACGTAATATTTGTTTTTGTGTGCGTCTTTTTTTCCCCCCGGTATGATTTTTACTAATATCGGACTGATAACTTTTCTAAATATCGTTCAAGCTCATCTATGACCTTGACTTCTCACGCCCCGGAGACTCAACAGAGGTTTTTTCCTCTGAATTATTCTCTAACGAATCAACAGAAAACTACGTAGGTGAAGCAGTTTTTCTCAGAGTCGTACGTGTGTCACCCTAGACAAGAGCTGCCGCTACTTGCCTGAAATCTTGTATGGCGAGCAATCAGTGTATCCTCTGTTTACTTTTCAATAGCGCCCAATTCGATCATTATGAGACGACGATGACTCCATTATCGGAGGCGTGTGATTGGGCCTTTTCATAAGCTCTTGGCCACACACTGTGCTAACCATCACTCTGCTTCTCTCGCTATCAATAGGTGTGATTTGGTAATCAAACAAGGTGATGGAGCAAACATGATTTTTTTTATTTATTTATTTTCATTCCTTTATGCGAGGACTCTTGAGGGGGGGGATGAGTAATGCACCAAATATGTGCTTAATGTCATTCGAGTGCCTATTAAAAATGTATGCAACTCTATGTGTCATGCTTCAATGGGTAGGTTTGTGGCATCCAGACAAGTGTGGACAGATTCGCAGACAGACGTTTTTACGATGAGGGAGACTGTGAACTTGATATACTATATGTCAAGTGCAGAGTTTAGTATTCAGGGAACAGATTAGTGGACTTTTTTCTTTTTTCTTTTTATGTTTGCAGTATGTGTGTGTGTGTGTGTGTGTGTGTGTGTGTGTGTGAGCGTCTGCATTCTTCAGCCGCGAGTGTGCGTGCTTATCTGTCTTTGCCATCAACCCATGTTGTCTATCTGTGGGTCAATCAGCTTCCTCCTCCACCTCCTGCACTGCACCAACAACACCAACACCACTACAATTACCCGCCTTCTCTTTTATTAACACAGACTCAGGGAGAAAACACATGCCTAATAAATGATTCTCTGTGTGGGAGACATTTGCACAAAAAAAAAAACAAAAAACATCACTGTCGGACTGAGTGGATATTCGTCTGAGGACACTGCACTGACTTGCATTAATTTGGGTCGCCTAAACAAAGCATTATCCCTAACCCTGACCCGAGTCTGCCAGCGATTTGATTTTGCTCTGTCAAGGACGCCATTTTGGCCAAATTCAGAATCTCCTAAATGACTGAACCAATCACCAATGGAACTTTTTTTTTTTTTTTTCCCAGATTTCGTATACATCCAACACGGCGGCTTTCGATTCAGCTGCTGCTTCCGTTTTAAGTGACTAAGTCCTTGGACACGATTACTAGATAGCCAACGCTCCTAAAAAAAAAAAACTACACCAAGCATATTTTTTGACACATTATCTGTCGCTCTGTATATGTCTGCATCCAGGTCGTTGGTCTGATTGGCTGTTAATCTATCTATTTGTTCTCAAACTCTTTATACCAAGTTTTATCAAAGTAACATCATTATCACTAACGTTAAAATACAGTGGTGTAAATAGGCCGAGCAAAGTCAGTTACAGACTTTTCACAGGAGGCAGATTTATTCCCCATAAGATCATTTGCTCTCTCATCATCCTCCTCCTCACATATGGTATAGAGAAATAAGACTAAGATGGAGTGAGAGATAAGGTGACTCTAATTATAATCTAATTATTATATTCTTTTACGCACTACGGTCAAAATTCCTCAGCTCCACTCCGATCACATACCCTGGTATATACAGTAGAACAGTATTTCTTCTGATTTTGCTCCAAATACCAACGGAGGAAGCTCACGTTCCACTGCTGGTACATGTACCCCAGTTTGAGAACCATGGCTCTATCCAATTAAATATAGAGGCATTTTGTTCAACATCCTTTGGTCACGCCTCTTACAAGACTAATCTACATCTGCTGCGATGTGAGTATGAAAAACATTGTGTTTATTTCACGAAATGACCTCTGCAGCTGGACGCAGGAAAAACATATTTATGTCTGTATCGGTACCCTTTATTGGCTCCAGCACTCCAATTATCGGCAAAAAAGTCCAGTATCGTGCATTCCTATAACTAATTTATATGGAGTGAGATGCAGTCTGGCATTAGGCGTGACAGTCACGCTCACGCCTTCTTGCAAAGCACCAAAAACACCTAATCCTCACCTTAACCTCACCACATGTCAAATCCTACAACTCAAAACTTAATCAGTTCATGAGTGATGAGGTTCTGCCTCATTAGGACCAGGTCTTTGGTCACCATGAGGAGCCCTGGTCCTGACGAGGTCAGTGTTTATGCCAGAGAAAGTCCAAAAGAGGTAACACATACAAGTACAGACACTCTGTATACGCTCATTGATCCCCATCAGTTTCTGCTTTTCCTTCTTTTTCATACGCGCTGCCGTCAGAATGAATGGAGTCTTAATGAGGTTTGCCGTCACCTCTTTTCAACCCCCTCTAATACAAGCAGTACATCTTAAGCCATTATTGCTCTCTTTGCTGTGTGAATGTGTGTGTGTGTGTGTGAGAGAGGGAGTATGAAGTGAAACCACTGATTTTTGGCAGAGGGAAAGCACACCGTGACCCAGCCTGGGTCTCTCCACGTGGCAGGCTGCCAACTGTCTTCAAGTACAGTGGAAGTGCTGGATCACTGGAGTGTACGAGAAATATGAATAAGGTACTAGACGTGAAAGAAAGAGAGGTCCACTCTTTTATGCCTTTCTTTAAGTGATGTCTTTTCTTTACAGGCAGGACGTTGGTGTGGAATCAAAGATGTTTTATCATGAAAAATCATGGCTGTTGTTGTTGTTGTTGTTGTGTTTTAACATTGTTGTCATTGCTGGTGACGTTTTGTATTTGTTGCAAATACGTTTTGGTCTGTAAATGTCTTTTTTATTCAACTGCTAACTTTTCCAACGGAGATATTTTGCCGTGATTCTTGCCCAGGGACAAGAGATGAAAATTAACTTACAGCTAACTTTGACACAAAAACAAAGCCGCACACTGTCCCTGTCAACTAAACTGATAAATCTTTTAAATGTACTGTTTCAGTCACAGTGTTTCCAGAAAGCAAGATCAACGGCTCCCTTTTATAATGCGTCTAGAGGTAGTGTTTATACGCAACAACCATTTTTATTACCTTGTGAATTTTTGCGTCAAACCGGGGCATTAAATTAAAGAAAGAAGACATTTAAACTAAATTACATTAAAATAATATAAATTGAATCTTCACTCAAACTCAGATGACGCACAAAAATGCATAAAATAATTCCCAGACTGATACTTTGGGGGATTTGGAGCACATTTTAAAATCAAAGTCAATTAGGGCTGCAACTGATTATTTTCATGATCAATTAATCTGTCAACTATTTTTGCAATTAGTTCTTTGGTACCAAAAATGTCAGAAAGTGTTGAAAAAAAAAAACAATTTCTTTGTTATGTGGAGAAAAACAAACCCGAGCAATTACTTATTTTTACACATTTAATAAAAAATAGTATGAAATAGTAGGCGATTCATTTAGTTATTGTTTAATAATCAATAAATCACTGACAAAAATGGTTCCACTGACCTGCAACAATGAATCTAATTTGATTAAATCTGACTGAATATTCTGTCCAAAACCGCAGCCAAACTCAGGCTCAGACTCAGGCAAAAGCACATGGAGGATTAAAAATGTAATTATATGAACATATGGAGATAATAATTAGTCTTTTTTTTTTTTGTTTGTTTTCCCCCTTTATTAAAGCCCATGTGTTTTTTCCTGCTCACCTGGGTTCTGTTGAAAGCCACGCGGGCAAAGACGGCCTGAGAGATGCCTGCTCGCTTCAGCTCGTCCCTCACCCACTGGTAGATCTCGGAGGAAACCTCTGTGTTGGACGCCACCTGTGGCTCCATGGGCTTGGTGTGGGAGCTGCGGCTGACGGGCGGGTGGTTGAGGTACTGCTGTGACAGCGACTGCTGCGCGAGCAGCCGGTTCACTGCGTACTGCTGGTTGAGGATCTGCGCCATCACGAGCTGCTGGTTGACCAGCTGGGGGCTAATTGGCGTGGACACAAGGCCCGGGTGGTGCAGGCCGGGGAGCTGCGGCTGCCGGCCTCCCGTCTGGCCGCCGTGCGCCGGCGGAGCGTGAGGCAGCGGCGGCACTTGCGAGGAGGGGGTCTGCTCCGCTGTGCTGCCGGGGATCGGCTGCTGCTGCTGGGAGAAGCCCAGGTGGTTGTGGTTGTGGTTGTGGTTGTGGTTGTGGTTGGAGCTGGGTGGGGAGAGGTCAGCGAGGCTGTCTATCTCCGCTAAACAACAAGAAACAAACAAACAAACAAACCGGCAATTATTCAAAAAAAAAAGTAAAATTCTAGTTTACTTTGATTTAGTCTTCCAGTTTGAAAAGTGGTGCACAGCAAGTAGCAGTGGCAAAGAGAAGCTTGAATAAAAGTCTAACAAGATCGATTTTGTGAATTATGTTCCCATTTAGAGGAAAATAGATGACAATAACAGATGATGACAACACATATGAGTGAACACAGTGTCACTGACAGCTGGTAACTTCCAATCAAAACCTCTGAATCTCTGTTTACAAAAAGTGTCATGGCGTCGGTCAAATTGTCGGTCATTTTTTTTGACCAAAAATAATATAAGTTTATGAATGAACTGAAATATAAGTGTCTACACTCATTTCAGACGGAGGCAGTTGATGTTTAAATGAGGTTCAACATGTGCCCATCACAGAACTGTTTTCTTAAGCCTGCAGAAGCTCACAAGGCAAAACCGGGAATGATGTCACCTGCTTTTGGTGATTGTTTTTGTTGTTGATATTTTTATTCTGCCTCTGTTTGGTTTTCATGAAGAAAACTGATGTTTGCTGTGTCCTTCATTTGAAATAAAGTTCTGTCAGGCAAAACTATCAGACCTGACTGAAGGAGCGTTAGTGTGTATACAGCGGCAGAGCATTTATCCCACGACACTGATAAACAACCAAGTTTTTTAAGCAGTAGAATTAATTTCTGGTTTCTTTTTTAGTCAAACTCCAACCTGCTTGTTGTCGCCTCACTTTACTAGCTCAATGTTGCTGTTGCCTCTGTCTGTCTTGACACAAAACAAATCACTTCCTGTATGCAGCGAGGCAATGCAGCCTGCCGACACCACTAGACAGAGAGAGTTGTGTGCAGCTGATGTTGTTTATATTTAAAAGTGACACACTTTTACACAGCTTTAATTATAACCAGGAAAACAGAATGTAAAGTAGTAGGAAAAACTGGATGATAAACCAAAGAGACATGCAGGAGAATCATAAAAATGCTAATCACAGAATCATGACTTTGAGTTAAAAAGCTATCGTCGCTAATCAGAAGCAAAGAAACGAATCTCCTCTGTATCAGATCAAATTGGAGAGAATCTGAGTGGGTCAGCGAACATTCCAGCTGATCAGTTTAAAAAAAGGAAAGGGAAAAAAAAGATGGCAAAATAGATAAAAGGCCTTCATTGTGTTTGACCTGTGTCTTCTCCAAGCCATGCCTTCGAAATTAAATTCAGATCGTCTGGTCTTATCATGTGAAAAAACAGAAATCTTGGGGGGGAAAAACTGTTGCATGTGAGTGTATAAGTCCAGATAAATGTGTGTGTGTGTGTGTGTGAGGCAGGAGCTCTGTTGATAAATCTGATTCTCTCTTTATATACTGAAGTCTAAAATAAGCATAACAACATGATGTTTTTAGGGGCTGGTGGTGTAAATATAAATGTAGGGAGCAGTGAACATCAGCGTACACCAGCGGACACGCTGTGTAACCCGAGGAACGGACTTAAAGAAAAATCCACCATCTCTACCATTTATTGGCATTAAAGAGATTTTTGTAGCATCTCTTGTTGTGGGAATCGTTAAGTCCGTAATGGCTGCTGGGGAATATTTGATCACAGGTTTAAATTATGTGCTTAAGAGGGTGAAAACAATGATTTAGCATTCAAAGTGCTACCCACAGCAAAGTGAAGGAGCAGCTGAGCAAGTTTTCGTCCCTCTTTAAGGAATCCACGTATGCCAAACGGGTGCGTGAGGGGGCACAACAATTGAGAATTCGTACGAATGGCAACATTGACATCTTAAGACGTGTGCGTCGGCCTTCACATTCCACAGAAAAGCGTTGTACCAGATTGTGAAAAGTGTAAATGGCTATTAAGGTGGTGGTGGTGGTGGGATTGGTGTTCTGCAATAAGCTGAATTTCGTAGCAGATGAACGATTAAGTGCATGGACGTTTTCCAAAAATACCCTCGATAATTGTGCTTTTGAGCTGCCTGTGTCTTAAGTGACAGAAAAAAACATGCGATCAATACATTTCAGTTGTTGGGAACAAGTGATGTGGGGAGGGGGTTGTTGTGGGGGCTGTGGGAAAGAAACAAAACAAAAAAAATCTTGGTAATAATCACATCTCTTCCCATAATCCCTGGCATTCTCTGTCTCTGACGGTACGGTGTGCCTATTCACTCATATGTGAATGTGTTTTTGCATACGTGTGTGTGTGTGTGTAGAGTGCTGGGGGGCATGCTCATGACACACAAACACACAGGCACATGGAGGCATTTCCATGCAAATTGAAAAGAGAAGGGGTGACAGAAGAGCATGGCAGGCCCTGGGAGAAAAAGGCTGCCACAGAAGCGGGAGTCCTCGTGTGGAATCCTGCCACAAAAGAGCCCCGGATTAAACACACAATGGGAATGGGATGTGGGCTGAGGGAGGGAGTGCGTGTGTGCGTGTATGTGTGTGTAACAATGTGGAGAGAGGGAGTGGGGGAAAAAATGAGACGTACAAAGTGACCCAACTCTCTTCTGTGCCGTTACGTCAAAAGACGCAGCACCACTTTCATATTAGACAGAAGAGGCTGCTGGTTCCTGTGACCAGGTTCTTTTTTCCTCTTGACTTAATGGTGTGTTCCAGGCGGAGGTGGAAGCTGGAATAATCTCGCTAACCTCGCCAAAAAGGCTGCCACTCGCGAAAGTATTAAAAAAACACTTGATTTTTGTCTTGTTTGTTTGTAGTAAGAAGTCGGAATTTCCCAGTTCCAAGTTGGAAGTTTCTACTGGAACGCATCCTCAAGTTGGATTTCCGACTCATAAAGTTCTAACAACCTCACAAAACCCGACACAGAATTCCAAGATGGCTACCACTCCTTATTTGTTAGTAGTGGAAAGTTGGAATGTTTCAACTGGAACGCTTCCTCAGCGTACAGAGCGTCGTTATCGACTGCTATTGCTAAAAAACAGCTAGTCCAAGAAAAGTGGTATCCATGTTTTTTATCCAACTTCCCAAGTGGAGCGCAGGCAACTCGGAGGAGACGTCACTCCCAGTTCCAACGAGTGAGGTAAATGGAACGCACTATTAATTCTACACAAAAGATGCAGAGCAGTGAAGTAAATGCAAAGTCACGAGTGATGCTGAGGCCAAATTGTAAAAAAGAAACGACATGGCCATTCCCTCTCTCAGACCTTGGGCTTGTCACCAGCCTGTCATAAATGTGGTGGGCACCTGAGGTCTGCGAGCCAAGGTTTTCTCGTCTGTGGTTTGGCTAACCATGACACATGCACTTTTAAGACTTAGTGCGAAAGTGTGTGAGCTCGAGAAGCTGTCACTGCATCTGTGGTTTGATCATTATCAGTGCCCAATTTCCTCAAGTAAACAGTTTAGCTGCTAATAAAGTGAGATGCAAGTGTCTTTGCCAGTTTCAGACGGATACAGCTGAACCAGTGCCTAGGATGAGTTATTAAGAATTCACTTGCATCCGTCGAAGAAGCTGCCGGGCATAAGTTTGGTTATTCTTCTTGTTGATGTGATTATTCTGCCTTCTGTTTGGTCTTTGTGAACAGAAGCAATGTAACAATATGTGTTTGCTGCTTCCTTCATCTGAAAATAGGCTCTGTCAAGCAAAACCACCAGACCTAACCGAGGCAGCGTTTGTGTGTAGACAGCGGCAGAGCAGGGGCGGACGGGGACAAGAAGTCGGGGTTCTGAAGAAGCAGAATTAAATTTCTTAGGGTTTTGCACCGATTTATTTATTGGCTGCACATATGTAGGTTTGACACGCATCAGCATGTTTATCAGGGCAGTGAATGCTGAAAAAATAAGAAGCTAGAATGGCTCTAAAACTGGCCCCTGCAACGTTCATGTGGAGGATTAAGCAAGAAGAAGACGGATGAATGAATGAATGAATGACATCCTCCAGACTAGAAAAGTGGTTTTCAAATGTTTTATCCTAAATAACACCATTATCGCCAATGTTAAAATACAGTGGTGTAAAAAGGCCGAGCAAAGTCGGCTACAGACTTTTCACAGGAGGCAGATTTATTCCCAATAAGATCATCTGCTTTCTCATTATCCTCCTCTTCCTCACATAGACTTCAGACACTGGTATAGTGAAATTAGATGAAGATGGAGTGAGAGATAATGTGACTCAAATTATTATTATTTAATTAATTAAGTTATTTGTTTAATTTTCTACACAAATTCCAAATTCCAATTGGTCCAAACTCCTCAGCTCCACTCCGATCACATACCCTGGTTTAAACAGTAGAAACAGTATTTCTGATTTTCCTCCAAGTACCACCAGCTACAGCTCGTGTACCACTGTTGGTACACGTGCCACAGTTTGAGAACCACCTTTAAGAGAAACATATTTACCTTATAGTTAAATAAAGCTGTATATTTCGGGGTTAGATATGAAGTGAAACATGTAGAGGTAGGAATTTAAAGTGAAATACAGGAACGCCTTCCTGTATTTGTTGACCTTTTCTGACTTTAACATTGACCTTGTCAGGACCAGTAGTCCACACAGAGAATAAAACCTTATCCTAATGAGGCAGAACCTAATTTCTGAGAAACTGGTTAAGTTTAGGACAAAGTTTTAAATTAAGGTTAGGGGTAACACTTTGATACATACTTTGTACAATTTAATGGAAGTCAAGGAGAGTCCTAAAAAGGATATCAGAGCAAACCTCTTTCTGTGTGTGCGTACATGTTTTTCTATGGTTTAAATCAAAAACCATGGGGTTTTTCAGGGTTAAAACCTTGTTTTAGGGTTAGAATTAGGTTTAGAGTTAGAGTTAGGCATTCAGTTGTGATGGTTAAGGTTAGGGTAATGGTCTATTATGTCTGTGAGGAATATATGGTTGTGTGTCCATGTTATGACATACCTAGTGCATTGGCACGCGGACTCTCACGAAGGACACATGTACCCAGGTAGCCTTCCAGCTGGGACGGTTGGCGCATGCCTGCACACGCACACACACACACACATGCAGAAGAGTGTAAGAAATGGGGGGGGGGGGGAACAAAAAACATGAGGTTAATGATTTATTTTACATGACTCCACACAAAAAAACACCTGCGGCTGCAAAACATCTCTACACAACTCTATATAATAAAGTTCACAGATAAAGAAAATACATCAGATATGAACATAACACGCTATTTGCATCAACGTCGCGAAGACATTTCGATATAAAATCTCGCGTGTCATCACTGCAGGCTGTGGTACTAGAAAAAGTAAAGAAAAGGAGATTTTTCAACAGATTGTTGGAGCTAATATCTGGAGATTAAACTGCAATATGTGCGCTGTAACATACTTGGGGTTCTGCTTAATCAAAAGATATTATCTATCAAAATTGCATCTGCAGCTGGGGCAACGCTGCTGTTATATAACCTCATTTCCTGCCAGGTCAAAAGGGGATTATTTTATTTCATAAAAGGCATGCATTTTTATTTGGGGGGGGGGGTTGATAAGAAAAGTTTAATTGAATCTCAGACGAGGCGGTGGTCAGTTGAAGTCATCACTTCTTTTTTTTGTTCTACATTCGCAGCACACAAACAAAAAATAAATATATAAATAAATGAAGGAGAGAGAGCAAGTAAGGCCTCGGTTTGGTTCTAGCGTTAGTTAAAGCAATAATGGATAAATCAAAGATAACACTGTGCTCAGCGGAGCAATCTTGAATTATTAGATAACAAGATAAAAATGTATTTCTGCTTCGTGCAGCGGCAGGAAGACAAAGCATCGGTTGGTTAGGGAACATATTGTAATGGTGACTGGTGTGTGTGTGTGCGTGTGTGTGTGTGAGAAGAGACAAAAGTGTGAGTGAGCGCCATACTTTGCGCCCCTCCATTTTGCTTACCCATCATATCTTTTGTCTTCTTGAAATGTTTATACCAGCGCCCAAATTCCTGACACTTCGCCGCCGACACATTTGCATAGTAAGTGCTGTTCACAATGGAGGAAATCATACTCTGAAAGAGAGAGATTGATTGAGAGAGAGAGAGAGGACTTTAGATTCCCATTGTGGAAAAATGCAGACATAATATTAAAGCTTGTGAAACATGCAGTAACAGTGTAGCTTGTCAAAACAAATAAAAGATAGGGATATGGTACAAAAAATAAACCAGCATTTAAAAAAAAAAAAAAAAAAGAAAAGCATCAGACATGCAGAAATTCCCGATCTCATCCTCTAAAGGTAAATCAAACAAAGCTTTATTTGTTCTTTTTTTTTTTAATTTTCTTTATCAAATGCCGTTGAGTTTGTCTGATCATTTTAATTTCAGAGTGGGTAGATAATAAGGTCAACTGATTCTCTACGTCTGTTGACACGAAGAGCAGGCGGCAGGGAAGATATTTACCTTCAAAAGGGAAAAAGAAGAAGAAAACAAGCTTATTGAATATCAGCATCTGGGGAGTCGGGTGATGTAAACAGATAAACCCCTTTTATTTCTCAGGTCTTTATTTACACAATCTGTTAAAGACGATGGCGGCGGCGTGGAGCAGATTGAGGGGCCGCTCCGAGCATGTCGTTGTCGTTGTCGTTGCCGCCGCATGTGTGTGTGTATGCGTGTGCTCCCATATTTCCCTTTACATTCGACTCTTTGCCCTCTTTATATTTACTTCAACCATCCCTCCTTTGCTTGGAAAAAAAAAAAAAAAACAGCTTCCAGTTTCATTAAAATGAATGTTTTAACACCTTGGTGGCCTCCGGGCGAACAGTGAGGTTGGTGCAGGAGAAATTGTTTTTGATTGTTATAAATATTCAAAAGAACCATACCATCTGTTTTCAAATTACAGGTATGCCATCTTTATCATTTCCTATAATATATGCACACGCAGGATGCTAGGGGAACCTTCTGGCAGAGCAGCATGGTCGTGGGAGCACAGTGAACGGGCTCAGCGAGATTCTGGTTCTCTGGCTCTATAAGCAAACGTATGCGGATGCGGTGGCAGATGCCGTGGCGCCGAAAAGGTCCATCAAAGACCCCGTTTAGACGTGACACCGACATCCAACCAGAGGGATCCAGTCACGTGTAGATGGAATATTTTACGTTATAAAGAGATTTGGTTCACTAGAGCTTCTCACATCTCTTGTTTTCTCACAGTCCGGACTGATTCCATCGCGTACAGATTGAGCTAATGGTCCACAAACCTTTTCCAAGGTCAGATTCAAGCACCTTTAAAGCTTTTTAATCTTTTTCGCTATGAAGCCCCCCTACCGTTTTGAACTACATATTTTTACGATTCTACCATAAACATCCATCCATCCATCCATCGTCTACCTCTTTATCCTCACTGTTGTAAAAACTCAGCGCTCACGCTCGACAGCAACAAGACATTTAACCATCACAATGAGCTATGGTGAATTAATATATTATTTTACTCTTCCTATCATGTTCAAATCAACAACCAAAATCATGTTTTATAGTAGTCATTGTGACTCACACACGCAAGTGAAGTCCAGGACCAGTTTTTACTACTTTTTTTTTTTATTTATTCCTCCATCTAATAAGCAGATTATTCAGCCAATAAGTTAAAACCTTGAAAACACAACATTAAAATTCCTAGACTTTTTAAGAATTTCAAGCTCCAGTACAAATCCTGCAGGTCTGAACACTCCAAATCCATCAGCTCCAATCAGAGAAACCACATTCAAAAGGTGATTGTGTTTTTGATGTTCTGTCTCATGTATAGTTGTGGACGAAATTATTAGCCCCCCTATTTCCCAAGTGCTGTTAAACAGAGCAAAGAATTTTAACACAGCTTTTCCAAACATCCCAGTGTTATTTTGGATGCTCCCATTGTTTGACTTTGCACACAGAGATGAAATTATTCCACCAAAACCAAAAACTACCAGGTTCAAAATGATTAGCCCCTCAATGCTAACAGTCAGTTGCATCTCCTTTTTGCTGGATAACAGCCTGCAGTGGTTTGTTGTAGTTTTCAAGCTCAGCTCCTCCAGATTTGATGGCCTTCTGGCACGGACCTTCGTCTTCAAAGATTTTCAATGGGATTTAAGTCAGGACTTTGTGCAGGCCAGTCAGTAACGTTCACTCTGGTCTTCAGGAGGTCGTCCTTCACCAGGAGCCACGTATGTTTTCGGTCGTTGCAGTGTTGGAAGACAAAGCGACGACCCAGACCCGGTTTTGCTGCTGACTGCTTCAGGTTTCCTTATAAAACCTTCACATAATTTAATTTCTGTGTGCAAAGTCAAATCATGGAAGCATCCAAAATAAAACTAGGATGTTTGAAAAAGTTGTGTTTTTCAAATTCTTTGCTCTGTATAGCAGCACTTGGGAGATACTTTTTTCATGGGGGAGTAATCATTTTGTCCTCAACTGTATTTAGTAATCACGTATACATTAATCAAACACAGTCACAAAAAACAGGTTGGAGAAACAGACCAAAGAAGACAATATACCTTAAATAGTGGATCTCTTCAACGATTTCTAAAAAACTGGTCAACCTCTAGCAAATGTACTGTACACACAAACACATCTATTCAGTCAGACTCTTCAAAAACTCAATATTGTTCTCATGAACGCACATAATTGTGCACTTACATCACGGACAGGTGTGAACTCCTGACCGCTCTGTTAAAGCTGCACGCCAATGACGTGATTCCTAAGTCTAACACGTTTAACCTGAATACAACAAAACAATGGGAGGACCAGAGAGCTGGAGC
The DNA here is from genome assembly GCA_016785285.1 of Brachirus orientalis. NCBI lineage: Eukaryota > Metazoa > Chordata > Actinopteri > Pleuronectiformes > Soleidae > Brachirus > Brachirus orientalis. The sequence goes on along the minus strand of JAFBJR010000102.1, from coordinate 608,867 downwards.
TCTCAAAGACACACAGACTGTGCCGTCTGCCAAGTCTTACTGCAAGGGCATTAGAAATGAAACCGAGCGAAAACAAAAGCACGTAGAGGAAGTGCTCACTATTTGTGTCACTGTCGATTTGATGGGAAAATATGCCAGTCACAACCACTAATCACTGCAGACATGACTCTCATCACACATCACCCCACCCCCCCGGTACATGCTCCCACCACTTCGAGTCAAGTTTGGCTGCTTTTTGTCACGCCTGTTCGACTGACAATTATTTCTTTAGCGCAGTCATACAGGAAGGTGATGCGGGAGTCACATGGCGACTGCAGCTGGGTGTGAATTTGTGCCAACTATGCTGTGGTGCACCACGCTGTTGTGATGGAAAACAGGAGGACGAGTGCGAGCCCGCGAACGTCTTTCATGGGTTTATCATTCAACGATGGACTTCAGGTTAGGGTTAGAAAGTAAGAAATATCACCTTTTTAATGGGGGTCACCAACGTTTATGCTTAAAGTGCTGCTTGTTTTTAAAGATTAATGTGAATTTTAAGACCTAGAATCTGTTCCTGCTGATTCCTCTGGATGTGCTGTTGATTTACTGCCTCAGGGGGGAAGAAAAGGTGAATAGTTGGGAGGCTGAATCGTAAAGCAGCAAACCACAAATTCCTGTTTAACCAGGTTCTTGGAGCCAACTACAAAAGCCAAATATCCATCTGAAAACCATATATTTTAAAGTACGAAGAATTCTCCTTTAACACGGGGGATAATGAACTCCTCTCCTCCTGCCTGCCATGTTTTATTTACAGTATATCTGGGCTAAAGCAGCTCCAGGCAACAAACAAGAGGCCTGCAGAAGATGGTGTGCCTCTCCCTCTCTCTTCTCTCTCTTCTCTCTCTCTCCCTGTATCTTCCTCACTCCCTCTTTCCCCGCCATCTTTGACACAGATGTTCTAATAAACGCTCCTCATTAATCAGCCCTCTCCCTCAATACATCACTCTACCTCTCACAGGGGGCCCTGAGTGTATGTGTGAACGAAACAACACACACACACACACACACACACACACACACATGCACCCCTATTCTCTGGCTCCCTCTCCCCGGTGCTCTGTCACACACACATGCATCCGCACTAAGTGAAATCAAGCAAATAAGCGGAGCCTCTGCTGCCACTGCAGTGCCAGCAGGAGGACCGCGCTAGGGCTCGTCAACAGGTAGCATGGCTCCGAGTGTGTGTGTGGTCTCGTATTTGTTGCCTCTTTGGGTCTTCGTCAGGACCGGTAGTCCTCAAGGGAGAGCAAAATGTGGTCCTAATGAGGCAGAACCTGGTTAAGTTTAGGGCTAAGATTTGAATTAGGTTAGGGATTTACGTGTTGTTTAGGCTGTCAAAATGAATGGGAGTCAATGCAGAGTCCTCAGAAGAACAGCTGTGTGTGAGTGTGTGTGTGTGTGTGTGTGTGTGCGCGCATGAGCGTGTGCGTGGACCCTTTAAGTGATAGCCATCTGCAGCACGGAGAGCTTATCAGCAAGACCAGGAAGTGGCACTGGGCGACTATCGGTCCCCAACATCTATTCTACACCCCATCATGGGAGACAGGAAGACGGAGAGCGCGAGAGAGAGAGAGCAAAAGCAGGAGTGTGTGTTTGTGTTACTGTGTAAGAGCATCATGGTGCAGCAGGAAGGTACTGTAGGCACCCAGCTGCCAGCTTTTAAATGTAGCAAATGCAAACACACAGTCAAGTACAACCCCTACAGATACACACACATGCACAATAACACACGCACACACACAGAGAGACACACACATTCCAACTTGATGTCTTGAATCAGCTGGGGGAGGAAAAAAAAAAAAAAAAAGTGCATCCCATTTTATGACACTTCCTCTTTTCTCGCCAACAACGAAGCACAGCTCAATTATGGCGCGCATCCACCTCAAGTGGGGGTAACCGCCACCCCATTCAATCTAACACACACAAACACACGTGTGCACAAACACATAGGCCCTGGCAGCCAGGTTGCGCCTATGGCAGCAGAGGTGGTAGAAGGCCTGCGAAGATGGCATTTTGATGACTATCTGCTGCTACGCAACGCAGCAGCTGGTGCATCAGAGGCCGCCCAGTGAGAGTGAGGTGGTGGTGGCAATGGGAGAGAGGGAGAGAGAAGGAGAGAGAGAGAGAGAGAGCGGGGTGGGGTAGGGTGTGCGGGCGGTGGGTGGGGAGCAAGATCTCGTTTGTTGCCATAGTTTCTGTGTGGATGGGCAAAGGGGGGTTGCTAAGCTTGGTAGCAACCTAAGAAAAGACGGAACAATCCAGGCTGACTGCTGAAGATATGCGACATTTCTGCATTGGAATATGTAAAAAATAACAAGACTATCACCATATAATTTGTTGACTAATTTACTTACATGAACCAAAAAAAAAATCTTTCCAACAATCTTTAGATACATATTTCTATTGATTTTAGTCACTTTTTTTTATGTTCTCGGCTTTACTGTCTTTGCTAGAACCTGCAGGACAAACTTTGGAGAAAGATGTGTTGGTCATTAGGGCAGCTCATAGACAAGCGGCAAGGGAATGTAGCTTGTGACCGAGGGGTTGTCGGTTCAAATCCTGACCAGGTCCCCTGAGCATTGCTCATTGTTTATTAGACACTCTATGGGAGGGTTGTGTCAGGAAGTAAAAATCTCTGCCAAACGAAAGATGCAGATCATCTGCTGTGGCGACCCCTCGAGGGGGAGCAGCCAAAAGACCAAAAAAATGTATCTGTTATTAAAGCAGGGGTGTCAAACATGCGGCCCGTGGGCCAGAACCGGCCCGCCAGAGGGTCCAATCTGACTCACATAACGATTAGAATCTAATCAGTATGTGAACTACTATATTTTTCTGCTCCAGATACATGTGACAAACTGTTCAGTGCCTTTGTAGATCCACTGTGATCTGTAAGTTGTAATCCACATGTGTAAATAGTAAACTTAGGTATAATCTCAAGAAATTTCAGGTTGTTCATAATATGTTTTCTAAAAAGATACTTTATTAAATGTAAAACAAAGGGGAAACATTTGGATTTCTTGTTGTTTATAGGTTATTATGCTACTATTTTACTGGTACGGCCCACTTGGGATCAAATTGCACTGTGTGTGGAACCTGAACTAAAATAAGTTTGACATTCCCGCATTAAACTATCGCTATTTGCTGCATATTCTGCTGCTGAAACCTTCCTCCAATAAGTACTAATGCACAGAGAAACAGACCAGCAAGAAAAAAATCAGAGAAACCACATTTGGAATTGGTTTGAGGACACATGTGGACATGTTCCTGGGAGAAAAACCTCCTCTGCTGATGTCCTCTGATCAGCGGTTTCTAGATAACAACCATGTGACACCCGTGATCCAACTCTGCCTCCTCGTCTTTTTTAAAAACAAAAGGTTTTGATTTGATGGACCTTTCGTGGCAAAAATTACATTTTGTGCGTTCAACTCCACTCTATCTTCACGTGGGCTTCATATTCGCGCAGGTCAGCACCAGCTCCTCCTGGGTGCCTTTGTGCAATTTGTAAGGCCAAACACACAAGGCAAGACTTCCCTGTGACAAAAGAATGAAACTAAATGTTTGACAAGGCGCTGGACAAAAGCAGCATTTCACAAAATCACCCCCCCGCTGCCGCCGCCGCCGCCGCCGCTGCTCTCTGCCCCTCCTCTCTGTGGCTCTACCACTCCTCCCCTCTCTGCTCTCTGTTCAGAGGTGGGCTAATTCTCTTTCACTCACTCACTGTAATGCTGTCATCTGTTAACCTCTCTTTTCTGCCTGGGATTACGCTGCAGAATATCAAGGAAACACTAATCCTAAAAAGGTGCCAATCCTGTGTTCGCTCTTTCCCTCCCCTCCCACTCGTCTCTCAGGAAACTCAAAGGTTTCTCCCAAATCCTGCGCCGCATCTCACCTTCTCATGAGACTAAAGGCATGCAAAAAACAAAAAAAAAATCTGGTCACAGGGCAGGGAGTCAATGCAGGAGGACAACGTGGGGACGAAAAGTCCCGTCAGCCAACTGGGTTTAAGGGGAACAAACCTCTGCTGCGCACAGGGCATAGCAGGCCAAGAGGAACCCCACAGAGTAACAGATGTCAAACACCATCCTGGCAGCCATGTTTGAACAAGGCACACACGGATACGTGGAGGTTATCAGCAGATGAAGTGACACCAGAGCAAAATGGACAATTTCTCTTTACATTACAGTTAAAAATGTGAAAAGTCAGTCAAGGAAACTGTTTTACGCAAAAAAAATTAACAAATCATGACTGACACGGGGCAGCCAGTGGCCCGATAACTGATGTCAACTTTCCCTCCGTCTGATGAAAAATAACTGTTTAATGATAACTAATGTACTGTATTGAGTATTTTCACTAAAAGATTATGTATAAATTACATTAATATACATGAAACAGGTCATCAAAAAAACTACAAAATTTAACTTTTGGATGCAAAAATAGAGTTTCTGGGAACAAACATTTTAATTTCTAATAATTAACCGATTAATAAATAATAATCAGCCAACGTCAGTTATTTAAAAAAAAAATTGTGAAAAACAAGTGGATAAATCTTGTCAAATTAGCTTTTGGGTGAAATAATAGCGTCTTTCGTAAGTATCGGCCTGATCAATCACCCATACCGATTAATCTGTGAACCCCGATAATGGCTGCCTACAGTTTCTGCATGCCGGTAAATTAGCACCAACGACATCTGAATCTAAAGTGTCTGTTGAATCAGACAGTATAAAGACCGAAACATATTCCGTTAGATATTTTCAGGAGCATCTTTCATCCTCGCTGGAGAGCTGAAACAATCTACGCTCTCATTTGAGACTGGTGTGTATGTGAAAATAGCAGACGTGTGTCTGAAGGATGTGTGTGTGTGTGCGTGTGTGTGTGTGTGTGTGTGTGTTAGATCCTCGGAGCTGAGCGTGTGCTCTCTTCTGAGCCGTCTTCACATATGGACCGTAAACAGGGTGATTACCAGACCGGGCTGGGCTCCGCCTGAACGCCACCCAGGGACTCTTTACATCATCAGCGCACTGCTCATGCCCAGCTAAACACACAAACACACACACAGAGTGCAGACACTCACACACACACACACACATAAGCTGCAAATGAGGGTCTCCAGGTGACCATACGGTGGCCTAGGAGGAGATCTGGCTTCATACTGGAGGCTCCTACGCACATGCATGGAACTAAACACACACGTATGCAAAACAGCAACAACACTAACACACGCGGCTCATCCTGGAAGTTGATATACATTTTCACAGACACAGTAAAGCGCGCACACACACACACACGTACACACATTATTGGCCCCTGTGAGAGATATACTGCCGTTTCATTCCATTCACTCCAGAGCTGCCTCTGTGATATACTGACTCCACTGCCTCTTAATACAATATCTGAGCGGCTGCTTTTCTATACAGCCTCCCAGTCGACAAAATAACACGCACACACACACACACACACACAGAGAGAGAGAGTATGTAACACCTAACATGTAAACGTGCTGTGAAATAATGAAAATGAACTACAAGAACAAAAAAAATAAATAAATAAAAGACAATCCAGATCGTTCTGGGTTTGGGCCAATGTTTATCCAACAATGACCATACGTTCAACAACACTTCTGCTTTTTTGGCTGGCGTTGCATTTAAATCTGTGTGTGTGTGGGGATGAGTAAAAGAACAAAAAAAAAAAAAAAACATGCAGTAAACAACAGGCAATAGCCATTAAATGGATTTTTATCAAGGCTGTTTTTGATTTGCGCGTTCAAATACCTGAATGAAAACACAAGTAGTGAAATGTCGCATTTATGTTTTGGTTTTTTTTTACGCTAGAGGGAGGTGTAAAAGTGGGCGTAAGCTGAATTTCAAATGAGTGTCATTGAAAGAGAGTAAGCGACATTTAACGATGACGTCACTCCGGCTTCTGCACTTGGCTACACTGGAACCGAAACAGCGTAAAACAGCGGAGGGGAGACGCAAATATCGCGACAGTTAAAGACAGAAGCAGCGGCGAAACGCGATCGTGCATCTTCTACGTCAACCGGAGGAACACGCTCGGTTCAAATTTCAATTCAGCCGAATGAAAAATTTATGCCGTTTCCTCTTCCCCCCCACTGGACCAAACTCAGGGCATTTGATAAGTAGAGGTTAAAAGGACAGAAGTGATGGCAGTAGGAGGGTTGGTTTTGTTGTGAGATGTGGTAGCAAGGCAGTAGGGTTGTGGGGGTTTTGCCTTTTTTTTTTTATTTAATAAGGAGACTGGGCTTCAGCACCTGTGATAAGGGACATTCTTTAGCCAGAGAGCTCTGATTCATGTCTTTGAGTAACTCCTTGAGGGCGTTTCTTACTGTAGAGTGGCTCCATTGCTCGGGTGGCAGGTCCTCCAGCTTAGGACAACTGTGGAAAGAGAGAGAGGAGGTGTGGGGGGGGGAGACAGGGGGAGGCAGAAAGGGGTGGAGGGAGAGCATGAGAAACAATTCAGATGGAGAGGAGACGGAGATACACAAGGAAAGCCAGCAGCCTCGACGGTTTCTTAAATGCAATGATAAAGCACACGCTGTTTGAGTCATTCAATCGGATTCTGAGTGTTGGAAATTCCTCATATACTCAGCAAACACCTTTAAATCTGCATTTGTGTGGAGGCACGTGTGTGTGTGTGTGTGAGAGAGAGAGAGAGAAACAACTGGGACAAGTTATGCTGCATCTCTGTCTCATCCAACATCCACAACAGACTTTGACTCAATCTGGCACAACAGCCTGCTCCTAAAATTAACTGAAAACAGAAAACATATAACATACGTTTAAGCAGTTGCAATGGTTTTCTTTCTAAACGGCTGTCCTTTATTTCTTCTGTCAGATTACTTTATTAAATGTCAAAAAAAAACTGTGAAAGACAAACGTCACGCGTTCACAGGAAAATGCCACATATGACAAAATGGAAACAGTAAATGTTGACTTTTTTTATATACTTGATAAATCATTTTGGCATTTAATTCATGGTGTTTGTACGCGGTACTGCCACAAGATGCACAGACTGTGCTAACAGAGAACCAGTCCGGGACACAAAAGACTCACCTAATAACTCCACCATAACTAAAGAATATACATTTGCCACTTAAACAGCCTTTTCCAGCTGGAATCTGAAGTTTGCAAGCCACTCCCTCTCCTGCACCAAAGTCCATAGAGAAAACATGCGTTTTTAGCTCACAGGGACACAGGAGCTGCTGGTCTACTGCTGCCCCGTGTGATAGGTTTGTGTCACTTAGGCAATACTGCACAACACATTTCAAACACCAAAGTCGCAACACAACACATTTGAACAAACTGACGGAGGCCGCAGTGGATCAACCACTCCTGTGTGCCATGATGTAAAATCACAGATTTTCTTAATGGGCTTTGGTATGGGAGAGTGAGCCTTTTTTACAAACGGGAGTTTCGAGCGAGAAAAAGACTTCCTAACTGTGAGACAATGCTGCAAAGAGTGATAAGATGTCGTAGACTCGTGCAGGCGTGGCTAAAAATCAGTTTTTCCTCGTGTCCCCACTGGCAGCCGTGTCACAGGGACGGCGCCAGTGTCCTTGTCTCTGCCTGACTGGCTGGTGTATCACTATCATGTCCAATAAAATCGAATAATCATTTCCGTGTCCTGCTACAATTTGGGAACGATTTATTCTCCTTAGAACAAAGGTGTAAATTGGGGTTGTGGTGTCGAAGCCTGTGTGAGGGATGTATTGATGAATTAGCTAAATTACTGGAACGATCAGATAGGTAGAGCGGCAGAGAGGGAGAGAGGGGGAGAGAGGGAGATTAGCACACAGGGCCCTGCTCGTTTTTCCTGCTGCAAGCTCCCCTCCAAGACAGACAGATTTCATTTGGCGCATCAAGCAGATGCATCTGGAGATTGCTCTGTCTCTCCCTCTCTCTCTCTCTCCCCCCTCTTTCATATTCTCCCTCTCTCTCTCTCTCTCTCCCACTCTCTCTTTCTCTCTCTCCTGATTGTTCTGATTAGTTAATTACTTTATACAACACATCTGCTGGATTGATGCATGAATTATACATTAGCTGCATGTGGCGACTATTATTTCGTGTTACTTCTACCTTCCTGGCTCATTGTGCTCGGCAAAACAATTTAAGGTGTTACTGGCTAGATTTCTGCGGGGTTTGGGTGGGTTTGGGGGGAGGTGGGTGCGGAAAGGATGGAGGCGGGTGGGGGAGAGAAAGGGGGAGGGGAAAAAAAAATAACAATAGAGACAACAGTCAAAATAGATTTATAGATCAAATAGATTAATTGGTTTTTATTTTGTTGTTCTGTTGGTGAAATACTGTGGTGTCAGGGGAAAATGGGAAGGATTGTGCTATCAAAGGAGGACGACCGGTGTGCGGAGAAACTCCTGCCGAGGTCGTCCGGTTTGCTCTGGAGAGCGGCACGTGTGTGTGTGTAACACGTATGTATTGCCGATTTGGTGTGTGACGAGTGACAGAGATGAGAAATCGAGTGCCCATTTTCTGTTTGTGTGTGTGTGTGTGCGCGCGATAAATCTGTCAGTTGGCGCGTCGGAAAGCGTTGCGAGCGAGGAGATGGCGCAGAAAAAGGATTGTGCGGAACGTTCGAGGCTAACATCTGCTTGTTGGAAAAGCACGCACGCACACACACACACACACGCATAAGGAAACAATGGGTTTTTCCAGAACACCTTAAACTGCTCCAGCAGCTAGGAAGCCTCTGGGGAACAGGAAGTGAACAAGGGGGGGGGGGGGGGGGGGGGGAGGGAAGGGGGAGGGGGGGGGGGGGGGGGGGGGGGGATGTTGTGGAGAAAGACTGCCATCCATGCATTCAGGGCTAGCATGCCGGAAATAAACACAAACACAACCTTCTGTATCCTGAGTGGTGGATGTGTTCACATCAGTGTGTGTGTTCTTGTACTCGCTGCAGAGTGAGGACCAAAAATTGTATAAACCCTACAAAGTGAGGACATTTTGACAAAGTGAGGACATTTTGGCCGGTCCTCACTTTTTATCCCACCCCTTAAAAGGGCTTTTTCAGGGTTAAGACCTGGTTTTAGGGTTAGGGTTAGAATTGGGTTAGGGTTAGGGCATCTAGCTGTGATGGTTAAGGTTAGGGTAAGGGGCTAGGGAATGCATTATGTCTATGAGGGTCCTCACTCTGATAGAAGCGCAAACATGTGTGTGTGTGTGTGTGTGTGTACTTCACTGGTGAAGGCAGGTGGTGGGGGAGGAAAAAAAAAAAAAAAGAGGGAGAGAGGATGAGGTAGAGAGAGGTTGGGAAAGAGTGGGAACAACTCTCCAGAGGGTTGCAGAACACTGGGTTAGCGTGCAGCTGGCACAAGCCTCCACACACACACACGCACACACACGGGGTCTATAAATGCTTGTATGCTCTTCTCAGTGTGTATAAATACGATGGAGCCTCACACCTACAGAGCAGCAGTGAGCTTGCAGTGTGGTGAGTGATGGCAGAGGACGGTTCTCAGTGTGGAACAAGGTTTCAGCTTGTCGGTCGTCGTCTTTTCTTTTGTGCCATATGCTGGAGATTCAGAAGAAATATAGTTGTCTGAAAATAGCCGCTGCAGCCCGGTTTATTTATCGTACTATTTCAGGTGAACAACCTCGTATTCATGCGTGGTGAGAGGCATTTTTAGCCGCGTTCCCTCCACCTTTCCCACCGCATTCACTTACTCATGAAAAAGAGTTTTGAGAAGAGTTCAAAAAAACACTCACTTTCATATATTATCTACTTTAAGTTATACAAAACCCTCATCCATAAATCCACATCAGTTAAAGCTGCAGATCAGTTGAAACTGTTGCGTGTGACTAAACACTCTATTCCGGGTGTGGCACACAATCAACACCCTGTTGTTGATTATTTCAGTCTTTTATTGCATTTCTTACATGTGCTACTTGAGTTCTGCTTTGATTTAGTGTCAGTTGATTTATCAAATTAAACCCAGTCGTTTTCTCCTACTGTCTCCAAAAAAATGTTCCAAATTATTCCCAAGGTAGATCTAAATTTGCATCATCTGCAAATACAAATATTTGTAGTATTTGGAAACCTTGCATATAGTACTTATATTTAATATAACAACAACGTTCCCAACAGTGAACCCTGATGAACACCGTATTGAAACAGCCAACAGAACTGCTCTTTCTCCCTCTCTGAAAAGGTTATTATGTAATTAATGTCTAATAACGCTGAAAAATTTGGCCAAGCGTACCTTTAGCATGACTCAGCAGTTTAATTTAGAGCATGATTCACCACAGTGTAAATTGAGTGTTAGCACGAACAGAAGGATGACGATCAACTGGATGACATCAGAAAAGTGTGTGTTTGACTGTGTGTAAGTGACTAATCAAGCTATTCTCAAACATGCAGAGAGATCCAGAAGATTGGCACCTGCTTTTGTTGGAAGCAGTTATTAATAGGTACAACTGTGCCGCTATATGTTCTAATAAAAGCCATTCCGTACCGGTTTATGTGTGACAGAAACTGCAGGGGGAGAAAAAGGGATGTGGAATGAACATTTACAAACATTTTAGTTTGTGTCACGTGTTTCTAGGCATACTGACCCTCTTCATGTAGGGTCTTCACTTCACCATATTTGTACATTATTTACAAAATGTAGGCTGCAATGATCATCTAGGGGTCAAAAGGTTACAGTTTGGGGACTCTACATAAAGGTTTAACAAAGTTGCTATTGTGAAGTAGATAAAGGGATAGCAGATTTAATTTATGAGACTAATGGTATGTTTTTTCCCCCTGGATTTTGTAAGGTTTCCCAGAACAGGTGTGTATACATAACTTGGCCTTTAGGTGAAAGCACAGGTCCTTAAATCATAAATTAGTGCCACTGCAACGATTTAATAAAGGTAAAACGTGTGCCAAAACAGCATGCACTGCCAAAATAAAAGAGCTTGCTCTTCAGATGAGAAAATGTGTTTTGTTTGTTGACAGACTCGGAAAAAAAAGGAAAAAAAAGTCAAGTTCTTAAGACATTAATATTATTTTTGTATGAAAATGTCAGTTAGGATGCAGAAAAATGATCCGTCCAACCAATTATGAATCATATCGCAGTCTTAACATCTGTCAAAATAAGCACAATATAATTATTTTTGACCAAATCATCTGCATCTCCACTGATCAACGACTCACCAAAACACCACCTTGAGAAATTGTCTCACAGAACAACAATGTTCATCCTTCAAACTTTTAGTTTCTTTTGAATATATTCAGAAATTGCATAGCCTGCATATAATCTGTGTAATCTGTGTGTGTGTGTCGTACCTGTGCAGCTGGATCTTAAGTGTGACCACGTGGTAGACATCTTGCAGCATGTCCGCCACCGTGGCGTCCGGTGCGTCTGTCACGTATGACAGAGGGAGAGGGTTCCACTTCCCCACCTGAATCATGCCTGAAAAATGCAGCGTGCACCAAAATACACACGGGTAAACAACCACAAACATGGGAATAATGACACACAGAAGAGGGTCATTCAGATCACTGAGTCACTAGCTTTTTGGCCACCTACAGAACCAATCACAAACATGTTTTCGTCAGGTGCAAGCTTAACGTAATGACAACAGTGGAGTGACGTCTGGCAGCTTTTGTTTACACCCAGCTAGGGCTGCATTATGATTATTTTCCATAATCGATAAGCCTGTCCATTATTTTCTCTATTAATCAAGCACTTGTTTGGTCTGAAATGCCAGAACATGATGAAAAATGTTGATCAGTGTTGTCCAGAAACACTTTTAATAGCATCTTTGTTTATGCAGAGCAAAGAAACCAGATAATATTCACATATAAGAAGCTGAACAATCATAACGCTTGTATTAATTATTGAAAAAAAGCACTCAAACCGATCAATTAATGGAATGATTGTTGCAGCCCTACATCTAACATGGCAGCCACTGAAGAGCAGCTGTTGTCCGATTCGGCTGTTGCTTACATTTTAAGCGACTTGCTCCGCGGACACCATTACTAGATAGCCATCGCTCCTAGAAAACTACAACGAGCACGTTTGTAGACACGCCGTTTCCGTCGTTCTGCAATCGTCATCCAGATCATCGATCTGATTGGTCGTAGGGCTTAACAAAGTGAGGCAATTTGATCCACCTCTCCCAAGCAGGAGGTGAATATACCCTTTCCAGACTCGCACTGCAGCTCAACTGAAATTGAGATGCAGTCTGGCTACTAAGTCACAAAAACAGCCATAAATAAAGCCACAGGTAGCTGCTTCAGAGGCCTCGCGGTGACGTAGGCGGTCTGTATCAACTTTATTTGCTACGGAAATCATGAGGACCACGTAGGAACTTCTCCTGAGACTACCTTGAAAAAAAAAAAAAAAAAGCCACGGCCCACACAGCAGGAAGTGAGACGGGATACGGCTCATGGGAGCAGCGAAATGGGATGCGTGCAAGTGTATTTGTGTGTGTGTGTGAATGTTGAAGTGTGATGGACAGGCTATAATAAAAAAGCACGCTAAGAGGCACCTTGAAACAGCCACCCTCGGTCTGTGTGTGTGCTCAAGTGCAATTAGCAGACCCCTTTCCTCCACCAGCCCCTCCCACCTGCTGAGTCACTGAGTGGATGTGTATATAAATATATACAGTACGAGTGTGTATCTGTGTGTGTGTGTGTAGAATGCGGGTGTGATTATGAGCACTTCAGTGGGTAAGCCTGTGTGGGAATGTGAGTGTGCGAGTGTCTCCTGTCTGGGATCAGTGTCAGGATGTGTTACTGTGGCTTCAGATCTGCTCACTCTGTGCTCCTATGGTCACAGATTGTGTGAGGGAGGTTAAAAAAAACAAAAAAACAAAAAGTGTGTGTATGTGAAACAGCTTTGGTCAGGAAAACAGTGTTTCCCAAAAACATTCTGTATGGGGACTAGGGATGATGAGCATTTCTAGCAAATATGTAATTTGAATATTTGATGTTATTAGGGGTGATACAACTATTTCGGTTTGATTTGAGTGTTTTTATAGTATTTATAGTATTATTTCAGCTTCTTCACTGGGAAAATGTTCTGATTTCTTGGCCTGATATCGCAAAGAAGTAAATAAAATGGAATAATTTTGGTCTGTGGACAAAACAAGACATTTAAGAACATCAGGTTTAGTAAACATCGATCATTTTTTTTCCTCCATTTTCTGGACCAAACAACTAAACAATTAATTGCGAAAATAATAAATCAGATTAATCAATTATGAATATAATGTTTATAAACTAGCGGGCTAAAGTAATGGATTCACAGCACATTGAGCCAACGGGATACATTCAAAGACCATGGTAAATTTCAACACTTCTGATGCATTCATATACATTTTAATAATCTCATCCTTAATGGGGACCATCATGACCCAAATAATTTTATAAATCATGACAAATTTGTGCAGAATGTAGCGACTCATTAACAGTGATATCTGTAACACAGAATTTTGAATTGGCAAATGAATAATTTCCAAGAAATGTTTGGTAAATTATTTAAAACGTCATTTTAGGTGTGTTATTTAAAACATATACACATAAATCTTGACTAAAAGGTTGGGAACAATTTTACAAATTAGTTTGGGGACCCAAAAAAAAAACCCCCGCATCCCATCTGTGGGTCCCAACCCAGTCTTTGGGAATCACGGTTGTACAGAGGACGCTAATGAGCATTAGAGATAAATTATAAAAGGGGGAGGGGGGAAAGAAAATAATAAACCTTACCTTTAGCCTGGGCTGCCGAGCTGTGGGAGTAGCCCAGTGACAGCAGCGCCATCTCAATGAGCTGGTTGAAGAGCATGTCCTTACGCACCAGGACGAACTCGGCGTGCTCCTCCTTGCTGTCGAAATCCATGGGATTCTCGTAGTGCTCGACTACACAGAACACTGGCAGCATGTTGCCTGAAGACATCGAAACACACAAGTGAAAGAAATTAACTGCAAGAAGAGTTAGTGTAGATGATTAAGTTAAGTTTGAGGGCGATGGGATTATGAGAACTTTCACTATACGAGGTTGGTTTTTGCACCTGCAACCCATTTCTAAGGAGGTTTTGATAAACCATTAGAGTATTCCTTCCTGCTGCTGACAGATGCTGGAATAAAAAGCACGAGTTCTGTATTTGACAAGAAAATCTATAATTTTTAGAGGCAAAATTCTGTCAAGGTTATAGGATCACTTTTGCCTTCCAACCCAAATTTCACCCTTCAAATTTTATGCCACCACTGTCTCTCCAAGTTTTACTACTCTGAGTCAACAGTCATTCCGCTGAGAGGTGAAATGAGCAATCCTTGTCCAAAGACTGCCAAACATTCAAGGGACCCAACTGTGCAAATATCAGCCAATAAAATAACATCCCTGAAATTTTGAGAGTTTAATGGCATGAGGGCAGCTTGGCCTTTTCTAAGCCTAAATGGAAAAATGAACACTTGTCAAAGTGTTAACGAGGACTAGTTTGTGCAGCAAAAGTGAATAGGAGATTCTCGGCATATATTCAGACACCTCATCTGAAATCATCAACCAATAAATATGATAGAAACCCTCTTTCTGTTAATCGCAAAACTGCTCCAGCGGGTCATCTGACAGGCTTCAAATTTGGCAGGTGACTTACTAAGGGCACCAGTGCGTGCGGTGTCCACTTTGATGTCGTTTGGACAAAGAAATGCGACAGAGAGCCAGACAAACAGCTGACAAAACGTACAAATCCAACCATGAATATGAGATTCTCAGTTTCCCTACGCTCTTAGTACGTCTTCAAACTAGCATCACTGGGAAACATCTGTCTGCCTGTCTGTCTGCTATGTCTGGTATGCTAATCGTACAACCATCCCAATGGGTCACTTAACATTAGGGCTGCAACAATTAGTTGTATTTTTTAAAGAAAAAAAAAAAAAAAGCTGATAAAATTATTTGCCAACAAATTTAATCGTCGATGATTGGTGATTATGTCGTCACACGTTTTTTTTTTGTTCATGCTGTGGACCCGACGATCTAACACCCTCTCACCCCAAAATTACCAAAAAAAAGTATGGGAGCATTTCAATCTGGACACTTCAAGGATAAGAAAAAAAATCACGTTTTAAATTCGCAAAGTTCAGCTTGCATATCACGGGAGCACAGCGGTAATGATTTCTTATCCAATTTGTCGATGAATCGTTTCAATAATCGACTACTAGTCGACTATCCAAGAAGTCTTTGATAGTAGTAAGTTGACTTACTAATGTCACCAGTGTGTGCAGCACCGACTTTGACATTAAGACAAGAAAAACAAGAAATACCTGTAGGAATTTGACAGACAGATCGCTAAAAGAGCATCAACAAACAGGCCCATATTTACCAGGTACTGCACTGTTTTCCTGTGCATTCACTGTCCTCGCTGAATAAAATGATTCACGTTTTTTAATATTTTTCCAATTCCAGGATTCCAGAAGATGTACATAGCTCTGGCAAAACAGTCAATAAGCCGACAGATGCCAGGGAATGTGCTGAAAGAGCTGCTTTTCTCCTCCCGCTCTGATTTTAATAGATAAAGATCTAACAATAAAGACTGCTGTGTAGGTTCATTTGAGGGATCAATACGGGCTTTGTTTCCACGGAGCCCGGAGAGGGCCGCTGTAAATATTGTTTCGGGCTCGGACACAATGCCCACCGTGGGCCCCGTGTGAATCCTCCACGGCAGACCACCCACTTCCACTGGCAACTTCACCTTTTACCCAGGAAGAAACTTTAAAACAAAACCAAAAAAAAAAGCATGGGAGGAGAGGAGAGGGGAGAGCGACGAGGAGACTTGGAGGAGCAAACGTCGTAGGAGGCCAAGAGAAGCAGAGATGATGAAGGTGAAAAATTAGGCTCGCTCAGCTGGAGGCGCCACATGTAGATTAAAGGAGCAAATAAGAGAAACGGCTCATGTGAGGACACTCGCGCTGCCACATTCCAAGAGTTCCTGAGTCCCTCTTGCCCAAAGAAAAACCACGGCAGCCAAAAAAACTAAACAAACAGATGAGCCTCGGCGCCATTACGGCTCCAAACCTGCAGGTTTTCAAACTCATTTCCAACCCACTAAAAAAACACCAACACCAACAACAACAAAAAATAAAAAATAACACAAACCATAAAACGGTTCATATTTTAAATAGCTTCGCCCAACGTGTTTTTCACAGGATGACACTAGTGATATTAAAAAGCTATGTCATAATCTCAAAGTAAAGGCTCCCTTTGAACTACAATGGCTCTTAAAGGACTCAAACTTCCCCTTAATAAACAAATGTCGGCGCAGGAGGGCTGCGCTCAGAGCAGTGACACAGCACAGCGATGCAGCAGCACACAGGAATCCTTCTCACACGCTCACTCGATTAGCTATTGTCTGGGCAAATAAGTGGGAGTGTGTGTGTGTGTGTGTGTGTGTGTGTGCACCTGGTATTGCTATGTTGTGGGGACCTAAATCTGTTCACACAGTCACACTGTGGGGACTCGTCTTCGTTATGGGGGCAAAAATCAAATGCCCATGACGTAAATTACTACATTTTAAGGTGAAGACATGTTTTAAAGTTAGGCTGAAGTTAAGGTTAAGTTAAGGTTAGGGTTAGGGCACCAGTAACTGTGGTTAATGTCAGAGAAAGTCACCAGGAAATTAACGTAACTCAATGCAAATTGCTCTGAAGTCATGGAAGCCAGTGTGTGTGTGTGTGCTGACACACTGATTCTCTCATTTATACACAATAATAAACTAAATAATGAACTGGGTCTTTAATAATCTATAGGACTGTGATCATGGTTCATGACTATTTTCTTTTTTCTTTCATGTTTCCGCCACCAAGATACAGTAGCAACCTCCACGTTTATTTTTTTTTACGGATTTTTCATTTTTTGAGCAAACGTCAAATGTATTAACCTTTGCACTCATCAAAAACAGACACCACACCAGTTGTTGCTGTCAGGATTGTCTGCAAAGTTCCAAAAATGTACATATTTATCCACTAACAATTCTGTAAAACAAAAACAACTTTCTTTTGCGGCCCATGAACGTGAGCTATGTCACCTTCGCATCCTCGCGGCTAAGTGGTGGAAGGTTCCAAGCACAAAACAATAACAAAATGAGATGTTTTATCTTTATTTCTTTTGCTCCATGCAATGAATAAATAATTAAAGATGAATAATTTTGGCATTTGTTATGATCCATGACGCTGGAATTACAGTTTAATTATTCACTAGCGTGATGAGCATGAGTGAATAATCCTTTTAAAAGAAGGAACAGAAAACATGGGTAGTGCCTGACGATTGGTTGATTCAGTGCAAACAAGTTTGTGAGGACAATATAAATAACCCTTTAAAATGTTCTATTATTTACTTTATATTACTGCTTAACATGTTTCACAATTGATATTCATTGTGTCATCCATATATTTTGCTGTTGATGGCTCTCACACTCGCAGCCGCATCCTATTTCCAATGGTTTCTAACTTTCTAAAAACTAAAAGATGAAAGTAAAAGTATTACTGCAAGTTCAGACAGTGAGCGAGAGACTTGTACTCTTGACACACCTGTCTTGCGCAGCTTCTCGGTTTATATGTTGATTAAATGTCAGAAATTAGAACCTTGTACCTTGTGATTATTGTCATCAACTGTTAATTGATTGTTTCGTGTATAAAATGTCAGGAGGGAAAATTAAAAGTAGGTTAAAAATGCACAAAACAAACAGTCAAATGACTTGTTTTGTCCCTGTAACGATTCAAACATTAATAGTAATGAAATATTTGATGATCTGTCACAAATGACAACAAAGCAAATCCTCACATTTGTACTTGTTTGTTTTTCCTGCTCGAAAACCACTTGGTGATTAATTCACCATTAATCAGCTAATCAATTATCAAACTGTTGTTTTACGCTCAAACAAAAACAGAGAGAAGTGGCCAGACTTTAATGTGATGTCTCCATCGCTCTGTCCAATAAAATGTCCACGTTTCGGATCAGTTGGTCCATTTAAAGGCAGTAAATCATCTTATTTTTACATATTTTCTATTTCTGCTTTAAGAAAATGACTTTTAGATGGTGATTAAATTGATCAACTCATAAATTAATCAACCTATCGCATGGCCACACCTCAGAGTGAACTGTTTCCACTTTACTGTCCAAAAACCTAAACATTTTAAACCAATAATTCATCACTTCTGTACATTAGAGATTAATCCTCCCTGAGAAGTGGCCACATTTCAATGTTGTTTTGTTCTAAAAAGTGTCCAACACCTTCACATTTCCAATCAATTCATTGTTTTTAATTTTCACATTCATACATGTTTAGGCATTTCTGCTTAAAAAACTGACCGATTGTTTGGTGATTATTGTCAATCAATTGGTAAAGCGCTATCAGAAACAAAGAGAAGAGGCCAGACTTCACGGTGACATTTCTACAGTGTCCAAACCTACAAACAACCGATTGATTTCAATCAATAAATCATCACATTTTCACACATGTTGTATTTTTGCTTGAACACAAATTGGTGATTAATTTACACTCGATCACCAGATAAATTTTTCTACCTATTGTTATTGATCATCAGACACTTTGAGGTGGCATTTCCATTATTCTGTTCAGTAAGGTGTACAAAACCTAATTAATTAATTGATTAGAATCAGTAAATCAGCAGAATCAGTAAATCAACACTTGTATATGTGAGACAATTCAGTTTTTTTTTTTTAAAAAAAAGGGGAATCAATATGCCATGAAACAACTAATCAGTTTATTAGAAACAGAAATGCCCGGATTTAAAGGTGATGTTTCCACTGTTCTGTCCAATAAACCTAAACATTTATGATAAATTGATTGATTTGGATCAGTAACTGATCACATTGTTTATGTGTGGTAATTCTGTTTTAAGAAAAGTCATGATGTCAATCACTTAATTCATTAAAAAAAAAAAAGTGAGAGAGTATTCTGTCCAATAAAGTGTCAAAACCCATACATTTATGATTACTCTGACGGATTTGCGTCAGTAAATTGTCACATTTTGTATACGTGTGTAAATTCTGCTTGAAAACAAGTGATTAATAATCCATGCTGCCGATCTACTAATCAATTTATGAGGAACTGAGAGAAGTGCCTGGAATTCAAGTCGACGTTTCTACTATTCTGTCCAATAAAATGTCCAAAATCTAAACCCTTATGATCCATTTATTGATTTGAATCAGAACATTAGTATATTTGTGTGTGGTTTTGTGGTTCTATTTATTTAAAAAAAAAAAAAAAAACTATGTAGGAAATTACAGCCAAGGTGGGAAATTACTGCAATTTCCCAGCTTGGAATTAATAAAGTATATCTATCTAAAATTAACAAACAGAGACAAGTGCCCACACTCCAAAGAGACATTTCCACTGTTCTGTCCAATAAAGTGTCCAAAACCTGAGCACTCATGATCAACTGACTGATTTAAATCAGTAAATCTTCACATTTTAAATATTGGAAGCAGCGTATGTTTGTTGGTTGTTTGACTCTTTTTATTTTAATCAACTAAAATGTGACTGCAAACAAATAGTTTCACTTGTTTCCAGGCTGTTGCTCTTACCCCTCTTGTGGCAGGTCTTCAACAGGTGACCCGTGGGTTTGTACGGGACGCCGGCGAGCTTGGCCCCGGTGCTGCCCAGCCTGGCTCGGCCCAGCGGGCTGCCGTTCTGCTCCAGCCGGGGCAACTTGGCCGGCGGGGCCTTGGCCTCTGCCATGCTGTTAACCAGGTCAGAGTTCTCCTTGCCCAGACACGCCTCGCTGAGATGGTCCATCATTCTCAGCACCTCTGCTCACTATCACCTGAGGAGACGGCGAGAGAGAGCGATTCCGTCCGTCAGCATCGACAAAGTGCACAGTCATGCGTCAAAGAGCCGCGACGACTCTGACCTTTTTTTTCCCCCTGTCGATATCTAAGATGTGAAAACACAAGCGGATGTTTTTATAGAGGAGGAGGGGGGGGGGAAAGTACTTAAAGTGACTGAAAACACCATGAACAGACGTGTTACGATAGAAACTGTCATTTTGCTTCACCGATGACAACTCAAGCTCCGGTAATGTTCCCGTTTCTCCGATACATCTATTATGCATGCAGAGATTCCCATGCGAGAGGAGGCAAACAAGCCCTAGGTTTTTAGTGCAAATACATAAATGTGACGGGAGATTCCACTTGAATGAATCCAGTGCAGAGAGACAGGGGGAGGGAAACCAACGTAGCTCCTGCTCTGAGTCGCTCCTTGTGGCTTTGAATTAACACAACAGCTTAGAAGGAGATGCCACACTGTCATTCCACTGTGACCAATAAGAACGGCCATTGTCCCAAACGCCATGAGCCTGAACACAGTAATTCCCTTAACCTTTTATACATTTTACTTTTTTACTCTTATTTTAAAGCTTACTGTTATTTTAAATTATTTTACTGTGTTTCTATTGAGGTTCTAGGATTCTTGTCTCTAATTTGTGGGACAAGGACAATTTTCCACCTCGGCGGACGATAAATATCTATTCTATTCTATTCTATTCTACACACAAACACGAGTGAGGCTTATATTTATACTGGATTTTGAAAGTGCAGTGACAAGAACCAACCAAACCAAGAGACTCTGGTGCATTCTAATGCAATGAAAAGTTGAAATAAAAGAGGGGATAGGAAGGAAAGACGGGTGGTTTACTTACAGACGTGGTTCTCAAAGTCAGACCACAATCTATCTAAGAACTGTTGAAAACATCATCATTTCAATGTTTGGAAAACATTTTTTTTCAACATTTTGTGACAGTCTGTTGGCCAATCAATGATCAATTCACTGACAAAATTAGTTTGCATCCCTAATTTGAGCTACAAATGGTAGTAAGCATATCCTCTGACCTAAAGGTTCAGGTTTGTATGATTTTACTGAACCTGTGAGTCGATTTCCTTGGCATTCACAAGTAGACCAAGGCATCCAGGTGCTTATAATGCAGCAGTTCTCAATCCCCCATGTTTGGGCACCTGTACTGGGTTTTCAGTTGGACCAAACCAGGCCACACAAGCCTGCAGAATGCAAGCCGACTATTTTGTGTTATGTAATTTTATAGCGTATCACAAGGGAATTGATATTCCTCTGAATGTATCAAACCAAAACGAGGCTTTTATAAACACACGGCGTCTATTATGACCACACTGTCTCCAGAAAACAGGCTCAGGCTCAGACTCGCACTGATGGTGAGTAAAGTGTTGATTTTCCTGTGTTATACACAGTGTTAAAGTAGTAAAACATGACATTAGCAGTGCATTAGTGTCACTGGCACCGTAGTCGTCACTTCTCTCCCACCAGTTTGTCAGAAGTACGACGACTACTGTCTGGTACTTTTATTCAAAAAAGGCTGAGAGCTGCAGCTATAACAGCGTGGAACACGACAGACCGAGGCTAAAGTGGCCTTGCACAATATTTTTGAACCCCTGTGGATAAACTTTCACAGTCCGACACCTGGATTAGTCGACAGTTGACTCTTCAAAGATGAGTGACTTTATAAAACTTCAGTAAAGAATTAAGTAAGGGCGACAAAACCTGAGTGATACCGACACGATTCCTGGAGAATGCGTCAGGAACCACAGATGGGGTTTTTTTTAGTGGTCACGGAGTAAATTTTGAGTCATTTCCACTTTCAAATCCCGTCTGAAAACACATCCGTTCAAACTTTTTAAATCTCTGCCTGTTAGGTGACCTTTGAAAGGTGCCTAAAATAAAATGCATTATTTGTCTATGCTTCCGGCCGTTTATTTAGAGCTGCGGGTGTGACTACATTGTTATTCTGCCTCCGTTTATATGCGTAAACAGAAACGATGTGACATTATTTGTGTGCCGAGGCCTTCATCTGAAAACCCCTGAGTGAGGGGGCGTTTGTGTGTATACAGCAGTAGAGCAGGGGTGGGCGGGGTCAAGAAACGCTGAAGGACAAAGTTTCTGGAGAATTCACTTCCGAAACTTTTTTTGTGGCCTCGTCTTTGTGTAATGCAGTCATCTTGCTTCACTAGCTTAATGTTGTCATGACAAAAAAAAACAACCACTTCCTGTGTGCAGTGAGAGAATGTCACTGGGTGATGCAACATCTAAGCACAATGTGTGGAGCTGCCAACTTAGCACAAATATCGGTCAAAATTTAAAGTCTGGTACTACGGTTTTATTAACAAATGTATAATAAATGAAAGTTGTGATTCGTTTTTCAAACACGTATCCCTTGAAAATTCCTGGTGTATTTGTCCAAAATATTATCAAATTGTCAGGGATTTTATAGTACACACAAATTTGCCATTCGGTCGCAATGGTTTATCATGAGAAGTTTTTGGAACCAGAGCGGGGTGGAAACACATGGTGCTCATAAGAACACGACATGATCATCATCCACCCCCATGCAAAAATATCATGAACTCTTTCACCATTCACAACATGCAATGAGGCAACTAATTCACCCGCAAACACAGGGTGAAGAGGCGCAGGGGCAAATCCAGGAATCCTGGAATTCTGGATCCAGGTCAGGATTTGTTAATGACCTTAACACACACACACACAGATAAGCAATAGCTCAAATGGACACACTGACCCTAAAGGAGTGAGAGTGAGGGAGAGTCAAAGGAGGACAAGTGGGGAAGAAGCAGAAAAATCCCAACCAACCTTGAACGCAGCACTTCAGCACTGGAGAGCATAGGCTGGAGAAAACAAGCGTCTTCTTCAAGTTTAAAACAGAGAAGAAAATAAAAGCCCAAACAACTCCAGGTTCCTCTCTTTTCCCTTTTCCCTCTCTACGTGAACATGACAGCGATTTAAAAAAAAAAATCTATAACGATTTTAAAAAAAGCGTTTTAAAATAAAAAAAATATTAAAAAAAAAAAAAAAAAAAAGACTTCACCTCCAGGAGGCGGCGAGAGAAAACAACAGCCCCGCGGCTCTGTGGAGGAGACGAGGTCGCGATGGACCGCGATGATAGGCGGACATTGGTGAGCGGCTGTGTGGATGTTTCTCTCTCTCTGTGTGTGTGTGTGTGTGTGTGGAGCCGTAATGTTAGCTAATTCCGTCCAAGTGGAGGGAAAACGGAGGGGAGCACGGCAGAGCCGGCGACATTTAGCCCGAGAAAGTGAGCGGTTAGCCGCGGACAAGTGACGGCGACTCGCGCGTTGAGTTCGCCGCACGACACGCACGCGACACCGGCGAACGTCGACACACACACACACGCACGCACGCTCTCTCTGTCACACAGACATACACACAGAGGCAGGCAGGCGGCGGTAGAGTAGAGTACAGTAGCAGCACAGCAGCTCGGACACACAGTTGTAATAACAACAGCCGCCGCTGAGACCCGATAAACCGTGTTCGGAGGAGAAGCAGCCCCGCGTCGCCTCAGCGACCGGCAGCAGACAGACAGACACGGACGGGGAGGGGGGGAAAAAAAAACCCAAAATAATAATAATAATAGTAATATTAAAAACAACAACAATAACTATGGAAAAATTAAGAGAGAGTGTCGCGCTGGAGGCGACGGACAGGTTCTTGTCAGTAACAGAAGCGGAGGGAAGAAGGAAGAAAAAAAACGGAAGGGGTTCAAAAAGTGCGGTTTACTTTCCGATGTCGAGGCGAAACGAAGCTTCGCTGTGGACGCAGAGAGACAGATACAGAGAGGGAGACAGACAGAGAGAGAGAGAGAAGCCTGCTGCGATAGTAAAAGAGGAGGAGGAGGAGGAAGAAGGAGGAGGTGGTGGTGTCCTGGCGTCCGGACCGAGCTCCTCTTTCTATCTATCTGCCTCTCCTCTGTCTCTCCCCCTCTCACTCCAGCTCTCCCTGTGTGTCCCCATTAAATTATTAGTTGTATTGACTCATCACTCCCCCCCCTCCTCTCTGTCTCTCTCTCTGTCTCTCTCTCTCTCTCTCTCTCCTCCTGCTGCTGCCCGAGCTTCTCCCTCTCCTACTCATTTGTAATGGGTTAAAAAAAAAAAGGTGGGGTAAAAATAATAGAAAATTTATAAAGACATAAACAAGTCAAAAACTCCTCATGTTCTTCTCAAAGTCGATGGTCTGTATTCACATAAAGCTGCTACCGATATTAAATGCTTGGGCCGATAACCGATATCGATACCGATATATGTTTTTCCCATGCCCAACTGGTCATTTAGTCCTTTTCTGTAGTGATATTAACATACTATTATATATTATACTCATGTCACAGCTCACGTTGGCATGCATTTCCTTCATTGAGCAAAACAAATAAACATAAAACTAAGTAAATACTAGCTGTAGAGGGCACAGGGCATGCCGTAGAAACCGTCTAGTTAGCCTAATGTTGTAGGCATTAGTCATATCAGCACATCTGGGTGCGTTTGCCGATATCCAGTAATACATTTTAAAGCCAATATCTGCCAGCATTGATACCATGCCAATACCAAGCCGGGAGTCGGACCCACAGCCTTCCAGCTGAAGGACGACTCGCTCTACCACTGAACCGTCGTTTCCCCTGTTTACATTATTGGTGGATATGACTTCATGCTACTTTTCCGTGTCGGATTCAAAACTGATATAACCCCCTTGAATATCTACCAATACCAGCATTAGTGCGACACGGTCTTTTCCACCTTTTTCAAATAACTTAGCCGTCAGTGTTATATTTGTGCTGACTCACACGTATGTGACAATCTGAACGCTTGGGTAGCTATCAGATGATAGCAGAGCAGTTTCCATCATGGGTAACTGAGTAGCAAGAATTGCTAATGCCCCACAGCCATGGTGATTCGATTGGCTGACGCTTGGAGAATGTAACATTTCTCAACTTTAAAAGCGAAGCAGCGTACCCACGGTGCAGAGCAGCGATGGTTGACCACGCTCCATTCAAAGTGAATGAGAAGCGTTTCAGTTGGCTCGCTTCCTGGTCACATGACATGTGCCTTTGTGATATTTACGGTTTACACAAGATACCAGATTTTAATTTTTGATCCAGTGATCCATGTGATCCGGTGATTTTGGCCAGTATCGGACCAGTACAGAGTAATGTATCGGCCGTTATCGGACCACGGCTGTTGAAATGTTCAGGATCCTTCAAATTCTGTTATGCCCGAGTCATACCTTCTGCTTAAATGTGTGTCCAAAAAGGGTCCACTACAGTCCACATGACGTAAATGTCATTCACCCACGTCCGCAGCGCTGCGTTCAGACTAGGGATGAGACGATATAGTACTCGGTATTGGTATCGGTCCAACGTTGGCATAAAATCCCTGGACAGGATCCGAGAAAAATAAAAACAAAAAGTATGAGGTATGTTTTGAAAATGTGTGGTTATAGCTCGGTAATATGACCAGATAAGCTGATTGGAAGACGGCAGCGGACTAATATCAGTATCGGTAAAGGCTCTTGGTTGTGATATTGGTATTGTATTGGAGATATAAAAGAGATATCAAGCCTAACAAAGGCCTTATCCCCAACCTCAACCATAACCAGTTCACCATAGCCCAACCACAAGTCACTTAATGTCAATCCTAACTTTAACACGAGCCTCAGACAAGAGGTTTTGCCTCATTAGGTCAATGCTTTGGTCAGTGTTATTATCAGAAAAGGTCCTTAAGAGGCAACACAAACAAGCGCGCACACACAACAGAGGGAGTGTAGAGGAGCGGTAGTGCGATTTCCGGCTGCGCACGCAGGGATTTTTCATCAGCTTGATTAGAGTGAGGCGGTCCTGCATCTATTATAGGGTAACACAAACGCTCACACACATTGACACACACACACACATACACTATTTTATTTACAGGTGAAAAAAAGTGGCAAGCCAAAAGAGTAACGTAAATTAAATTAAATAAATGCTTTTACGCGTCGCGGAACACCTGAATCTCCACTGTGTGTTACAATAACAGAAGTTTTTACAAGCTGCACATATACTATGTATATGTATACATGCAGTGTATATATATATATATATATATATATATATAGCAGGGAATAGATACACTCTAATAAATGTGATATTATGATTATTTAAAAGTAAAATCCAATATATATTGTCTTGAATGAATATGAATATACATATTATTGTGTCTCTGGTCTAATATTCAGCTGATACAGCTGTACACATACAAAAAAATTAATTAGTTTTTTAAGAAAGTGCAGGCTGATGTTTTGTTATGACACAAACATTGACCAAAAGACAAGTGGGAAAGATGAGTGATCCGTGGGTAAAGCGGTTGTTCCACTGTGTTACGAGCTTTACCTTCACACCGGGGTCATAGCCTACCATGTCACACTGTATGAAGTAAAAATACTAGACAAGCTAATCTGTTGATATCCAAACAAAATCTTAAACTGTCACAATAGATGGAGAAATGAAAGGGGGCGATGGTTAAAGGCTGCAATCTCTACAAACAACAGTTTCTGTTGTTATTTTGTGATTATTTCATGAACCTTTTCGTCCTCGGGGGAGTTCTGTCGCTCCGCGGCAAACTGCCCCGAAAATATAAAGCTAAAAAATATTAGACAAGCTTATCTCTGTTGATACTGTCAATAAAGGCCTGATATGGTGTTTGTCCCTAAAACCTTAAGGCGGCCTAATAACGGTTTCACTCTCTGTGAGCAAAGGGCAGACTAATATCTGGGTGGAAACACACACACAGAGACATAACAGTAAACAAACTGGTGCTGTCACGCTGCTGTTTTAAACGTAGGTGCATTTAACTCAAAATCTTTAGGTCAAAGAGCAACAGGAGCAGCGGAGAGTGTGCTAACTTATTTATTATTTTACTACATATTACTCTTTTTAAAAGTAATACTTCTCAGCAACATGTTACATTGTTATATTATTGTTTTGTTGATGTACAACAAGTTTCTTTTGGAACTGAATCCACTTTATGAAAACAACAAATCAATAAAATAAAAATCTGTACGTCCCAAACTTTAATTGTTTTCTGTTTAAATCTGCGTTTCCCTATTTTTTTTTATTTGGCCAACACCCTTTTTTTTCCCCCAAGATAACAAATGATCTTGACCCTATTGCAATATGAATCATGACAAGAACAAACTTTTGCATAAC
Organism: Brachirus orientalis; assembly: GCA_016785285.1. Classification (NCBI taxonomy): domain Eukaryota; kingdom Metazoa; phylum Chordata; class Actinopteri; order Pleuronectiformes; family Soleidae; genus Brachirus; species Brachirus orientalis. Next base: position 581,792 of record JAFBJR010000102.1, on the reverse strand, counting down.
GAATTAGTAAGTGAACTATTCTCAAGAGATATATGGTAAGTTAAGCTGAATTTCATGTATATTATTTGAAACATACATGAATAAATCTTAACTTTATTATAAAAAAAATCTCCCGTGACAGGGTTTCACTGCTCTTAAAGACAAAATGAAAAATGTATCACAACCAAGTAACTCAGTATTGCTTTGGTTCTGTCAAGGTCATGAAATGGACATGTCCCACATACGAAACAAAGGTAAGTACTTTTTTTAAATGTGCTAAACAGTCATTTATAGGTCAAGGTTCTATTGGGCCTGTGTGGCGACGTTCATCACAGTAGCATGAGAGTTTCTTATGTAATTGGGTTGATGTTGATGCACATTCAGTGGTGGTTTCCACCATTAGATTTTAGTTAACCGCAAAAATGGGCACGCCACAGCCAAGCCTTTGGTGGATGCTTCTTTTACAACTCATTCTCGATAGCATCGCCTGGTGGACATCTCTGGCTATCTCTTTTTCTGATGTACGAGCCAGTGATTTTGGTCGATATTGGACCGATACGACGTCTGTATCAGATCATGGGACCATGTGCAAATGTTCAGGATCCTTTGAAATCCATTCTGCCCAAATTCGGTTTGGTCGAAACTTCCTGCAGCCATGCGTCCACAGATGCCCACTATGGTCCACATAATATAAATGTCATCGGGCTGAGCCAATACAGTATGATACTCAATATTGGTGTCGGTCCAGTACTGGCCAAACTGACTGGACTTGATTCCAGAAAAATAAAAAAAGTTAACTCTGATACCATCTGTAAACCTTAAATCTGATGTAAAAACTGCACCAAATAATAATAAATGATATGCTGATGCTAAAAAAAATGAATGATGATGCTGTAATAAATGATGTTCACCACCATGTGACAAGGACATGAATGAAAGTTACTTGTTTAACCTTTACAGTCTTGCAAACTGTCCTTCTTGCAGGCTTCACATTCTATTGTTTATATTATATATATATTTGTGTGTGTATATGTATACACACACAAATATATATATATATATATATGGTATCTATTTGCAAATTAAGTTTGTAAATGACAACACTGAAAATATTCTCTTTGTGCTTTTACCTTTTAAATAAAGGTTCAGGTCATTCAAAGAATATTACAGAGTTTAGTTTTTTATAGCAATTTTTCTGGAACTTTTCTGGAAAGATAATAAAAGATCAACTAAAATTATTATTTATCTATTTTTAAATTATGTTAAATTTAGTACTACTGTATTTTGGCAACTGCTATCTCCAAAGGACCAACATTTGCACCGAACCGTCTGTCCAGGTCGTGCAAGAACAAAAACAGGAAACCAACAGAAAACAGGAAGTGTGTTGTGTTGTACACCTATCGTGACAACAAAGCCGGAGTGGAGGTCAGGTGGGTGTGAGATGATGCATGCGAGGACATCTCAATCTCTGCAGGGTGAGAAGATTTCCTCTAATGTTAGACTGAGAGTAAATACAGTAATAGACTGGTAATCACACACACACACACAAAAAAAGCTGTTGTTTCAGAAGCAATGCAAAACCAAGGACGTAATATGCTCAGCTCAAACTCCACAGTAACCACAGTCAGACAAGAAGAAAGACAAAAACAGTTGATTATGTAGACAGTGTTTGCAGTGCGGGTTTAGAAGAACAAGAAGCTTGTGGTTGGACGGAACGTAATGTGGGGAAAACGGTAACAGGTACACGTCTCGTTCAGCGCCTCACAGTGAAACCAAACCATTGTTCCACCGACCCATGTGAGGTCAAAAGTTCAAAAATACACTTGTGCATTAGTGCAGTAAAGAAGCTCTTAATGGAAGAAATATTCATGTGAAACTCACATTTAAGAAAAACGCAGAGTGACACTTACACACTAGTTCACATCAGGTGTGAGTTTGAGAGCTTGGCAGCTTTATAAAAGGGTCTCACATCTACATGTGTGTGTGGGAGCTTTTCGTTTAAACAGGAAATGACTGTCGAAACCGCCCACCCGAGATGTTTCAGTGCGGCTGTGTGGTTGCTGTGTCCGAGTAAAAAATACGTAAACCGTGGGGTAATCATTCTATTTTCAGATTCTTTCACTTGAGCTTTTGAAATTCAAGTGCTTCAGACGGAAATTTCTGTTTGACTTGAGGTTTTCACTGCATTCACGAGCATTATTATTTTGTAATAATACATACAGACAATCATGCCAAATTTTGAAAATAATGTACTGGTTGCGATTGGTCAAAGTTGTAGACGGAAATGTAAATTTGCTGTCAGGCTCCCTCTTGTGGCAGTTCAAAGTCAAGCACTAGGATTGTAGCTTGGCGAGCTAGCATTTTTAAGTTATTTAACACTGACGACAATTCCGAATGTCGCTGCGGTTGCTAACGTTACAGAATGTTACTAAATGACGAAATATCACAAAAAAGTTGTAACTGACATGAAAACAAAACAAAAAAAAATTCAAAATGCAACACAAGAATGCTAATTTTTTGCGACACAACTTTCTTTTTTTGGGGAGGGGGGGCTTTGACATGATAGGTCAACAGAAGGAGGGATGTATCGGTGGCATGTCACTGTGATTGCAAAGTTTTACAAAATGTCCGTTTATCAACAAAAATTCCAAAATGCAATGTGACATTGTGAAAAATTTTGTTACAAAGTGTTACAAAAAAAGTTACCACGCACTGGACTCCCACTGCTTTGGGGTGGAGCTTTGACCTGATGGGCCTGATGGTACAGTAAGCAGGTAAAGTTACAGTCCAACATTTTACTATCATGTTGGACTCCCCCCCCCCCTTGTGGAAGTTCAGAATGAAGCACTAGGTCTGTATGTTACAAAGTGTTACAAAAAAAGTTACCACGCACTGGACTCCCACTGCTTTGGGGTGGAGCTTTGACCTGATGGGCCTGATGGTACAGTAAGCAGGTAAAGTTACAGTCCAACATTTTACTATCATGTTGGACTCCCCCCCCCCTTGTGGAAGTTCAGAATGAAGCACTAGGTCTGTATGTTGGCGAGTTAGACGGCATTTTTCAAGGTATTCACGATAATTCTGAATAGCAATTCACTGTGCGTGACTTAATGTATCACAACGTGTGACGATATTGTGACTCATCATGAGTAGATTTCCGGCTTAGGTGTGTCACTGTGACACGAAGGGACACAAATGAGCTGCACGACATCACGGCTCAATAATGTGTTTCACGTGATCTTCGCTGCAGCTCCCATCTCTCTGTCTCCGTTTGTGTTTTTTTTACTCCTTGGCCGTGGTTAGCAGCGCTCGGAAAAAACAGGAGCGACGGTGAAAGCGAGCCATTGTCGGCAAATGCTCTTTTCTATCTGGCATGACGCAAGTCAGCCGCAGTCATTTCCACTGTGATTGTCGGGTGGGCGCCATCAGAGAGCATCGATAACCCCTGCCAGGCCTTGGCACCGCCAACAGGTGCCGGCACTGCCAGCGAGGTTGGCACCGGCGCGGGCTGTGAAAACCCTCTGACATCCAGAAGGGCACAGATTTGCACTGAATGCACCACTGAATCAACACTGCTGATTATCAATTAACATATACCGTTTTGTACGACAAAGAAAAGAGAGGGGGGAAAATGAGTTTTGAAGCACAGAAAGCCTGTTTAAAAAAAAAAAAAAAAAAAACTAACTGTGTTCTGTTGTAATTGTGCGCTGAATGCAGATTTAGCTGCGTTCAAGGTGGGTTTTTTTACAAGCCTGTGCGGCTTTGTGTCGCCGCAGACACAGCGCGCCGCGTGTGCCGTGTGCACGCGCACAAGTGTGATTGTTCGGGCCGTGCTCTGTGCCCGTTGGCTACATTTGTAAAGGAAACATGAAAAACGACACGAGGAACATGACAGGCTGAGCACTAACCTGCAACAACACACGCCTCATGTTTTTAAATGTCAGGAGTCAGAGCATTACACCGCAGATGCATTTCATCTCCTCGCTCAGGTTGTTTTTTGTTTTTTTTTCATGTTTTCACCATAACACACTGATCAAACGCGTCACACGTGGCCTGCTGCTTTTCAAACCACATGTTTACATCGAGTAGGAATGAAAATAATGACGTCTGAAACCTCAAATTTTAATCAAAGGCGCTAATAATCGGCACACAAAGGCCGGGGGAATGAAAAGCAAATGTGCCAGCGTAGGTTCAGCGCGGAGACGCGACGGCTGAACGTAGGTGTTGTGATGTCTTCATGCTCGCCACTTAAGTTGTGACGCGTCTAATAGGCATTAATGCGATTATTTGGATTACTAATACAAATTAGCCTGCGTGTCAAGTCTGAGAAGCACAAACACAAACAGCAGGCGGGTGGAAGAGCTGTCACTGGTTCAACTTTGAGCGCTTTCTTGCAACCGTCTCCCTTAATGAATAAACAGAAACACACACGCACACACGTAAATATAATGGCGTTATTAGAGGATTAAATAATCATGTCAAAACAGGCCTGTATCAGTGAGGGTGCACACATGAACCACTGGGGGGGGAAAAATTGTATGAATTTATCATGGTACATTTTATATTATGAACAAAAACATTTCTTTTGTATGCATTTATGCATTTTATGTTCTTTTAATGTTAATTTGTGACCTAATTATGAATCACCTAAGCTGATTACATCTTCTGTTTATTGCTGATAGTCACTAAAATGCACTGTCCCTATTACGTATACTAACAAATAAATAAGCAAAGGTTATTCAATTACAGTTGGGTAACTTTGTGTTTTTGCTATTTAAATCAAATTTTGTCCTTTTTTGCTTTGGTTCATGTAAGATAATTCTAACTAAAAGAATTCTTTAGAAGCTTTAAAGACTCAAATGCAGAGATTTGCGCTGACTGAATTGTGTGAAATTAATAAAAAGTTCCCAAAAAAAAAAGGTCAAGAGATGCACTGTGAAAAATAAAATGTTATAATTTCTACCAAAAGAAATTGTATAACAATATTGAAGGTCCACAATGTGTCATCTCTCTTCTCTCTTCCTGCTCAGCTGTTGCACAAACAAGGTTCGGAGCCGAAGGCCGATGCTCCTCAAAACATCTGAGGAGCGTAAAAGCACCAGTTCAATCAGGTGTTACGAGGTTACCGCAGATAAACTAAAAAACCCTGTAACGAATCCACCAAATCTAATTGGTTCCCTGTTTTCCGTCGGCCTCTAATACGCCGAGTGTGGTTTTCACTGTTTTTTTTTTCTTTCGTCCATGCAGCATTGGTGTGGGAGGACAGAAGAAGAGGCAGAGGAAAAGAAGAACCAGGGGGACGTAATGAACTGAGAGTCGGCTGCTTAATTCTTTTATAATCACATGAAGTCGACCGAAATAGAAGCAGAGTGAGCGCTCCTCACCTCAGGTTCGCCGACAGAAGGGTGTGACGCGCGTTGACCCTGGCGACCGGGTCTGAGCATCGGGACGCTTACGCTTAACTCTGGTCTCGCCCACAGACAAAAGTCTTGTGTTTGTTGACTCTTAAGGACCTTTTCTGGCATAAACACTGACCTTGTCAGGACCAGGAGTCCTCATGGAGACCAAAACCTGGTCCTAATGAGGCAGAACCTCATTTGTGAAGAGCTGGTTAAGTTCAGGTTAAAGATTTGAATTGTGGTTAGGTTACGGTTAGGGATAGATATTAACTGGTTAGGGTTAAGGTTTGTTTAAGCCATTTAAATGAATGGAAGGCCACACACGGTTCTGGTTCCTGAAACTAATTTTGACCCGACCCAGTGCGTTCCAACTGAACAAAAATTGGTTCAAAAACCTGAAAAGTTGGTCCTCAGTTAGAACTAAAAATAGTTGGTTATTTTTGGCGGGAAGTAGAGGAAGTCTGGAGAAAAAGAACCCACTTTGGTTCCTCTCAAAACTAGTGTGAACACGGGCTGGTTGACCAGAAAGCACCAGGGTTCTGAGACTCCAGAACGGAGCCAGAACCAGAACCGTGTCTGTCTGAAAACTGTGTAGTTTTAGTGTCAAGTTTAAACCTGAATACATGAAAAACTTAAATATTGATATGGGGGGGGTAAATATTGGGGGGGGGGGGGGGGGGTTGTCACAACACGAGAAGTTCAAACTTGATTGATTGGTTGATAACACCTGAACAACTGTCCTGTCAGGAACGCTTTTTTAAATAAAGTTTACAACTAAACAATTTTTAACAGCTTCCATTTCAGGATTTTAAAAGAAATGAAAAACTTTCAGATGCAAAATTATTATTATTATACTGTTGAATATTCACTGTCTGTTAACGTCCCAAGAAGACGACGGTGTCGTTATTGATACTGTTGCATTTCAGGTTCTGATTATGATACATATAGTCTTCAACTGCATGACATGGTCGAAAAAATATCTTATCTATCGTGTTAAATGTGCCATCAGAGTCAAAAACTTTCATCAAACTTGTAGGAATTTAATATTATCGGTTGTTTGGGGTGAATGAATTCTGCAGAATTTTTGTGGTAAAGTTGTTGGGGCTTTTTTTTTTGCATTGTCTTTCAATTTGGACATTGCACTTAAGCACATGGTTATTCCGATTATTTTGCGATTTATTGTGCAGCTCTTCAAGGCATACATCGGAAGGCTAAAAAAAAGATCAGGAAAATTACTTCTCAAAGTCTAGCAGTGCCACCTACAGGCTTGGCAGTTATACTACAGTGCTCAGAGTTATTCCGTGCAAATTTGTGTGTATGAAGACATTTCTTTCAACTACAGAAATCTTATGAAGAATGAAAAAGAAAGAGAGATTGTATAGGGAAGGTTCTGTTTCCACGTGGATAAGGCCTTAAAGAAAACCACCACCATACACTGGACTAAAATGACCTGAGGGGTCTGGTCAGTGAAAAACGTCCAAATTAGTGGGGACAACTGTCTTCGGTAGGTGAGAGTGAAATGATCACAATAATACACAACAATAGTGACATTTGTAACGACACTTTGCAGCATTTCAAACTAAAAGTGTTTGTTTTTTACTGAACAATATATACTGTAGCTAACATTAATTAAAAAAAACCAAACATTTATGATGCAAAATTAATCTATAAATACACATTTAAGTGACGGGCTGCATGTGGTCTGAGAACCGGGAGTTTGAAACGCATGCACTAGTCAGACAGAGACAACAGGAGCGTGTCACACCTGCAGCAAAACCGAAGTTATTTTACGCCAATTTAGTCAAGAAACTGTATTAAGTAACAATTATGTTGAACAAATTATCTGAGGATTACTTTCCAGATTAATCGATTAGCAGTTTAATCCAAAAAACTTTGATAAGTGTTTCCCAAAACCTGGAAATGATAACGTTCTTAAATGTCTTGTTTTGTCCACAAACCAAAAGTCAATGAGTTTTAATGGTTTCCTTGTTATGTGGAGCAATGAAACCAGAAAATATTCACATGTAAGAAGCTGAAAAATCGGAGAAACTTTAATTAATTTTAATTACTGTAAATCAATTAATTATCAGAATAAACGTTGCAGCCCTAGTATTGACAATCTGTCTTTTTTCATCTTTTTCCAATTATAAAATAAATTCTGAATTAGTTTTTTTTTTTTTTTTGATTTCTGTTTTTTTGTTTTTTTTTTTTTCTTTTTGTTTTGACTTTTCCATCACTGCTCGCGGGTCATCACATGAGCAAATAATTAAACTCTAATTTCAGCCTCGTGGATCGCACACAAATAAGCAGTTGACAGAGTTAGAAGGACAGTGTTGTGTGTGTGTGTGTGTGTGTGTGTGTGTGTGTGTGTGTGTGTGTGAAAGACACACACACACACACTGAAGACAGGAGGGACCGAGGAGGTGAGAAAGGTCCTGACCTTCCTGCTGCTGAAGGTCAGGGAACTGTGGCCTCCTGAGGAAAGTGACGGAGACGGTGTTACTTCCTCTCAGTGTGTGAGAAGATGGAGGGAGATGAAAGTGGAATACAAGGGGGGGGGGGGGCATCTCTTAATATCAAGGCTTAAGGAAAAGTATTGAATTCCACATTTAATCCCTTCGTCAAAGGAGGCGTCATCCATCCAGTCAACAAAAGAGTTGATAAGGCGAGTGTGTGTGTGTGTGTGTGTGAGAGAGAATACAGTAACAGTTTCCTTGGTGTATGTAGGCGGGTATTAACAACCTGATCTTAGCGGGATGTGCTTCCTCCTTAAATCACTTCTTCTCTTTTTTTCTTTGCCTGAACAAAAGGATTTTTTAGACAAAAAAAAAAAAAAACCTACACAGATAGGACAAGCGTCTGAATAAAATAAAACTCTTCTCCACAAATCAAAAATATATATATATATATATTTTAAAATAAACCTCACACATTCTGTATGTAGAGACATAATAATGTCATTTCAGCCATGAAAACATACATATGCATATCTCTGAAATGAAATTTGTTACAAACAAAAACAGCAGCAAAATCCAACATAAGGAGGGATGTCATTTTGTGAAAGACATGATGGACTTTTGTTTGTTTTTAGGGGCTTTTACAGGGGGAATTAAAATCCTTTCAGATGTTTGAAATGGTGCTTGAATTTTGGATAAAGTGCTTGAAAATGCCTGGATTTGAAGGTTTGAAAAGTGCCCGAGACACTGACTCAACTCCTTTCACAACAAGCTAATGGACTAAATAGTTTGCTTATTAGATGGAGGAATCAAAATAAGTCGGGCAGTCGAAATGAAAACTCGTGCGCGCACACACACACGTGTGACCATGAATATTATTATTATTCATTAAATGTTTATACCGCAGCTATGAAAAGAGTGAAAGCATCATTTTTGAGCATTAACAGCTTCCAGGTCTTTAAAAGGACCTGGAAAGTGCCTTGAATTTGACAAGGCTGATACAAACCAATGTGATGCTTTTATCACTGAGCCAAGAAACCTGGATCAACAGTATGCAAAGCATGTGCCAGAATAAAAGCAGTCCAACATGCTGGGACAACGTGAACTCCCACCATCCCTTCTCTTTTTTTGGCAATTTTTTTTTTACACAAAGAAGTTTACAGATAATGACAAAATGAGCTGTAAATCAGTGTGTGTGTGTGTGTAACTGTCAGGGGCGGAGATGGGGGGGGAGGCTATGGGGGGGCTTTCTTACATTTTTTTTTTTTAGCTCTGGAATGCAGCCGTCGTCATTATCAACACACTTTTTTTTTTTTTTTTTTTTAAAAACCTGAAACTCGTCACAACATGTCATCAACATAGAAAAAAAAAAACAAAAAAAAAACCAAAACAAAAAAAACACTGGGAGTCTTTGTTATCTTCCCCCCAACTATTAACAGAGCGTGTGTGTGTGTGTTCTTGTATTTGTTGCCAAGTAGGACTAAAAAATTGAAAAAACACCTACAAAGTGAGGACCTTTTGACAAAGTGAGGACATTTTGATAAAAGTGAGGACATTTTGTCTTTAAATGTCTTTAAAGGGCTTTTTTTTTCAGGATTAACACCTGGTTTTAGGGTTAGGGTTAGAATTGGGTTTGGATTAAGGTTAGGGTAAGGGGCTAGGGAATGTATTATGTCTATGAAGGTCCTCACTTTGACAGAAGCGCAAACATGTGTGTGTGTGTGGGGTGGAATCCCAAAAGAGCCACACATTAAAAAAAGGGGGGGGGGGAGGAAAAAAGGAGCGAGACAGGCCTCTTATTTACTGGCGACAGTCTAATAAATACATTTGCTGGCAGCTAAACAGGTATTTACTCTGCTCCCTACCACAGGTATAATTTCACTGTTTGCTGAGCTGTTATTTTTGCCTCAGTGATAATTATCGAGGTGGTAAAGAAAGACGATTAATGGTTTTAGCCGAGATATCAGTCTCGGCAGAGTGAGGCACGGCCCACATCTAAACAAACTCCCGGCAAACGCTCTCGTGCACTGAGGGGGTTTTTAATCATCTGCGATAATCTGCGGAGGAATCCAAAGCAAAAAGGGGAGGACGGTGAAGCTGATGCAAGTTGAAAGAGGAAGAGTAAATGTCTAATTTCTGGCAAATACTGCGAGTTCGTTTGCGATATATTCCGTTTAAAGTCAGGCTTCACTTCAAAACAAATTATCAGACAACAAAATCAAACAAATAAACTATTCTCTATGTTGTACATAGACAGAACTGGATATTCTTGTGAACAACCAGACGTAAAATGTTTAAACCACAGCCTTTGCTGTTGTTCTGTGGTTTGAAATTGTGATTTTTATTTGAAAACAATTCACTTATCCGCCGTAATGGCACTCAAAAAAAAACAAAACGAAATAATAATCCAACTAACTTAAAAAAAAAACATGACTTGAATTGGCCAAACTCATTTCAATTAAGTTCCTTCAACTAAAAGTGATCAAGTTATATGAACACAGTAATTCAAGTCAGATCTACATAAAGTTCTAAGTAACGTCAAATCAAAAGTTTGAGTTAATGTCACTTAAATTTAAGTTATCACAGCCTAGTTATTTACTTTGGCCCAATGTGATTTGCTGCTGTGACACAACCTAATAGTATAAATATCCACCGAAGCAGGCGTTTAAACTGGAATCCATGTAAATATTACTTTACTTTAACTAACAACCATTTTGTATTCCTTTTTTCCTTCTTTAGGTACAAAACATTATTCGGATTTTTTCCTATTTTCCTGAATGTTTCTGGAGCCAATAACAGTTATTATGAGGAGCATAATTCAATTTTAAAGCAATGATATCATTTTCACTTAATGCCATTTCTGAGCAACAAGGCAGACCATAAAAACAACAACAACAACAACAACAACAACAACAACAACAACAGGGGGAAGAAGAAGAAGAAGAAGAAGAAGAAAAATAAATCACGACCTGTTCTCTCACACTAATTGGTCTCTGGGGTCACGGGACAAACTTTACTCCACTGTCTCCATCTCCCGACTGACAACCGGCTCGCCAACGCACAACCACTGCACTCCACCTAAACAATCGGGTTTACACTTAAGGCGTAAGGTTTTTGCGTGAACATCCGGTCGACCCCAGCACGGAAGCGTCTCTGGGATTTGTGTTATGAGAACATCACAGGCTCATTTCCTGCCATTTCACTACTACAGTACAGTAAATGCAGCGTACACTAGTTTCGGTGAGTTGTAACGAAAACAAAACTAATCATTTAAAAAAAGGGTGGCGGTGGTGGGGGGGGGGGGGCGTTTAAAAAGAAACGACATAAAGCTGAAACGTGGAAACACTTAAGGTGTTTTCCCAGATCTCTCTCTCTCTCTCTCTCTTTCCCTAAGTGTAAACCACAGCAGGGTTTTATTGTAAGAGCCACAAACACGACAGAACACATTCAAATGAATTAATTACACACTAATAAGCTGTGACAGATGTGAGAGGCTTCGCTGCTGGATCCGTGGAACCGTGAGCGTCGCTGCTGCAGCCGCAAACGCCGCCGTCGCCACCGTCTCCACGGCTGCCGCTCTGATTCTTATCATTCCTGCCAAACTAGTTTATGCGGAGGCATAACCAGACGGATAGTGATCGGCAGCGCTGGATACAAACACTGGCTCTTCTTACTTTCTTTTGTTTTTCAAAAAGATATGTTCCACTTTCATATGTGCAGTTTGAGACGTGAAACTGAGAAGTTGTGCTGTTGACACTTTTACAAGAAGTGACACATGGCGGCGTGAGACAGGAAGGACACAGTGTGTCTCTGTGTGTCTCTGTGTGTGTGTGTGTCGTTGCTGTTGAAGGCACTGACTGCAACGCATGTGCAAAGAAAGCAGCGGCCACACGGTGGATCTGCGAACCTGTTTTTTGTTTGTCTGTTTGTCTTCGACCTCGAGCCAAGGCGTTCCATGCTTGACCTCATAACTGTGGGTGAGTGAGTGAGTGAGGTAACAAACAAGACAAACATGACGACTGAAGCCTTCACATTTTTAAGGGGAAGTACCCTTTAATTGAGGAATTAAAACACTTTTTTTTTTTAAGACCAGATTTCATGTAATTTTACCAAAAAACCTCCACTATAATCACGCAGTCTCTTACACTAATTTACATGAAAATCACTCAGTGTTTTTTGTTTTTTCATGGCTAAAGATAATCTTCCTTAAAAAGTTTGTTTTTCAGTTAAAACCCACATTTGTCTTTACTTTTTCAATTTCTACACAGAATACGTCAAATTTAGTATGTCACTGCGTTTATTCCCTCACGGGAAAACGACAAGACACTGAATTTCATCCCAAAAAGATAAAAACTAATGAGGACAGTACTGTCCCTTTACATTTACTTTAACCTTATTTCTCAAGCTGCACACTGTGACACGTGTTAAACAGATATGTATATATGCATACATGTTGAAGCTCAGCCACAGTATTTAAGCAGATATTAAGGATTTGATGGTATGTGTGACGGGAGAAAACGTTCCGTACATTATTTTCAGTAACAAAGTAACAAATACCTTAGATAATAATAACTAATAATAACTTTTCCAGGTCATATCTGTCCAAATTTCCATTTGTGCTTTTCATTTGCTACATCGTGTGTCGATGAGTGTTTTATTTCTGCATAAAAAAAACAAGATTGAAAACTAAAAAACCAGTGAGATGACGTTTACGTGAAGCAAAAAATAACAGACGCGTGCGATTCCTTTTAGCTCAAAATCTCCTTTTTCTTTGCTTGTGCAACAACCTGTACGCTGTATGTACGCATTGTAACATGTGTTTATGTTTACACTTAAGTATAAATAACTTGAGACTGTACAATATTGTCTCATTTTGTGTATTTTTTTTTTAATGTATTTATATTATATTTATTGTTTTCACTGGATTTTGTTGCTGTCCGTTGTCAATTTGAATTTCTGCTATGGGGCAACTCGATCAAAAAAGGTCCATGCATTCTGATCAGCACTAAAACATGTTTTGATATTGTTTGAACAGATATTATTTAATGTTTGGCGTGAGTGCTGTAAATAAGAACTCGTGTGTGAAATGTGCAACTGAAACCTTTAAAAACCACAGGACACCAAGTGCCCACACACATGCACACTTTTACGGAGGCAATACATCTTCTCACAAGTGACTCGCTGTCTACTTCACACACACACACACACTGGTTTCCATGACTTCAGAGGACCCTGCATTGACTTACATTCATTTCCTGGAGAATTACATAATTAATAGCACCCTAATCTTAACCTCGGCCTAACTTCAAAACATGTCTTCACCTTAAAATATAGCAATTTACATTATGGGACTTAATTTTTGGTCCCCATAAGAAGGACAAGTCCCCATAATGTGAGTGTGTAAACAGATTTAAGGTCCCCACATCATAAGGAATACCAGGCACACACACACACACACACACACAGGTCTGCTTGTACCTGAAATGACTTCATCAGCACAGTAACAAAAAAGCCACAAGTCAAGTTCTCCTCCATCTCAGTTCATCACCACTCAAATTATTTCTTTCTCTCTCAGTCTCTGTCTTTCCTGTTTATCTTTTATTTAAAAAAAAAAAAAAAACAGAATAACCTTGTTTTGGAGCTTAGAGTCGGTGCATTTCTGCACAAAAAGTGTGTCTGCGGCTGCAGTAAAAGTCTGGAGGCAAGTTGACACGTAATTAAATAGTAAGTATATGGAGAGAATAAATGAAGTGGCTCTAATGGCCCCTAATAAAAAAGTAGTAAAAAGTAGATGGGCAGTTGAGGCTGCAGCATCTCCAGTGTATAGACATGTCAGCCACCACACACACACACACACACACAATTTCATTATTCTGTGTTTAATAAGAGACTCTATAAAGACCTGATTAGGATTCCAAAAACAAGAAAAGAGGGTAAAAATTAATTAATTTTGAAGCAACTTTGTTCACCTTGTTGCTAAAATCACCAGGTCAGTGCAGCGGTGAGGCATCACCTCATCACTTCTGCGGCTGGTTCTAGATTGTTACAAATGATTAAAGAGAGAGATTCACGCTCTTGTAATTAACAAATTACTAAATTGATTGTCAGTTATTTTTTAAAGACAACCTTCTCTGGTTTTTGCGGCTTCTTAAATATGAATATTCTCTGGGGTTTTTTTTTGTTTTGTTTTTTTTTGCACCATATTATAAAGAAATCAATAAAGGTGGATCATTTTGGTTCGTGGGTAAAACCGAACATTTGAGAACACCTTCAGTTCGAGGTTTGGGAAACATTGTGTGCACCAAAGACGTGAAAAAAGAAAATTATGATTATAGTTTCAGTAGTATTCCTAAGAGCAGTGACACATTCAGTCTTGTTTCTGCACATTTGAACACTTATATCTATAATAAAGCGTAATTTTCTTAGTTTAGTCTCGAAGTGAAATATTAAAATTGTCAGAAAACACTTTTTGGACTCTGCGCGGCCGCTTTTGAAGTGATTTCTGTTTCTCAAATTCTAAATCCAGCCAGAACAAAAAAAAAGAAAAATGAATATGCGCATAAATAATGCAGTAAAATAATAACGGGGACACGGAGCTGAAGAGGACGGAGGCATGTGATGTGATGACTGATGATGAGAGCAGTGCGGAGTGAAGGAGCTCGTACCTTTAAAGTCAACAGTCAGCGCGACCTCTCGTTTTCCATCAAAAGTTGAGCCTCCTCTTGTCACTGCTCCACCACGACAGATCCAAAAATAGTCAAAGAGCTCTGTGGGAGGACAAAACTACTCTTTCTGGTAACAACAACAACAACAAAAGTCCTGAAGAGAAGGAAGGAGGAGGAGGAGGCGGTGGAAGCGAAACCGCACACCGGCGGAGGGGACTGGAGCTGCGGAGCGCACGACCGTGGATGAGAGCGCAGAGAGAGAAGCGTGCGCTGCGGGGGTGAAGTAGAGGAGAAGAGAGGAGGAGAGGAGAGGAGAGGAGAGTGGCGGCATGTGAGGAGGGCTGCTCTGAGAGGGTGGCAGGTAAACGAACCGCCCCTCCCCGTTTTCTGATGCTCAAATCGATGATTTGCCAGCTGTGGCGCAGCTTGTCTCATTGCCCCACTTTGGTTTTTACAGCCGCTCCTTCTCCGACGCGCTCATCTCCGGGGACAGAGCGAGGGAGGGAGGGAGAAGAGAGGAGGAGAGGAGCCTCCACGCTCATTCATTTTCATATTTACACGCCACATGTTTGCATGTCAAGAAGAGGAAGTGGGGGGGGGGGGGGGGGGGGGGGGGGGGGGGGGGGGGGGGAGAGAGAAGAAAGTCCTTTGCGCGCAGCGGCAGCAGCAGCGGCGGCGGCGGCGCGCGTTTTTGCTCCAAAGCGCGTTGTTTTAACAGCGAAGGGCACCGAGCCAAGTCCTGCTCCCTGCTGCACACCTGAGCCGAATATCAAACCATACAGTCTGCTTTACATCCGAGCTGTTTATTAAAGCAGATGGGATGATTAGTGGGGAAAAAGGGGGGAAGTTTGCGAAAAACTTCTCAAAAATAATTAAATGTTTGGCGAGTTAAGACGGAGAAGCTACCGTTTGCCAAAAGCTGTTTTTCCTCTAATGGATTCAAACAAGAGAAATGATTATTTTTCTGCAGTGAACACTTTTAATTTCATCACTTCATATTCCAGTAAACTGCGGTCATCACACACACACACACACACACACACACAGGCAGCCTCTCCATCACATTTAAGACTCAAACTGCAGGCCTATCAAAGAAAGAAAAGACATAAATAAAAATAGAAATCTTTGATTAAGGAATGCAAATTTTGTCAAAAAAAAAAAATGTAGATGGAGAGAGGAATAATTTGATTTCTTGGACATGTTTAAGAACAAACAGCCTGCAGCAGAATCAGAGGACAGTGACAGAGAGAGAGAGACACAGCTTTTATTTTCATCTCCACACTGTCTTAATGTATTTATGCATTTTTAATGGATTTTTTAAAGCTGGATCTACATTAAAAAAAACTAACCTACAGAATAAATTAGCAGCTTTTATTTCTTCCATCCTCCCTCTCTCTCTCTCTGCCAAAGTCTGAAATTAAAGAATATCCAGTTTCAGAGAGAAGTAAATGGAATTAAACCAGAGTTTAAGTGAAGATATTTGAGTAAATGACGGAGGAGTGAGTCCTGATATTAGTCTACATGTTGTATATTAATGTTTCCTACAACAGATTTTTCAAATTAAATAACAAACATACAGCTTTCTGCATGACTGATCATTTGAAGTTGGATTTTTTTTTCTCGTGTGTGTGTGTGTGTGTTTGCACAGTGTAGATTGTGGTTTACGTGCATATTTTTAAACGTGTGCATGAACTCGTGAGCCCCATTTACACAAATTTATTCTCATTTGTCGTGCGTACGCCTGTGTGTGTGTGTGTGTGTGTGTGTGTGTGTGTGACATGATTGACAGTTTGCATCTGCATTTACAGACTAACTGCTCTGCACTAGCAGGTGTGCAGGAGCCCACAGGTAATGCAGCTGTTTACTTACAATAATGGAGCGTGTTTTCTCCGACTGCAGCTTCAGCATCAATAAATAACACACTGATACGTTTACACCTGAAAGTACAATTGGTGTGGAGTTAAAGGGAAAAGGGAGAAGTGAGGAAATGTCGAAGAAATGTTACAGGAAAATATTCTGAATGAAGTGGTTTCACTTGTTCAATTGCTTGAACTTAAAAAAACAAAAAACAAAAATGAAGAGTAATGTCAAATATTCAGCTTTCTTTCAATTGATGAAGTCATTAAAACTGCTTTATTAATGACAAGCAACGACCAAACAAGTTGTTGACTTGATAATTAGTTTTTGTACTGAATAAACTAACTGTAGTACATTTTCCACTTTAAAGAAATTACTGTTTTCTGACAAAGTAACTTATATTTATGCACTATTTCAACTTAATACTTAAAACTTAAAGTCTTTATGTACAAAAGTTGTCAATCTGACAATGACCTTTTTTTTGTACTTAATATTCTGAGTTGAATAAACTACAATACATTACCCGTTTAAGAAAAAACACTCTTTTTATGTTAAAGCGACATAAATTTAAACACAATTTCAACTTATTAAATTAGGTTGCACAAGTACGATAATTGACAGTTACAGTTATTGAGCTGAATAAACTATAGTACATTATCCAGTTGAGAAAACTTGTTTGAGTTAACATAACATAACATACATTTATACACTATTTCAACTTATTAAGTTATGGAATCTTTTTAAAGTAACAATTAGTTACAGTTTGTACTTAATATTCTTCAGTTACAGGAACTGTCTTTGTCTATTCAAGGAAAACTGTTGCATTAAACACTATTTTACATTTTTTACTCTGAGTTAAAACAACTCATATAATCAGTTCATGAAAACTAACTTTATTTCAATATAAGAAACATGAAGTAACAGACCGTTTCTACATATTTACAGCTTAAAAAAAAGAAGAAAAAATCACTTCACGTGTTCATTCATATCACAGTTTCTTGTACACGCTCGAGAAATATTATGGAGAGGCGTCCGATTGCGTTGTGCTGCGACTGATTCGATGACATTTCAAGTAACTTCTCTGGAGTGCAATGATCGGTGAACGGCGCAGGAGAAGTCCGAGCCTTTATCGTAAGCCCATGCGTTCAGAACTTCTCAGAAAAGTTCATTTGTTGTGGTTTCATGACTCCACAAAAAGTTTCATTATGAGGCAACTGAGATCTGCATTTAAATAAATTAAAAAAAAAAAAAAAATACAGCAAAGGGAGAGTGGGGGGGGGGTTCCACACACACACACGCGCGCACACGCACACACTGTGTGTCTCCTGGGAACCTGAACAGAAATGGAGAAAGTTCCCAGTGAAAGAGATTCAAATTGTTCTTTTGCAGCATCATTATAAATTCACGCTGTGTTGGGGATGTTTTCATCATTACGGACAACAGCTGGTGATTTCACTGCAGCCAGAGTGCGTGTGTGTGTGTGTGTGAGAGAGTGTGTGTTTTACTCAACAATTCATCCTTTGCTGCAGTTGACACTTGACACCACAAGGGGGACGAGTGAGCCTTAATGTTGAGGGGAGAAGAATGATAATGTTGCCTTGGAATGTCTGCCTTCACTTATTAATGATGCTGTGCCTCTGTTTATTGGTTTTTAGCCATGTTTTCCTACTTAGGTGTAAAAACCTAAAATAATAATGATATTAACTGGATTTACACGGTGTGTCACTTTTCAAAATACAGTTACAAAATGTTTTGCAGACATGAAACAGCACAAAGTAGAACTGAGGTTGGGCAATATGGTGATATTAAATCAATAACATGTATATAATGTAATGAGTAATAATTATATTATAGGAAAGCAATATATCACATTAATCGGACATGCTTACAGATTTTATTGTATGTATTTGACATCTGCGATGTGTGTCAAAGGCTAGATATTCAGTATATTTTTAAGTGCAACTTGAGTAAGAATGGGCCAAAACGATACGATACCAAAACGGCATGTTTTGGACTGGATTTATTTAAATGTTTAGTCCACTTCTGCGTGTATATTTAGATCATCCTTAATGTTTCCAACAACAATTTTTATTTGGGGTCCCGTTATGATGCTGTGCGAAGTCAGTGAATGTATGATTATATAAAGTATTAGCAAACATAGATATTGCACTTGTTTAACAATAAAAATAAAAACTCTAGACACTCGAACTAAACACTAGACTTACGGGAGAACGTCACGTGGTGCGTGCTGGGAAACGATGCTCCATTTAGAAATAAGATAAACAGCATCGGTACTCAAAACAGCAAAGTTAAAGTTGAACTAGCTAACGAACCCTAAGCCTTCGGGGTCAGTGTAATGGTTAAATGTCTTGTGGGGAGAGCGGGGGCTGTCTCCACTGCCCCCTACTGTCTGTTAGTGGAAAACCAGCCTTGCAAGATCAGGGCCGGATATAAGAACAGGGCAGTGATTGCATTATTTTATTATTATATTATTTCGTTCTTCATGGAAGAGCGGACGAAATAGATGCAGAGAAAACCACAATCACACAAGGAAACATTGGATTGGCTGTTTTTTTTTTACAGAAAAAGAAGCATGAAAAATGGATTCCAACATGGACATGGACAAAGACATGGACATGGACATGGAAATGGACAAAGACAAAGACAAAGACAAAGACATGGACATGGACATGGACATGGACAAAGACAAAGACAAAGACAAAGACAAAGACATGGACATGGACATGGACATGGACAAAGACAAAGACAAAGAAATGGACATGGACATGGACAAAGACAAAGACAAAGACATGGACAAAGACAAAGACAAAGACATGGACATGGACATGGACATGGACAAAGACAAAGACAAAGACATGGACTTGGACATGGAAATGAACATGGACATGGACATGGACATGGACATGGACATGGACATGGACATGGACATGAACAAAGACAAAGACAAAGACAAAGACATGGACATGGAAATGAACATAGACATGGACATGGACATGGACATGGACAAAGACAAAGACAAAGACAAAGACAAAGACAAGGACATGGACAAAGACAAAGACAAAGACAAAGACAAAGACATGGACATGGACAAAGACATGGACAAAGACATGGACATGGACAAAGACATGGACATGAACATAGACATGGACAAAGACAAAGACATGGAAATGAACATAGACATGGACATAGACAAAGACAAAGACAAAGACATGGACATGGACATGGACATGGATATGAACATAGACATGGACATGGACATGGACATGGACAAAGACAAGGACATGGACATGGACATGGACAAAGACAAAGACATGGACATGGACATGGACAAAGACAAAGACAAAGACAAAGACATGGACAAAGACAAAGACAAAGACATGGACATGGACATGGACAAAGACATGGACATGGAAATGAACATAGACATGGACATGGACAAAGACATGGACATGGACATAGACATAGACATGGACATGGACATGGACATGGACATGGACATGGACAAAGACAAAGACAAAGACAAAGACAAAGACATGGACATGGACATGGACATGGACAAAGACAAAGACAAAGACATGGACATGGACAAAGACATGGACATGGACATGGACATGGACAAAGACATGGACATGGACATGGAAATGAACATAGACATGGACATGGACAAAGACAAAGACAAAGACATGGACATGGAAATGAACATAGACATGGACATGGACATGGACATGGACAAAGACAAAGACATGGACATGGACATGGATATGAACATAGACATGGACATGGACATGGAAATGGAAATGGAAATGGACATAGACATGGACATAGACATGGACATGGACATGGACATGGACATAGACATGGGCATGGACATGGACATGGACATGGACATGGACATGGACATGGACAAAGACAAAGACAAAGACAAAGACATGGGCATGGACATGGAAATGAACATAGACATGGACATGGACATGGACAAAGACAAAGACATGGACATGGACATGGACATGGACAAAGACATGGACATGGACAAAGACATGGACATGATCATGGCTCCATTGTAAACAAATGCACATGGCTAGGAGAGGGGAAGGAATGGGGGAGCATCAGTGGTAAGTTTATATGACAGTAAGGATAAAGACGGATGGATGGATGTTCACGGTGGTGTCGTAAAAACATGTACCTGAAACTGTAGGGGAAAATGACGAAAAATGACCAGACTTACAAAGTTGGCTTTAAGCAGTGGTGTCTCTTTAAATGTGAATATTTAATTCTTTGCTCCATAGAACAAAGAAATAACTATAACTGAATAATTGTGGTTTGTGGACAAAACAAGACATTTGAGAACATCATCATTTCCAAGTTTGGGAAACTCTGATCAACATTTTCCCCACATTTGTTGGAACCAAACAAAAATATCAGTCGATTATGAAAATAGTCCTTAGTTTGTGCTAAGACATTTTATACTTCAAAGGTTTGAACACCGTGTCATCATCCAGCTGTTTGTGCCAGCGTTTAAGATTCATCAAACCCTGACCTCTGCATTGAAACGCGCCGAGGATTGTGTGTGTGTGGACGAGTTCCAAACCTCTAATGCAAATTGCTAATGTGCATCTTTGTCGCTGAAGTATGAAAAGGCCACGTGTAAAGAAAGAAGACGGGCGTGTGTGAAGTGCAGAGAAATCAAAGCAAGACCTTGAGCGGAGACGATTCAATCGTCGTCTCTGAAAACAATAAACAGCACTTGGAAAATTACAAGGGTTATACACCCGGGAATTAATCTTTCCAACCCATAACTAAATAGAGAGAAACTGTTGCCTTTCCATCAAGTGGGTATATTTTAATTACAGGCTATTGACTACTCAAAGTAATTTGTCTCAGAAAGATGCCCAAGAGCTAAAAGACAGACGTCTCGTCGAAATCTGGAATGAGCAGCCACTGTGTTTTCCCTCTGGTTTTGTGGTTAGACCGTGCAACTTTCTTCACTCGCTCTTTTATAAATGTTCACCTTTTAAAGATTAACAAGGATTCCAGAGAAGTCGACTGTGGCTTTATCCGGGGTAAGTCCTGGATTTAAAGAGTGGATTTCTCTGCCTTTGTATTTAGAAACAGAGCCACTCTGCGAGTTCATCTTTCCAATGAAACACTAATGGTCCTCATTTGTGGAGACGAGAGACAGTGAGAATAAGAAAAGGGCGCACGCCTCCAGCTGTCAATGACATGTCAGTCAGCTGGATGAAGGAAAATAACCTGATATGCTACGTTTCCATCGTGGTGCGGTCAGTGGCGACAGCGGTGACGCAACAGTGAATGACATCAAGCAGCTCGTTTGTCAGGTTTGTCAAACTTTGTATGAGTAAACTTGTCATTCGTCACTCAGCTTGTACCATACGGTACAATACAGTCCATTTTACTCTGGTCCCCCAAGGCAAGGGTACTGAAATGGAACAATCTATTCCTAATAAATACGCCAATAACTATGCATCGTATTGTATCGTACCAAACTGAACCAAACTGTTCCACGTGGTGGAAAAATGGCTATAGCTTTAGTCGCGCCTGGAACTCGCAGCTGTTGCAGCTCAGGCCTGTACACGCAAAAATGAGTTTAGAACAATGCACAAAATTTTACATCATATCAGCTTTTGATCCACACAAACCTGCCATTTTGGAAGCAAGAAAAATGTTGAAACGAATACAGAATAAAAATATATATTACAGCATTTAGAGCCATTTTTTTGGTGTATGAAGACATTTCTTAAAACCATGCCGGGTTTATGGAAAACCTCCGCCATGATAGATGTCTTATGTCTCCGCCCGCCCCTGTGTTGCTGCAGTATAGATACAAACATTTCCATCAGGTCTGACAGCAGCCGATATTGGTTTTATAGACTGTATTATCAGATATTATCCCCTGATATGACTAATGCCTAAAATGGTTGGCTGAATAGCCTGCTACCTCCTTGGCTTCTATGCCAGCGCCCTCTAGACCAGCGACTGAGTATACGGCAAGGCTCCTCACTTTTTCATCATGCCTGAACAAATTTCACATGACACGATATGCATGACATTATCGTCCCATCACCGACTTTTCTGATTGGCAGAGAGTGCATTGAAAATGGATCTACAATCAAGCTGTCCTCAAAGCGCCCTCTACTGGATCAATGACTTTAGAAATGTGCTTCTAGGTTTTATGGTTTGAACTCAGAAGGGTCAGAATGGACCAACCAGGTCAACATGACAAACTAAGAAAACTGACTTCTTTTCCCTCTGTGCAGAACTGAACTCCCAGGTAAATGGAAACTAACAGATTTCAATACAGACTCTAAAGTAAAATGAGTGTTTTCTGGTTGCCAGAGCAGAAAAACCACAACAGGAACCGCTGGTCCCAACAACTTATGACATGTTCCAGTGAAGACTGTGTTTCATTAAATACATAGAGCACAGATTATTTACTATTAACACAAGTGGAGAGTTTACACACAAAGGTCAAGGACAGGAGTAGATGCAATTTTCAAATCGGTTGGGCTCAAATGCTCAAGTTGCAAATGTTCAACTTTCAATCAGCAGTGAGATTCTCCAGACGGCATCACATACTTGGTCTGTGGCCAGACTCTGCTCAAAATTAGGGAGAAAATAATAATGTCTGTGTGGACACCCTACGACATAAGCTGCTGTATGTACTGGGACAAAAACAAAAAGGAGAGAGCGCGGAAAAATGGTCAGTAAAGACCATGACACCAGTGTCTTGTTTGGCCGGCTGGTGATTTCGCGGCGCGGAAATTTTTTCACACATGGTGTGAAATCAGCCTAAGGCTACAGTGTAGCCACTTAAATTCCCTGCCATGATCAGGAAAACACATACATGACATTATTAACCTTCAACAAACCAACTTTAAAGAAGAAAACAGAGGTTTCCTGTCATACATTCCTCTTCATCCCTGAGCTCAGACGTCGGTCATGTTGCCCAGCGCGGAGCCACAGGAGCTGCAGTGACACCAGGCCTCTGTGTTTGACATGCAACTCAACGCGGCGCTGCCGCCGTCACAGCGAGACACCCAGTCTCCAGGAGAGTTTATTAGCTGTGCTTAATTAAACAAATGTGATTAGACTGATCCAAACTCACACACATCTGAATCCCGGGTAAGAAGTCAACCATGAGAGGCGGCCGCAGAGAGAGAGAGAGAGAGGGTGAGTCACGCACGGTTTAGCTTTATTAATAGCGCCTATTACTGACGCACACCTCGGTGTGTTAACGTGTGAGTAATGTGCGGCGGCAGCGACATTGCAGGTCCACTTCTGAAGTTTGTCAATCACGGTGTAGCTCCCGCGTGTCAAGAAGTGAAAATGTAGCGCTGCTGATATGACTGTAGTTGATTACTGTTAATTTAGTGTGAGATACGTGGGAGAGAATCAGTCGTATGACTCTCAGTCCAAGTGCACGTGTTAATATTTTTTGGGGGAGGGTTCTAATTCTGAGTTGACACATCAAGCGTTATAGCAAAACAACTTTCTCGTGAGGTTGTTCTTCGGTGTGGGACGTGAGACGCCTGCGTAGGTGGACTGATTGCGTTGAGCTTGTGTTGACCTTATTCTCAGAGAAACAGAACTTTATCATGTATTGTTTTGTTTTTTTTTTCTTTTTAGGTCTTACATTTTCTATTTTACTGCACCTTTACTGCAGGATCCAGATCCAGTTTTCAATACTATTATTATTATCACTAACAGTAGTATTGTTGTCATTATTATTATTATGCTATGATTAAAGGTTCCTTAGTACAATCTTGTTTTCAATAATCTCTGCTGTTGCTTGTATGAATGACACCATGGTTCTATAAACATGACATAACTGATTATAAACCGTTGTATATCTGATCCTGGTCTCTCTCTTGCCTCCCTCTGTCCCTCATTTTCCTTTCACCGCAACCGGTCGAGGCAGATGACCGCACATCTTTGAGTCTGGTTCTATAAGAGATTTCTCTCCACTGATGCCTAGTGTGTGTCCATCATGTAAATTGTTGGGTTTCTTTTCTCTCTGTAAAACTGTAAATGTTTTGGCCTTACTATGCACAAAATTGTATTGAATTGAATTGTATTGAATTGCACCTATTAAAGGGCCCACGGTAGTGGTTAGCACTCTTGCCCTTGCAGCAAGAGGTCCCGAGTTCACGACCCGGTCGGAACAAGGGGCCCCGTGGTGCGTGGGCTCCCACCGGGGGCCACCGGGCTTCCCCCCACAGTCCAAAAACATGCAGATTTGGGGATTAGGCTAATTGGATACTCCAAATTGCCTGTAGGTATGAATGTGAGAGTGAATGGTTGTCTGTCTCTATGTGGCCCTGTGATGGACTGGCGACCTGTCCAGGGTGTGACCCTGCCTCTCGCCCCCTGTCAGCTGGAGTTAGGCACCAGTGCCCCCCGCGACCCTCAGTGGACAAAGCGGTAGAAAATGAGTGAGAGCGAGAGTGCACCTATTAAAAAAATAAACAAAAAAACCAAGAGACTAAATTTTTACGGATTCTCCAAAACTCGTTCTTGGGTGTGCATGCGAGTTTGCATGTTCTCCCGTTTGCAGGTGGGTTTTCTCCGGGTTCTCCAGTTTCCTCCCAACAGTCCAAAACATGCAGAGGTTATTTGGACGCTCTAAACTGAACGTAGGTGTGAATGTAGGAGTGAACGGTTGTTTGTCTCTGTCTGTTTGTCCCGTGATGGACGGGCGACTTGTCCAGGGTGTGACCCTGCCAGCCGTCCTGCGACCCTCACGTGGAGGATGAAGAGGAAGAAAATGAATGAGTGAGTATTAATCCAGTGACACTGCGTTTTTCACCACAGACTTTCTCAGCTAAAGAATAATCCTCTTGGATCAGAGGTGAAACTTGTTGAAACAGATGCTCCAGATTCATAGACGTCTGGATTAAGGACGTACTGTAAGTTGCAGAAGGACACGTCACCTCACTAACTGAGTTACAGTTTGAACTCTCTCTGCCCTCTGCAGTTCCTCTATTCGATTGAGGCTTCTATAATCACAAACAACCTGGACCTGGACATCCAGGACTGAGCTCTTTCGCCACAATGGTTTCTCTGTGTCACAGTGACCCGAGGGGATCAGGTAACGCAGCTCTGATTTGTTTCAAACTAAAAAGGCCTAAACCTGATGGTTTCTCGATAAAGTTCAGGTCACACTTCACCAGGATTTGTATGATTGTCTTCTCTGGACTGTTAAAAATCTAACAGCAAATATTAATAAAACAATAAAGTTAAAATAACTTACTTAAATTGAATTGTACTGTGAACTTAATTTATCCATTACCTTAACAATAAATAATGAAGTTAGTCAGTTTGAACCAATTTTGGGCCCACGGTTGGTGTAGTGGTTAGCACCCTTGCCTTTGCAGCAAGAGGTCCAGGGTTCATAACCCGGTTGGAACAAGGGGCCCTCTGCAAGGAGTTTGCGTGGGTTCTCACAGTCCCACAGTCCAAAAAGAGTTGGGGGCTAGGTTAACTGGACAGTAGAAAATGAGTGAGTAAACCAATTTTAGGCTTATGCTCAACGTGAATGATCAGTTTCCTTGTAGTTGAACAAACTCTTACCAGGTTTTACAGTGATACAACGCTCCTTCCAGCAGGAAGATGTGATGTTCAAATCTACAGACATTTATAAAATGTTTATACAAGGCAATATGTCAGACAACTTGACTCATTGCCGGGTGTTTTCATAATAAGTCAAAATGGTGGATAGATGTCGTGTTGCAGACGCCAAAACAGGTCGTTGTACTAGGGCTGGACGATATGGCTTCAAAATAAAATCTTCCATTTTCTCTCCCCAAACTGGATTTATGATTTTACTCAAAAACAAACTGCAAACAAACAATGACATTATTTTGCTTATGTTTTACTTTGTGGGATTTGAACTAAATTTCCCCTTATAGTTAATGTACAACAAAATAGTTTTCAGCAAGTTTTCTACTGGCTTCAATCTAATCTTCATTATGGAAGCACAAGGGGAGTGTCAGTGGCGGAAGATTAAGGCTGCAACAAACGATGATTTTTCTAATCGATTCTTCAAAAAAACAGTCAAATCGATGGGTCAATAATCAAAATGTTTGACTATTAATTCAGTAGTTGAGTAATCCATTAATTCTTCCAATGGAAGTGAAAAGATACAGATACTCCTAAAATACAAATGCAAATCAAATGCCTCGTGCAGCTTTACATTCGACTGAATTAAAAAAATTCAGCAGAGTTGAATCACCGCCATAAAACAGACTCAACGTGTGTAAAAACAAGGTCAGAACGATGAGAAACCACAGGAAACAGATTCGGCGTCCAGAATCCAGCACTAGCAAACGTTAGTATCTCGTTCAGTGACGTCTGAATAAATGAGTCAGAAAAGTCGGCTGTTTCTGTACTCGTGAAAAGCACCAGGGGGCGATATAAGGGTCAGATATACTTTTATCTGACAGGTTCTGCGATAAACTGCTCCATCTCCCTGGATTTAAGCTCTAACTGTTGACAACCCTAGAAAATTTACATTGGCTAAGTTGACTGAAACAAAAGTTGGCTCTTGCTTATTTTTGTTAGAAACTTACTTGCGTCATGTATGTGTTTTCTTTCTTTTTTTTATTTTTTTTTAAAGTTTGTCAACCATTTTCCTTTTTTCTCCCTCTGTGTATCAACAGGTTTTCTGGTGGTCGTAGCTGTTTGTTTGCAAATGTCAGCTGCTAAAGAGATTACTGTCTAAATCAGTTACAGTGTTTGTGACACGGGGACAGGAGTTGCGTCGTAGTTAGACCAGTACACATGGGCACAAATGCGTGAAGGGCCTTTGGAGGAACTTGAGCTTTGAAATTTGCTTATCTGGTTTGGGCAATTCAACGGTTTAGCTGAAAGTCTGCATTAATCATCACATTGCTCACTGTTTCCTGCGTCTTCAGCTACAGCCCGCTCCACTGATGAGATTAGAGTAGGTGGATCACAGCAACCTGTAGCACGTGTTTCACATCATGACTAGATTGGAGGCAGTTGGTAGATCAAGCAGCGCTGACGGCTCACTGAGACTCTGGTGTCATGTGATGCAGCAAATTAAAAAAAAAACACTTTCAGAGGCTTTTCTTTTCTTTTCTTTTCTGTCCAACAGTGAATCGGTGGTTAATAAAAAAGCCACCACAAGTGATTTATTTAACAGGTTTTGCAATTGTGATTTAATCCCTGATAAAAATGTTTTAAAATCAACTTCCAGGTCAATATTTGTATTAACATGAGACGCCAAGAAAACATTAAATGACCGGTGTGAAGGATCTAGTGCCATCTAATCCAACTCCAATCCAATCCAACTTTATTTATAAAGCACTTTAAAAACAACAACAGCTGAAGCAAAGTGCTGTACATTAGAGAAGAATAAATACTAAAAGATAGACAAAACGTAAAACACTGTTGATTGTACTTATGTACACATATATACAGTACATCCGTGCAGCAGATGAAATGGGCTATATACACATACGTATGCACAGACATGCATAAGAAACATACATACCTACATACACAGTGCATACATATGCATAATATATATACATATATATACACTCACACATACTCTCTCTCTCTCACTCACCCACACCTATGTATATGCACAAAAAACAAACATAAAACCAATAAAAACAGGTAAAATCAATGCCTCATACTGGGTTGAAAGCCAAAGAGTAAAAATGGGTCTTAAGATGCTAGGGGTTAAGTTGCACATCGCAACCAACTCTTCTGCCATAAAAGAGATTTAATGATTTAAATTGTTCCACAGCAACCTTACATGTACATGTTTTTATAAGGAACAAGGAAAAGACAGCCACGTCTTTAATATTAAAGCTGTGAGAAGTAAAATAGAGGATACACGTCTATTTATGCTCCTTTGTTTTTGTCAGACAAACCATGTCATGGTATCCTACATAATTATATGGGACAATGTGCATATATGTGCATGACGTAACCATGGTAACACATGTGGGCACCAGAGCACACCTGTGATATAGTGGAAGGAAATATATATGTGTGTGTGTGTGTGTGCTTGTATTTGTTACCTCTTTAGGACATTCTCTGGCATAAACACTGACCTTGTCAGGACCAGTAGTCCTCATGAAGGCCTAAACCTGGTCCTAATGAGGCCGAACCTCATTCCTGAGGAGCTGGTAAAGTTTAGGGGAGAGATTTGAATTGAAGTTAGGTTAATGGTTTGGCCACTGGTACAGTAGTTATGGCTGATATTTGAGTAAGTCTCCGGGAAATGAATGTAAGTCAATGTAATGTCCTCTGAAGTCATGGAAAACCAGACTCTGTGTGTGTGTGTGTGAGGTTCGCCTTCATTGAAGACGTCAAAACAGTGAGGCAGAACATCTCCATGACTCCATGATTCAATTACATTTCTGTCCAAGTGTGATACTCCAGAGGTTTAAACTGTTGTGCGGAGAATGGTGGGTCCACGCGTGTTGATGTTTCAGTATGTATACTTGATGTGTATATACAGTACATATGAAAATAAACAAAATCATTTATTTTACTGTGTACGGACCGATATAATAAATACCTTTGGCCATCATACATACGTTGTTCAAGTGTGGTAAAACCATTTTGTGATACATATTAATTGTAATTTTAACTTTAAATATTATATCAGATTTTTGGTGTTACTGATCAATTAAAGTGATTTACTTATTTAATTAATATTTACTTGTTTTTACTTCCTTCCTTATTTAGGAAGTTGCCAAAACCTGACAAGAAATGGCCACAAAGGTTTTTTAAAGGTAGATTCTACTGCTGGAGAAAAAAGTAATTTTTCACTTCCAGTTTCAATGATGCGGCAAGGCACACTGTTTTTTGGGGGGCAAAAAAAAGTGAAGGCAATAAGTTAATTTCCATGATATTTCAGCTAAAATGCTAGGATTTTCCAGCCGTTAGCATAGCCTTTACCCATGAATGTTTTTTGGCTAAACTTTTATACTATAGCTAACTTTTTTTACAACTTTATTCCATCTTACTTCATTTTGAAATTGCTCACCCTCTGTTGAGCTTGAACGAGGGACCGGAGTAAAATATATGACACAGTAACGACTGTAACTTTATCTGGTTTTGTTTCTAGCACGTTTGTGACCTCACGTGAAGTGGGTGTGTTTGCCTAGGTTCACAATTGACATTGATATATCCGCTAATTTTAGTGCGACACAGGCTTTAGGTGCACATCATGTGAAAACACCAGCAGTGTTTTTTACTGAGTCACTCAGAATTCTTCAGAGGGGCGAGAAAAGTCCACGACTGGAGCTTTAAATATGGGCAAACATTGGCCGAAAAGTTATCAAAAAAGCCTCAGAACAGTTGCACGACTTCCTTTACTGCACATTAAAGCGCTGCTATATTTCTTAAAACAAACAGTATCTTTTTAGCATTTGAATATTTAAATTTTTTAAGCCTATAAAGCAAACGGTTTGACAAATGTGTGATTAACAGTCAAATGGAGAGCATCTGTGAGTGGGTGAGGGTTACAGATATATCTGTTGCATTTCGCATCCAAACAACGCCAAAGTCCACACTGGTGCCCGTAGTAGGTCGCCGCCCAGGTTTGACGGCTTTAACGTTGGACAGTTATGCGATTAACAGACAGACGCGCCTTCCATTTATAGACAGGAGCGCGCCGAAGTGTCACGGCACCATCCATCAATCGGGAGACATCTCCGTACGCCGCGATGCGTCACTTCATTTCCAACAGTCGCTCATACACTGCGAAGCTCTAATCCAAGCTCGCGCTCTTGAGTCGTCTCTGACAGCAGCTTAGCCACGCTGCCATCCAGCGTAACACAGCGGGTGTGGAGAAGCCCTCAGGGGTGAGATCTCTTCCTCCTCCTCCTCCTCCTCCTCCATGGTTGCCCCTGGTGACAGTGACAGAAGTCTGTAATTGCCACCACCTCGTCAGACGGCTTCATTAAGACGAGCATTGTCTGCACAGCTGAACGGCAGTGGATGGTGAAGAGGAGAGAGAGAGAGAGAGAGACATGGCAATGCAATTACTGCATGGCTGTGACAGGTGGGGCCTCCGATCCTCTGCGTCAGTGAGGCCCTGATGCATGCTGGGGAGCCGCGGCGAGCTCGCATCATTTTTCAAACCCCCCCCGCCGTCATTAGTTGGTAATGATTGGATTATTTTGCAGATGAATCGCAGTATATGTCTTGCTCACAAACATTTCCTGGCCGTATTAATCAAAACCATCAAGGCAGAGCAGTCAGAGCGAATTAAAAAAACAACACGTCTCGATTAAAAATTACCGTAATCCTTCATCAGTGAGCCTTTAACCCTTTGATTGTGTGGGTGTGCCGTCTTCAATCAACGTATTTTTCTTTTTAAAGTGTAGAACTCTGAATACTGGCAATGTTCAGGGGTTCATAAAACTTGAGGAGAAGCCACAAAGAATCTTATCAAGTATCTCTGCAACTCTCTTGATATTTATTTATATCAAATGACTCGACGGCACACAGATGTAATTCAAGTAGAAAAGAAAATTTCTTTCCACTAAAATAAGGACGTGGGTCATGTCAATGACTTTAGTTTTAGTGATATTTTCCCTCTCACCCAAGAGGCTTCTTCAACCCTTTGAACATAAAAAGTTCTCCAGAAAAGTTCTTCTTGAATGAGAGCTAAAACGTCTTCAACAAACGTCAGACTCATCCGGCGGCCTACAACGACACTCTTGAAGGAACAATGACCTGGATGACTGAAGACCTTCAGGCATTGTAGATCATTCTTTTTGCAGCAATGTTGATTTTCTATTGAACACCAACAAGGTCACTGGTTCTGATCCGGGTTGGCCCGAAGGCCTTTCTGTATAGAGTTTGTATGTTCTCCTTGGGTTCTCCTGCTTCCTCCCACAGTCCTAATATATGCAGATTGGGGGATTATAGGTTAAATAGACTTTTATACCTTTGGTGACCTTTCCTATGTCAGCTCCAGCTCCTCCGTGACCCTTAAGTAGAGGATAAAACGGTAGAAAATGGATGCTTTTGTATTACTGTGTGCCATTGCACCGTGGTAAGTAGGTATGATATTATTTTATCTTTACTGCCTTTATATTTCAAGTGCATTGTTTCTAAATTTAATGTTGAACAGCTTGAAATCACCATATTTCCTCGATGGTTGCCTTGTTTCTGTGATGTGAGCTTCGGGTTGATTTGTGAAATCAGCAGCAGCAGCTTGACTCCATCTCTCAGCTCGGTCCACTCCAACCTCCCCCTCGGTGAAACACATTCCTTTCATCCATCAAAATTCCACACGGTTGAAATTGCCCTCGGTGGAAACATATCATATCCATCCACGGCTCTTGGACTGCTCCCATCGGGCGGTTCGGCCCATGCCAGGCGTTCTGGGTTTTGGCCTGGAGCCTCCAGGGAGGCCGCGGCTTATGTCTCTGTGGGCCAGTAAGCCTAGAGGCCGCGTCGCCCTGGGAGATGTAGCAAATCAGGGGTGCACCTTGGCACTGCTGCCCACCCACCCCCAACACCTCCCCTCCTCCCCTTAGCCCTAGGACTGTCAAAGCTAAAAGACGGCTAATGGTGGCCAACTGTGCAGCGAGTGGGTCTGGGGTGTTGGGGAAGCGTGTCTGTAGGTTCATCTGGATTGGCGTCGATAAGGATGTTCGCTCTTCGTCCTCTGCCTATCACTGCCATGCACAGGACGGGAGCCGAGTGTGACACGTTTATGTATCACTGTGTGTGTGTGTGTGTGTGTGTGTGCAGCAGTGACACAATGATGAGAGACTGGCAGAGCATCTTCAGAATGCCAGCGGTGACTGATGCCACACCAGACATTCCTTTGACAGGGAACGGTGGTGTGGTCAGCAGCATGCCAGCTTCCACGGGCCCACAGGACCCCAACACACACACACACACACACACACACACACACACACACACACACAAAGCTATTCTTGTATTGACTTCCCATTCGTTTGGACAACCTCACCAAAGCATTATCCCTACCCTTAACCATAACCAGTTAATGTCTTACCCTAACCTAAAAATAACCACAATTCAAATCTTAGGTCTAAACTTAACCAGTTCCTCAGAAATGAGGTTCTGCCTCATTATGACCAGGGTTTTGGTCTCCATGAGGACTACTGGTCCTGACAAGGTCAGTGTTTATGCCAGAAAAGGTCCTAAAGAGGTATCAAATACAAGCATACCCACACACACAGTGCCTCCACTCTGGCTTGCTTTAAGCTCAGAGCACAGCAGTGATGGAACCAGTTTCACAAATGGGGAAAACAAACAACAAAGTTCAACAAAGTGTTTGGTCTCAACTTTCACATATATTTTTCTTCGGCTGTTGTGCTGCACTTTTTTTTTTTGCCTTTTGTTTAACTTTTTTCATGTAAAAAATGGGCGGGCACATAGTGGGGCAGTGGTTGGCACTGTTGCCTTGCAGCAAAAAGACCCGAGTTTGCATGTTCTCCCTATGTGCGTGTGTGTGTGTGTGCGTGTGGGGGGGGGTTCTCCAGGTTTCTCCAGGTTCCTGGTTGTCCAAATCCCTCAGACAGTCCAGCAGTCCAGTGCAGAGGTTACTTGGACGCTTTAAATTGACTGTAGGTGTGAATGTGTCGAGTGGCTGCTCGTGCGTCTCCGCGTGTTCGTCCTGCGATGGACTGGTGACCTGCCCAGGGTGTGACCTCGCCTTACACCCTGTGTCAGCTGGGATTAGCTCGAGTGACCTGCGACCCCTCCCGTGTTGGGCAAAGGGGTAGACAATGGATGAATGTATTCAACGGTCTTTTCTAGTCAGGGTGATCACACACTACAGTCTCGTCCTGCACACGCATTCATCCAATGCGTTCACAAGGAGCTCTCTTACTATTATTTCTTATTTTTCTGTTTCTGCTTGTTCTTTGAACTATAAAGGGGCAAAAGCTCTCTGGGTTTTTTCCCTCCACTTCTGTCAGACGAGCTTCTCTTTTTTCCAGAGGTGAGGAGGGTATTTAATCGCCAGAGCCCCTCATGCTCCACCAAGGCTTAAGTGATGACACCGAATGATTATAGCAGCGGTTAAATACCTGGTCTAATGAGCCAATTAGCCCTATTGACATCCGTGGTCGTCTCGGAGGTGGAGTGAGTACCACGCACATGCTCGTTAATCAGAACCGATAACACCATTTAGCCTTCCAACGCTAATCCTGACTGTGGGGCTCTCGGTAGAATCCACCGTGATGTCTGTGCACTCATGCTGAGGAAACTTCACGTCTGATTCATTCTTAATTTCCACACCTGTAACTTCGTTGTGGTTTTGCAGCCATTATGACTGGTTAGTTTTGATATGATTCTGTTTTGACAGTTTTCGCAAAAAAACAATCCTTTTTTTTTTTTTTACCCACATTTTTAATCTTTATAGTGTCCATATTAATATTAAAACAACTTAAAAAAAAAAAAAATAGAAACTGTTATGAGAATGTGAAAACAGACTGTGGAAAACATATACTCTTGTTTGATTTCCGTTTGATCGTTTACAAAGAGCGAAACTGAAAAAAAGGGTGGTGGTGATGATGAATACTTCAGGTAAATTTGGGGCATTTCATTAAAAACACATGCCACAACAAAGGGACTGAAAGTCAAAGTATTTGCCGCGGGCACTCAATGAGTCACAGCAGTGTGTTTTGATATTATTCAAGTTACTGTAAAAATTACACCCCGTGAGAATATCTCGAGAAACCATTGTCATTTATTTAAAATGTGAGAAAAGAGAATGTGTTGGACCGGATCAAGGCCAAAAAACAAAACAAAAAAAATCCTGCATTTCCTTCCAACTCTAACTAAAGTTTACCCAAAAGAGATTTAAATGTCATGTTCGAGGAAACGCGCTGGTAAGACAGGATGCACTGACTTCAGATAGTTTGATACAGAATAAACTGAACGCCATCTTCTGGGTCTTTGTGGTTAAAGGGAAGCGAGAAACGTGCTGTGTATCTGTTCATCTCCATATCTCTGCGACATACAACAAGGTCAGTTACACAAACACGCACACTAATGTCCTTTCACACACGGGCAGACAAGGACACACACACAGGTTTGTGCAGCAAATTCTTCTTAAGACACTGCATAACCTCAACACTAACCTAAACCTTAAGCAAAATTAGTTCATGTCTAACCGTAGCCTTGGGTTCTACCTCATTAAGACCAGGTTTTGGTCTCCATGGGGACTTCTGGTCAGTGTTTATGCCAGAAAAGGTCCTAAAGTGGTAACAACATTCAGAGGTTAACACATTATCGCAGCTAAATGCATAACCTTGACCCTTAACCTTAGCCTAACTTTAATTGTAACTCTAAAACAAAGTCTTAACTGAAAGTTAGGACCTGTCAATTGTCCTCACTTTCACAAAATGCCTTCATTTGCTCAGTTTATTGGTCCTCAAGTATGTACACATGGCACTGATTTACATTCATTTGGACAGCCTGAACAAAGCCTTATCCCTAATCTTAACCATTACCAGCTAACCTAACTAACATTTACTTGTTAATCTAAAACCAATTCTTATTCAATCAACAGGTTTTTTTGTCCTCACAAAGATGTATGTGTAAAGTATACACACACACACTAACCTTAACCTAACCACTTTTAAAATTCTTAGCCCTAAACTTAACCAGTCCTTCAGAAATGAGGTTCTGTCTCATTAGGTCCAGATTTTGGTCTCCATGAGGACTAGTGGTCCTGACAAGGTCAGTGTTTATGCCCAAAATTGGTAACAAACATTCTTTGTGAGGACACACACGTTGACATAATGGATTATGTGGCTCTTTATTGAAACCTAAACCATCACAACTTAATGCTTAGCCCTAACCCTAACTTAAACCCAATTCTAACCCTGACCCTAAAACCCAGTCTTAACCTTTAAAGTGCTGAGGACAAGACAGAGTTAAATTTGTCTAAACCTAGCCCTAAACTTCACCCAATTCTAAGCTGAACCTTAAGACCAAGTCTTAAAGCAGGGATGTCAAACTCACTTTAGTTCAGGGGTCACATACAGTGCAATGTGATCTCAAGTGGGCCGGACCAGTAAAATAACATCCCAAAAGAGATTTAAATGTCATGTTTCCCTTTGATTTACATTTAATGAAGGATCTTTTTACAAAACATATTACGAACAACCTGAAATTTCTTTTGAAAAATAAGTGTAATATTATACCTAAGTTTATTATTTACACATGTGCATTACAACATACAACATACATACATGATTAGATTCTAATCATTATGTGAAACTTTCACAAATTCATTATGTGGGCCAGAATGGACCTTCTGGCGGGCCGGTTCTGGCCCACAGGCCACATGTTTGACACCCCTGTCTTAAATGGATAGTTTAGATTTTTATTTCCAACCATGGATAAATGATGTATTGACATATAAACCGCTGCTATTTCCATAAACTCACCCAAGAACCAGATTCTCACAGATAAGTAACACCCACTCTCACTGGCCTTGATTGGTTTGTCGGTGAATACGACGTCCAGATGGTGAAGGAAGGAGACGTCAGACTGTCGTCCCTAAAGAAAAAAAGGGATCCGCAGAGAAGCAGAGTCGGCATGAATCTCTCCTCCACCATCGTCCCCAAGGACCACGACAAGTGTCTACGGGGCAACGTCTGCCTGCGTCTCCAAGTGGCCACAGGGGACGACCAATTAGCAGTTCCCATGGAGAGACGCTGCGGCCTTAATAAGAGATGGAGGGAGAAGGAGAATCAATTAAACCTGCGCTGACCCTCCACAAACAACACGGGGAGGACCCGTCTCCACGCGCTGTTTAAAATGAGGCAGTAGTGAGGTGGCACCGCTTAAAATCACGCCCCGCTTAATCGAACATTCGCCTGAGTCCGGTAGGAAACCGCCAGCATCTGCGGGTCAAATATTTAGCTTTAGCTCGCAGGTATAACAACTTGAAGGTAAATTTTGTGTAAAAATGTGCACAAGCACTTCTGAACGGTTTATTACAAAAGTCCAGTGTTAAAACATTTATGAGGGCTTTGGCCAAAATAAAACCCATAAGTATAAGTTTGTATAAGTGTATAATATTCTTAGAATAAGTCTTTTTATACTACTGTCTTACTATACTGCTGTACTTGAGGCTTATGGAGGCCACTATTTTGAGTAATGATTCTTTAGTTGCCTGAATTGACAAACCCGCTGCAGGGGAAACTTATGACACATAGGAAAAAGACAAGTTAGAGTTTAGGAGACAGAAGAAAGTTGTCAAACAGTATTGACATCCTTTCTGGTGTGCAGAGGCCACCGTAGTTGTCCGACCCACTACGGAAAAGGCAGTAATGAGTGGAGGATTTCTCAATTTGTTGCAATCTGCAGCCTCACCACTAATTCTGACACAGTGAACCTTTAAAGGTGTGTTTTTTGGACATTTTCTCATTGTTGGCCGGCCTTGCCTGCCTTATGTTTGCAAAAATTAATCTCGGGTGTACACTGAATCCTGGATTAGGTTGGGGTCATGGAGGAGCCACCAGTTGGATTTCATTTATGGGTCAGAGATGATGAATTTGTAAGAGCCTTTGAAATGGGACAATCAAGCACTCTTGCCTTTGCAGCAAGAGGTCCCGGGTTCACAACCCGGTTGGAACAAGGGCCCTTCTGCAAGGATGTTTGCATGTTCTCCCCGTGGTGCGTGGGTTCTCACCGGGTACTCCGGCTTCCTCCCACAGTCCAAAAACATGCAGATTTGGGGACTAGGTTAATTGGACACTCTAAATTGCCCGTAGGTGTGAATGTGAGAGTGAATGGTTGTCTGTCTCTATGTGGCCCTGTGATGGACTGGCGACCTGTCCAGGGTGTCCCCTGCCTCTCGCCCTATGTTAGCTGGAGATAGGCACCAGCGCCCCCCGCGACCCCTAGTGGATAAAGTGGTAGAAAATGAGTGAGTGAGAAGTTTGCGAAGCAATCACCCTTAAAATGCAGCCGCCGAAGTTTACTTCTCAGATTATGTTGTTTTTCTTTGCACAAACCAGATCTATCTTAGCCAACCAACGACATCCACAATCAAATCGTCCCAAATAGATATTCATCCTTGCCGCTATCATCTTTCAAATTACTCAAATTTAATTCTATATTTATTCTATTATTGCCTCTGGTACCCATTGTTTAGATATAACATACAATAATGAAGGCAACTTCAACCAAGAAACACAGCCGATCCTCAAAATGTCCATGGAATTTCAACGGACAGAAACGACTCTCCGTCTGTTATCAGCACCAGACGTCATGTAAAAATAAGTCTTTTGTTTGCCAAAAAAAAAGGAGGAAGTTGTATCTGTGAGAAAAAAAAAACAACAACTTGTAGATACACAATGCATTGTGGGTAGCTTCCTCTCATTTATATTTTTGGGAGTCGTCGACAAAGACGCGGAGCGAGGCAGCGGCGGCTCCTCAGCAGGGAGGAGAGGATAATGAAAAGTTTGATTGTCTGAGTTCCACTCTGTTTTTCGACAATAATTCACAGTAGAAACTAAATTCTGCATACAGTTCTCTTAATTCAAATTTAATTAAACAATTCTCTATAAATGCTACTTTCAAATGACCCAATGTTCCCATGTAGCCATGCTGAAGCTCCCCAGCCATTACCACCGGTGTACTGTCGCTCTCGTGGGGCCAAACTGGAGTCTGATTTGCAAGACGGACAGCTGATGACTTCAAAAACTTAATTAACTTTTCAATTAGGGCCGGGTCTGACACCACAGTTGTGTCTGCTGTAGAGCAACCAGACTGCTGCTCAGGGAGAAACAGACTTGTGTAATAGATTGATGCACTTCAGTGTCTTTGAGCACTTGAATAATGGTTTGTAATGTGAGCGCGAGGCATCAGCGACTCTGCTGTGCATTTGTTACAGGTTCGTTTTTAATGGCTGGACGTTGTCAATATCTTTTACATGCTACATTATTTGAAACTGCAGCCACGAGTGCTTAAATCCGGTACTGTAGTCCAAATTCAGAGAGCTACCGGGAAGATTCCGTAACAATTGTCCCATTGTCTGTTTGGTTTTTACAAACATTTAAGACACGGTGATGTAAAAAAAAAAGTCTCATGGCAGCACCAGCTTTGATGTTTTTATTCATTTTCGACCATTTTATCCTCCACATGATGGGGGTCGCTGGAGCCAATCCCAGTTGACATACGGTCAATTTAAAGCAGTGGTTCTCACACTTTTTATACCAAGTACCACCTGAGAAAATATCAATTTCAATAATGAAATATTCCATAATTAAAACAGGTTTCTCTGATTTTTCAGCCTCATAAATGTAAATATTTTCTGTTTTCTTTACTCCATAACAAAGGAAATCATTAAAACGGAGTCATTTTAATTTGTGGATTAAATAATACATTAATTTCAAGATTTTAAGGACCGACCAACTAATTCATTAATCAGGAAAATAAACAGCAGATTAATGTATTAGGGGAAATTTTCATTATTTGCAGCCTTAGTATGAAAATCTAATCAAAAGATTTGGACATTAATGCAGTTATTGATTAATAATCAACTGAATAAAAAACGTTGCCATATTATCGTCTATCATTTATCTTAACAGGCTTTCCTATACACAAAAGTGTATAATTACCTTATTAACTGTCATTGTATTGGGGTAAAATCAAGTGTTTCTTTAAAAAAAAAAAAAACACTTTATTTGTTTATTGTTGCTCAGGTACATCTAATACTGTCCTACTCTTTTTTTTCCCCCTCACATCAAAAAAAACACTAAAACTAGTTTTAAGGAGACAAAACCAAAGAGGAGAAAGAGTTTTAAATGACAGTGATGTCAGCACACAGCTGTTTGCGCCTCCTTCCACCACATTAGATCAAATATCCTCCAGTGTTTTTCTCTTTCCAGACTCTTCCTCTTCTTGAATGCAATGTTTTCAATTAGCGAACCATTCCCCAATTTTTGGGCTAATATTAAGGCATGCGTCTGGCGCTAATTGATGCGGCTGAGTGCGCGCGCGTGTGTGTGTGTGTGTGTGTGTGTGTGTGTGTGTTGACGTGGGGACAATGTGCTAGCGCGGAGCTACTCATTAGCTCGACGCTGCCTTACACCTGGGGTTCATTCAGTGCGCGGGTCAGGGGGCACGAGAATTTGTACGATAATTATTGACAAGCAGATGTTATAAAATCATTTATGGTAATGGAATGGTAATAGACGGGCTTTGTGTCGCCGGGCAGACGAGAGGAGGGGACGTTTTTTTATGAAAAAGAGGAAGGAAAGAGTTTAACGCCAAGCTGCTGGAGTCACTGAGAAAACCACACACTCCTCTTGGAATAGAATAGAATAGAATAGAATAGAATAGAATAGAGGGCCACACGGTTGGTGTAGTGGTTAGCACTCTTGCCTTTGCAGCAAGAAGACTTGGGTTTGCGATTAAAAAATGACCCTCATAGTCACATGTCGTCCTGCCACTCTGTAATATTAGATGGAAGTGGAACTGACCTGCCACTTTGATTTGCTGTCAATAGTTTAGTCACATGGCGGCAAAAAGGCCCAGGGTCACGACCCCGTCTGACCCCCACAGTCAAAAACGTATTTGGTGCGTGAGCTTCCTCTGGTGATACTTGAAGGAAAATCAGAAATACAGTTCTACTCTAGTGGAGCGGAGCTGAGGAATTTGGACCACAGTGTGTAGAGGATGAAATGAACTAATAAATGAATTAATTAAGTAATAATAACTAGAGTCACCTCATCTCTTGCTCCATCTTAATCCAATCTCGCTTTACCA
This sequence comes from Brachirus orientalis, assembly GCA_016785285.1. Lineage (NCBI taxonomy): Eukaryota > Metazoa > Chordata > Actinopteri > Pleuronectiformes > Soleidae > Brachirus > Brachirus orientalis. The sequence continues at coordinate 541,634 of JAFBJR010000102.1, read as the reverse complement.
GTGTCTGAAGTATATGTGAGGAAGAGGAGGATGATGATAGAGCAGATTATCTTATTGGGAATAAATATGCCTCTTGTGAGAAGTCTGTATCTGACTTAATAATAATGGTGTTACTTTGAGAGCTCAGTGTTTTCTCAGGTGGAACTAGGTTTAAAAAGTTTGAGAACCACTAGTTTAGACTGTTTCCACAACGTTGGTTAAGAGAGTTAAGTCGTTCACAGGCAGGTGAAGTGAAAACCAGGAGGGCCGCACAAAAACAGGAAGTTGGACCCCAAGTTACTTCCGAATTCTAAAATTAGGTCTATAAGGAAAAGTCCTGGTTCAGTTTGGATAAGGCCTAAATGTGCCTTATTTAGAATCAGGCTTTGTTTCACGGCTGGTCCTGACAAGGTCAGTGTTTATACCAAGGTCCTAAATAAGCAACACAATCCCTCACACACACACACACACAGGTAACCACACACTATAAAGCTGCTTTAGTAATTTGGTGCCTGCAAATTCAGCAAATACAAAATTAACAACCATTTAGCATGGTCGTATTTGGATTTAGATTCATTCTGAATAGCAACCAGGTGTGAGCTTATGTTGTAAAAATAAAAATCTTTTTCTGCTTTTTTTAATTATAAAAATAGCCTCCATCCGGAGAGTGCGGAGGCCCCTCGCAGCACCTAAAAGAGACGGGGGTGGGGGGGTGCTAGGTGTCTTCACATATATTGTCATTTGTTATAAGACACCGTATCTGTCTCTCGAAATGTGTCAGGAATTACCGCCAATTCCAAAAACACGCATTAGCCCCCACCTCAGGTGCACCGGTTCTTTTTACGGCGAGGGAAATATCGCAGCGGAACACGGCTGTGGCGAGGCAGCTAACCTGGCAGCTGCCGCACAATCACCCCAGCGCGGGAAGAAAGCTGCCGTGTTATCATGCACACACATGTGGCCCGGGTAAAGATTAAGCCGTATTCATCCCTGGCGCTGCTTTGCTCTCGCTCTGTCTGTCTCTCTCTCTCTCCTGCCTCAGTCCATCAGCAGATATGGCAGCCGTTCAGCCAGGAGGAGCGGGAGAGGTGCCACCGATTTTCACGGCCTTTTCCCAGATCGGGGCCGAGCGGAGGTGCTACGCACACCTCGCCTCGGCTTTTTTTCCCCGCACATCGTAAGCCCCGCTTTGGAATTTGGTTGGATGGGAGCGTTAACAGGAGCTCCCCTCACGCACGCACACACACACAGCATCAATACAATCCCCCTGTTGTGCTGCATGGAATTGGGAATCATCTGCTGATTCATGCTTTCTGAGGACTATTGTTCGACAGTGTGTTACTATTTTCCGGGAGTTTCTCTTTTAGCGGAGTGGATTTAAAGAAAAGAAAACAATCGTGCGGCATAAAAGAAGAGTGGGATCATTGCATGTCCCCGCTGACGTGTATATTTGTCATTAAATAGGGGGCGATGGGGGATCGCAGAGCTGTTGGCCTTCACTCGGGGAGAGGCTTACACCCTGAGAGCTACTTAGCGGCCTGTCGGTGCTAAGCTGCTAATAATTCCTGCTGTTGCCTTTTAAAAACGAGGGGGAAAAAAAAACACAAAAGACAGGGAAACAAAGTGATGAATGCAGCGTGTGTGCTAATACATCAGTGAACCTGAGCCTGTGTGTGTGTGTGTGTATACACCTGGTATTCCTTATGTTGTGGGGACCTAAATCTGTTTACACACTCACATGATGGGGGACAAAAATCAAGTCCCCCATCATGTAAATTACTACATTCTAAGGTGAAGACATGTTTTAAAGTTAGGCTGAGGTTAAGGTTAGGTTTTACCAGTTAGGGCACTAGTAAATATGGTTAAGGTTAGAGTAAGTCTCCAGGAAATGAAGGAATTAAGTCAATGCAATGTCCTCTCTTGGAAACCAGTATGTGTGTGTAGGTGTGAAGCAACATTAATAATAATGGAAACAGCTTTTTTGCTGAACAAGCTGCGAGTGGTGCAAAAAAACAGAAATCAGGACATACTGTAGATCAGCAAATTACTGCCAGACAAATATATCAATATTAGAAGTTTTGCTTTGTTTTTTTTTTTTTGTTTTTGGTTTTTTTTGTAATCTGCTCATCAAACCCTCAATTAATCACGTCTCGGAGAAAGTGCAGATTAAAAGAAAGAAAGAAAGAAAGAAATACAGCTCCCCAAAGCTTTAGATTATGTCTTTAAATGTGGAGAAAAGCTCAGGAGCAGGAATCATGGAATGATAATTGATTTGTTTGAAGTTGCCACTTCATTTTTTTTTTTTTTTTAACTCATAGGTGAGAGTTGTCAAATCTGTGGCCGGCAGCCCGCATGAAGTCCCCCAACTGATTATATGTGGCCCACCACACCACTCTCCCTTTAAACAGCGCATGTGTGGCCGAGCAAAGTGATAGAATAAAGAGAACATCATTCCATATTCTGTGAAATATCATCATGAATATCTTAATTGCAATGTCTTGATAGAATATTAGGTTAAAATTTAAGCTCATATTTCTTACCCGCTATTAAACTGTTGTTTTTTTTCCCCCTCCCCCACTCTTTTTCCTCTAGACCCGCCCCCTCTTGACCAGACTGGATGCTCATTGGCCCCCCCCAGATCATTTGAGTTTGACACCCCCCGTCACTGGTTGTTAAACGGCGGAAGAAATAACAAACGTCGTTAAGTTCCGGAGTTCATCTTGTCAACTTTGACCACAGACTCTCGCAGTGTGGCCTCAACTTTTTTAATGGGGCCAAATGAAAACAAAAGGTGTGCGTCGCCTTGACAGAGCGAGAGAGAGACAGAGAGCTGTGCTCAGGAGAGATGCCAAGGGAGCAAGGTAATCACACTGGTGTATCCAGGCATAAACGATTAGCTTACCATCTGAATATTCAAGGTGATGCCCGAGCCATTTGTGTTGTACTTCCGACATCTTTGCTTCACTACACAGATGAGGGGGAGGCGGGGCGGGGGGGTGGAGCCGCAGCACGGCTGTGTTTTTCCGGTGTCAGTATTTCTTATTATTTTATATATATAAAAAAAAAAAAAAGCCACTGGTGCAGCGTATTAGTCATAATTTATGTTTATCATCCCTTGTACCCTGACTGACTTCAACAAACCGTTTAACGCTGCAAGCATATGGCTGCTTTAATAGCTATTCTGCATGGAGGAGCACTTTAAAGACTCTAAATCATTTCTTTGGACAAACACTAATGAATTATGTCACGGCGAGTGCAATTCAAAAGTGCAGAGGAACCCGCGGTAATTATTGGGAGGCCCTGAGATTTTAATTATCAGGAGTGGGCTCCTTTAAGTGTAACTAACAGGACTCACATGGAGGGCGATGGCGCAACGCATCAGTCACTCGTTCTTCTGATGGAGAGGAAATGATAAGGTGTTAACGGTTGAGTTTGTCCTCAAAAATAAATGAATAAAAACAATGCTTTGGCTCACCCTCAAAGTGCCTTGGGATGACGTCTGTTGTGATTGGGCGCCATCAAAATAAAACTTAACTCACTTGATTTGATGGTTTCATAAAAGTGTGGACTGGACATATAAGCCAAGATATCAGCGGTCCGGAAAATAAAATATTTAAATTGATATAAAGCCACAGAAACCCAGAAGGGAACTTTTTGAAAGGACATATTAAAGGTCAAGTATGAAATTTTCACAAATGGAGGACTTTGGTGGCCTTCACATGACAAAAAAAAAAAGGGTGTTGCCTTCAACCAGAACACTGAGTTCTCTGTTAACTAATGAGCTTTCCATTGATACAAAGTTGGTTTGATGCATTGGGTTCTTGTGGGCGGGCATGCCCTGGCTGGTTTGTCCCTTTGGGGCTGCTGTAGAAACATGGTGAGGCAAGATGGCGATCTCTGTAACGCAAGGCCCATACAAACTGCACGTATAAAAGTCTTATTTATAAGCTATAAACCTTTCCTTTTGTATTGTAAAACAATTATACATGTACAAACATATGTCCGCGTAATTTATATTAAAAATAATAATACTAAATGTTGCACACTGGACCTTTAGTTTATCCTGTTAATTTCAGATAGACAGTCCCAAAGGTGATTAAATTTAGGAAAACTCACATTTGATAAATTAGCTCTTGAAAAGTTTTTGATTTTTGTTTGCTTTTAAATAAGTGTAAGTGCAGAGGAAATGGTCCCAATTTGTCACTGACGACTATAAATTATTCAAAAGTTGTTTCTTAAATGTATCAGTGTCTTCTGTCTCAAGGTTTCAGCGTCCTCTCAAATAGGGCTTCGACAATTAACCAATCCATGGCCTAAATGTTTGACTTCAAAATGAATCGGTTAGACCGTTATACAAGTTATTTTACGTTTTCTTCTTTTAAAAAAGTTCTGAAAATTCCAGCTTCTGAAATGTGAATTTTTTTTCTGGTTGCTCCACTTTGACAATAACCTGAATATCATTATTTTAAGTTAAAAAAGTTTGGGGAAAACAATATTATTTTATAATTTCTTGACATTTTCCGGAGAAAATGACTTCTCGATTAAATAAGGGAATTGTGGACAACTTAATCTATGATGGATATAATCATTAGACACAGCCTCACTCTTATTTGTCCTCCAGTTAAAAACTGCCTCGTACCCTAATCACAACCTTTAGATTTACCTGTTAATGAGAAGGACTCTCTACGTGTGATTGCCGATTTTAAGTGTCTCTTCCGAGTAACTTGTTTGTCAAGAGCGGCTCCTGATTTCTGTTTAATGCATTAAATTCTGGTGTAATTGACTCTTCTATTTGTGTCACATATAGTGACATTTAAAGTTTGCTCGAGAAGCCAGTGTCAGAGTGAGTATTTATACATGAGCAGGACTATAATGAATGTCCTGAAATCTAATTTATTTCAGTAAAAAAAATAAAAACTCATTCCAAATCATTTTAAAAACTGAAAACAAGCTGTGGCAGTGGTGGTGGTGTTGTTCCTCGCTCAGACAAAATAGCTGAAATATGTTGTGTGAGAAACACACAAGGTGGCCGTCTTACAGAAGGTGTAGAGGTGGGATAAATTTAATTAAAGCTTCAAATATTCATTTGGCAAATATATCAAGGTTGGAAACACGGGCCCAGAAATGGCAAGCCAGTCTGGCAGGCGCTCACAACAGTGGATGGCAAATGACAGTAATCCATGAAAAGAGACCAGACATTTATAGAATTTATAGAGAAAGAGTCGGCCATTCCAGATCTCTGATGTTTGTGGGATTTGCTTTTTCGGGCACATTTAATGCAAAAAAACTGTTTTTCTTTCCTCCACTTTGGTTGCTGAATTTTCCAAATTAATTTGAGTTTATAATTGAGGCACATTTGTGCATCAAACAAAGTTACTCACACATTCGTGGTTTTAAATGTTTTACTGGTCAAAATCACTGGATCAGATACCGGAAAAAGAAAAATGTGAAATCTGACTTGAGCCATATGAAGAATCTAAACGTTTGGCCAACAGGACAGATAAAAACTGCCACCAAAGTAGCAGTGAAGCGTACAATTGACAATTCTTGAATATCAGGAGTCACATCTTAAACACTACCCACAAGAATAATTCATGAAATCAAAAAAACGCACATTATATACATTAGCTAGTACATTAGCTAATGCTTTAGCTAAGTTAACAGTTAAAAACTGTCACCAAATTAACGCTGTAGAAGAACAATGGACGGCAGGAAATCCTTATAACAAGACAAACAACTTACATGTTATCCTTGAAAGAAGTTGATGAAATCATGAAAACATACATTATATACATTAGCTAATGCTTTTGGCTAAGTTGATGTCCCATCTTACACATAAACATACAGGAAGTCACATAAACACATATTTTTTGAAAAGGCTAACACTTTGGCTAACTGTTGCCAAATTACCATTGTTGAGGACAATGGAGTGAGGCAAATCCTTCAAAAAACAAACATCTTATACTCTTCCCTCGAGAGAACTACGGTGTCACAAAAACACACATCATATAAGGAAGATAATACTTTGGCTAACTAGATAGCTAAAAATTGTCACCAAATTAGCAGTGTAGAGTACAATGGCGAATTAATACACATCAAAATACACATCTCATGCGCTATGCTTGAAAGAAGTTCATCTAGCCATAACTAGTCTCATTATTACGGTAATACTTTGGCTAACTGTGTAGCTAACAAATGTCAACAAATTAGCATTGTAGAGAAAAAAAGAACTCTACCCTCAAGAGGAACTTCTGTACGAAAACACACAATAAACGAAGAAGTGAATACTTTGGCTAACTGGACAGCTAAAAACTGTTGCCAAATTAGCATTAGCATAGAGACACTTTTTACACTCTACCCTAAAGAGGAAGTACAGTATTTGAGTGAACTCAATTTGGTACACTAATGTCGAAAGCACCGCAAATTTTTCACTCTGTATTTTTACATACAAAGTCAACGCAGAGATGAGAGTAGATGTCAAATTTGCGTCGGCCAACTAACTTTGCCAAAGAATTCGCGTCGACTTCACATAATTGCCGGCGGCCAGACTCTGCTCAAAATGGTGGCGAAAATTCTAATTTCAATGTTTGTGTGTGTACGTATGTGTCCGGAGCTCTATGACACGAGGTGCTATACATGTTCCAGGACAAAAACAAAAAGGATAGAACGTCACAGATGGTCAGCAAAGAAATCGCTGGTTGATGTTGCACAAAAATGCAGTGGTCCTGTGGCGCAAACGACGTGGACGGCATTACAGCGCTGGACTTTTGTAATGGCAATGAACTCTACCATTTAAGACAGGAAACTACGATCATTTACAATGACCATGAATAGTGACCTTTAGTGACCTTAATGACCCTTTAATTTGGACTGGGTTTAGTTTTTTTTCTGTTAATGCATATATAACAGTATGACCTGAGCAGAACAGTCACTAAAACTAACACTAAATATCACTGTGTTACAGTCATTGGAGTAAAATTATGAAATTATGTCAGTTATGAAGTTTAAATACTTTACAACTTTAAACAGGTTCAACCAAATGATCAAAAACAACAAACTAAATGTAAAAAAGGTGAAACAGGTTTGCTTACCCTCCTTAATTGTTTGAATACATTGGGAATACACATAGTAATGTGGAAATCTTCAAAAATGTACATCAGGAGAAGTGCTTTACACATTCACACTTCTTTCCTTCTGCATTTGGACACGGGTTACTTTTGATCTCTTACTTTTTAACTATGTTGCAAATGTTAAACATTTAATTTTTATTGTGTTTTGTTTATATTTTACATTCATTTGTCAATGTTTTTCATATGAACATACAAGTTCAATCTGTAGTCAATAGGAGAAAATCTACGTCAAAACATAAAATTTTAAATGCTATAAAAAAGTAGTAACGGAATTTAAATATGCTTCCTTTCTACATTAATTCTGTGATCTAACATTTCAAACAAATTAACTCAAGCTTGAGTATTAACATGAAGAGTTCAGATTTACTCGGCAAAATCTCTGGTTAAATTAGGTTTTAATCCACTGGCAGCCCGAGTCATAAACACAGACTCATACAGATGCTCTAAAAAGGGCAGAGACTAATTTCAGTTGAGGTGAAGACAGAAATGAGCCATGTTTCTCTCTCTGCAGGCCTGAGACGGTCACTCAAGACAATCGCAGGAAATGCAACACGTGAGCCGCGATGCTCTGTGATCTGAACACGCTCGCGGTCTCGGCTCCAGCTGTGCATCGGGGTTGTAGCGTCGGCGAGGCGCGAAGAACAAGCGAACATACACCAGGGCACTTCCTCTTCCTGTGACAGCGAGTGACGGTGGCCTACTTTGCCTTTTGTTATCTCGCCTGACGCTGCGTTGGGGTTGATTTAATCAGCGGGTTGAGGGGGTTAAAGGGAGGGCTTCAATGGGTTACAGTGTAGAAACTCAACACAGCGTATTGTGATCACGATCAATCTAAAATTCAAGTTTGGAAATTCGCTTTGGTAATACTTGTTTAATTGTTAAAAAAAAAAAATCCTCTCCACATCCTGATAGCATCAAAAGAAAGAATAGAAGCTATCGTTCTTGCAAAACTGTGGTAATTCTTTCACATCACATGGAATTCCTGTGCATAACCTGCCCAAATTCTTACAGCTAGTGACGGGTCGTGAGAACATGGACTAAACCGGTACCGTTTCCTCATTGATCAGTACCAATATGTCAGTAAGCATCTGGACAAACAGTGTTACCATCAATATTCATGTTGTTTATTTAAAGTACAACGTATCTCATGTTTCTGGCCGAGCCCAAGAGAACATGGACCGCACCCGCTCCAAAACTGATACGCATCCTGTATTTTTGTCCGAGCCAGATCCAAACCTGACTCTCGGAGTAGACTGCAGACGTCACGGTGGACATATGCGCAAAAATTCGCCTCACTTTGATAAATTTTTAACAAAACCCAGCACCTTGTATCATACTTCACGTAAAAAAAAAAAGCAAAAAAAAAAAAAAAAAAAAAAAAAAAAAAAAGGTAGCTGTGAAGTAACACTCAATTTACATTGTGAAGGAAATAACATATTTAAAACGATTACTGTGTGGCATTTGTGCAGATATGTGAAAAACAAAGATGTTTTATCCAGTCTGTAGAATTTGATGTGTATAGTTCAGGACAATATTTTATCTAAAATAGTATAAAATAGTATCTAAAATGGTATTTTCACCGAGTTTCTTGTTATGCCTTGAGTTTTGCAACATCATGGAAGGACAAGAGGAAGACCGCAGAGAAGGTTCATGGATGTTGTAAGGGAGGACATGAGGACAAGATGGAGGCAGATGATCCGCTGTGGCAACTAAAACTTTATCGAGGTGATATAATTTGAATGCATTTTTTTGCACTACAGACAGGGACTTTCAAGATCTTTTATTTTGTCAACAAGTATCCTGCTACAGAGTTGGTGACAAACTAATGGGCTTTTCTCGCTAATATCAATCTTTATATGGCAAAGGGGAAAAAGGAAACTTATCACTGTGGCTGAACGTCATGTGTCAATCAGTACTCAATTGCCAGAAGAAAATAGCCGCTGCAAAGTATCCACGAAAACTTCTGCTTTACTGCAGTTTTCCGTTGAACAGCTACCCATGCTTCACCTCTGCACATGAAAGACGGAGCCTGAGAACCGAAAACAGGAGACAAATCATCAAACGGCCTTTCTGCCCTGCGGAACCAGGAGAGCGGTCCACGCCATGTGGAGGTATGGAGAGGAGCTGGCGGCGGCAGCAGCAGCTGGTGGTGGTGGTGGTGGTGGTGGTGTTGGTGGTGGTAGGGTACTAATCAGGGGAAAGAAGGATGGAAGGATGAAGGAGGGAGGCAGGGATGATAAAGCCTGATCTGTGCCACGGGGCATTCATGGCTGTCAGGGATGCAGGGGGACGGGGATATTCGGGGGTGGAGGACCGGTGGGAGGAGGCATTGTCTGCTGTGTCCGCGCGTTTATAGGATTGAGCTCAAGTTTCCTTTGTGTTTCCATTTTGTTGAGGGATTATGTTCTTTGAGAGAGTTGTGCAAGCAGGCAGCACACGGAGTGGAGGCGGAGAGGGAGGGAGGGAGGGAGGGAGGGAGGACGTCTTTGTTCAGAGCATTGATCATGAACATGACAGAGAGCAGAGGGTGTGTGTGTGGACAAGTTAGTGTATCTGTGTGTATGGTATTAATACCCGTGTGTGTGTGTGTGTGTGTGTGTGTGTGAGAGAGAGAGAGAGAGAGCAAAGCAAGATGTCAGGACATGTAACCAGCCATGTAACAATTTAAAATCAATTTGCCTCCCAAGAAGGAATTGCTCTGCGAGACTTTTTTTTTTTTTTCTCCTCTTTGCGAGTGCTCGCAGGACTTTCCTTCTCTCCACACAGATATCGGTTACGTAATCGCTTCTCCTTCTCTGCGGCCGACTGCAAAAGTTTGTCACGCCGAGCTGCGGCGCATGAGGTTCTCCGACTGCTTGTGAAGAAACAAGGGGAAGACGCTGAAAAAAACGTCGTCATGGAGGCCTGACACTTCCCGTGATTGGTGTCAACTGCTGCAACTACGTTAGACTAACACGCGGAGGTTATTTAAGTTATTTAAGTACATAACTGGAGTTACAGTGACCAAAATAATACTTTAGAGCTGAACAGTTCATCAAAATGTTACTGCAATGCGGCCTGCCGCAATTTTTAAATCGCAGGAAGCGCAATATTAATATTAGGCGCAAAATACTACTATGGATGAAATATTGTCCTGACCTTTTCACATCAAATTCTACAGACTGGAGAAAACTAATTTGTTTTTCACATATCTGCAAAAATACCACACAGTAGTCATTTTAAATATGTTATTCACGTGAAATGAGAATAATTACGTAAAAATTACGATTCCCTCCGATATCGCGACTCATATCGCAATTGCAATTTCAGTCAAAATAACCGCAACTAGATATTTTTTCAAAATCGTCCGCCCTAATTGTGACATGAGCAAATTTGTATCGCTGATAAACTGGTAAAAATAAATAATCTGCAGATGTTTAGCAAACTACAACCTAATTTTATGTATGTTTTTAAAATTAAAACCACATACATTTTGACAAAAAAAATGATCTCAGTATTTGGGAATCACTACATAAAGTGCTTTTCCGTCAGCCTGTTTTGGTTTCAACTTAATTAAAAAAAAAAAAAAAGCACACACCTGAATGGAAATATAGAAAACACAATCAAAATTAATAGTAAGAAATACTGCAATAATGTTTTTAAAACTGGACAGAGGTGGGGAAAGTTGGTGTATTGATGGAAAGTTCGGTGGAAATGCGTGAAATTAAAACAGTTTTCACAGCAGAACCACAAAACATCAAGATGGCATTCAAAAAATGGAGCCAAGGTGAAGCTGCACTTACAGCGCCCTCTGCTGGACCAGACACTAGTTACTTCACAAAGTCCGCTGCACTTCTGAGCTGTACATTTTTGAACTCAAGCTGGTTTTTAAACTTTACATAATATATAGATGTATAAAGTTTTGACACACTCAAAGTTTTTGCAATTTTTGCAAAATTGCTCTTTACTTTAAAATAGCTGATTGGTTCTCGCCATAATATGAATTCTAACAGTTGCCAAACAGGGCTGTCAGCTGTGTGACAGCACAACTGATGGTCCCAACAATTCCACAAATGAACCCTGACAAGGCCCACCTGTGAAGTGAAAACCATTTCAGGTGACTACATCATGAAGCTCGCCGAGAGAAGGCCAAGGGTTTCGCGGCGCTGTCAACAAAGCACTTTGAGGAATCTAAAGAGTTATTTCACGCTTTTTTTGTTTACCGCATAATTCCATATGTGTTCATTCATAGTTTTGATGCCTTCGGTGAGAACCTACAATGAAAATAGTCGTGAAAATAAAGAAAAACCATTAAATGAGAAGGTGTGTCCAACCTTTAGTCCAACTCTTAATTAACTGTGACTCCAAAACACTTTTTCTGTCATTAATCAGTTTGTAAAGGGATGAAAGTTTTGAATGAAACGATTCACAAAAGAGCGACAGAAAGTCTTGAAGTGGTGACAATCTGAAACTTCTCCAACTCCTCTCATTTAAATAAAAACACACACCTTGTTCCAGTCCCACTGGGTCCCACGTAACCATTGTGTGTTTTTTTTTTTTTTTGGTTTTTCTTCCTCAGCTTGTTAAAACACCACATGGTATATTTGCATAGGATAACCAACACATATAGCGAATCATTTGCATGCCTGAAAAGTGCACTTGAGTAACCGTAATTACACGTGACACCAATTACTCTGTTACTTTGTATTAAATTATAATGGGAAATTCCACTGGAGAATTGGAGCCTAATTGCATCTTAATTTGCATAATTTTGCATATTAATCGCATCTCCGATGAATAATAAATTTCAGCAGATTTTTTAATTTATGCGCAGATACGAAAAAAAAAAACAAGTTGGAAAATAATTTGTGAGTGGCAAAAAAAAAAAAAAGAAGAAAAAACTTAACAATTACTTAAAGCATTTGTGTTAATTCCTCTCATTACCTCCATGTTAAAGTCAGAGATATGTCGACTCTTGATCAACAAGCTTTGCTTTTTTAGTGGAAAAACGCTAAAAATTCAGAAGTTTGGAGGGGAAATATTCAATTTTACGTGAAACTTTGTGGCTCTGTTTAAAGCTCTTGTCGGTGCAGAGATGCCAAATGTATTCCACAATGATAAGTCACATTTCTTTCACTCTTCCCTTTCATTCTCACCCTCTCTGTCTATATTTGATTCTTTCTTTCCTTCCTTTTTTTTTTTTGCCTGGTCGACACCTGTGCCTGCAATTGTGTGTGGCGCCCTGCCAACCCACACACACACACACACACACACACACACACACACAATCCAACACCAGTGGCCCAGATTAAATTCTAATTTACAAAAACATATTTTCAGATTTCACACGCACAATCCCTTCCAGCATAGAAAAAAAGTTATAGCCTAAGAAATAACTTATAATAAAGTGAGTAAAAGTTGCTGGGAAAGTCATAAAAGACATTCATTATTTTATAAAAGTGTGAAAGTAAAATATAATTTGGAATTTGCTACAGAGCAACAATTTAAATGTTAATTTAAATACAATTCTTTTCTCAATACATAACGAAATGTTCTCATCCTTGTTTTCTTAGCTGATATTGTTGCGGTTGTCATGTGGCAAAGCTCCATTATGATTGTTAATGGATAACATTGTCCGTGTAAAAACAACATCCGTCACAAAAAACTGCAATTTGATATTTTCCCAATTTTTTTTCAGTTTCAATCTTACATTATTTGTGGGGGTTTTTTTTATCTAAACACACGACACTGCATGTTAACACAGTATTTCCCATGTATAACTGACCTTTCACACAAAAAAGTGACGACCTACCTATCATGTCTAATTTTTAAAAAATATTTGTTGTTGTTTTTCTGCTTTTTTTCCCCTCTTTTTTAAAGAGAAAATAAACAAAAAAAATTTAAAGAACATATTAAACCAAGTGACATTAAAAATATCCCCTAATTTACTGCTTACTGCAAAATGGATAAAAAGCTGAATTAGGTGAGATTTCACACACAACTAATGATAATTTTATTGTATTTTTCTCAACATAGACGTTCATTCATGCACTCTACCGATGGACAGATTAGCCTGGACCATATCTTTTTTTATTTTTTATACAATAAAATGACCTTTTCTTCCCTTTTTACATAATTACTTTTTAAATGTCCTTTATTTTATGAATCTGCACTGCTTTTATTGTGGGGTTTATTTATTTTAAGAGGAAATGCGATTTTAATTGTATGAGTTAAAGTTAGCATTAAAAATGATAAATAAAGGGAATTTTGAATCGCAGCGAGGCTGCAGGCAGGTTGACTTTAGTTCAGCAAATACAGCAAATATAATGGGGTCCTACATGACTCTGATTTCACTTTCCCCTCTTAACTGTCTCCTTAAACCTCTCGCACCTGATTCACACAAACATAAAAATCGACCACGCCGGAAGAGCGATTTCATCCCGGAAAATAAAAAGAATTGCAATCGTCCAGATCCTCCTGCAAGTTCATCGTCACTAACGAGGTGTGTTTAACCTCCGCTCCGCTCGTGACCTGCCTCACGCTCGGGACACTTTCACTGAACACACACATCTGCATCCCTGTCAGTGGATGATGCAGAGCAGCTCAACCGCAGACAACAGCGCCATCCAGTGGCTCAAAGTGCCCCACAGTGATACACAGCCACACGTTGTGGAACTCTGAGCAGGAGTTAATTTTGTGAGTTATTAACCATCAAATAAATAGTTACTGTTAAATTTTCCACATTATTTATCAATTCAGCTGTTCAGCTTTATTATTAGCATTTCTCTATACACTATACAAGGTTAGAAATACAAGGCTCCTTCGGGTTTATTTCATTAAAAGTACTTTAAAATAGTCTTTTTACTTCACATAAGTGGGACACCACATGGATATGAAGCTCATTTCGGTATACTCTATATTCTATTCTATTTTTTTATAATCTCAATAGTAATAATCTCTCTCTACTGTACATTCATAGATGTGAAAATGCATTTTTATTATGATTTACTTTACTGTCTTTGCTGCTGTAACACTGCAAATTTCCCCATTGTGGGACCAGTTAAGGATTATCGTATATCATGATATAACTTTATTCAGCAGTAATGTAACAGAGGTTGTATATACTGTGTATATAATTATTCTGAATGTTTTACCTCAGTTTGTGTCCCTGTTTTTATTTTATATCAATGAATGTGATTAAAGCCACTATTTACATGTTTAACTTTAATCATCCGTCTATGATCTACCAATAATTAAGGACAATATAATAAGTTAAACATAAGGGGGGCCCCGTGGATTAGTGGAAAATTAACACGGCTTGTAACTGGATTGTTGGCGGTTCGAATTCTGACAGGTCAAAGGTTGTGGTACCTCTGAGCAAGGTACCCAGTCCCCTTTGCTCCCCATTGATTGGGTTAATTTGACTCCAGCCACAGGGGAAACAGGAAATATACTGTATTAAACTGAAATACTGACTTCAGACAGTTTATTCACAAAATAAACTCAGTTTGTGATCCGCAAACAAAAATGTATGTTTTGGTTTGGCCTGCATTTGGTCTGTTGCTACACCCAACACCTTCCATCCAATAAGACAGCTCGAAGCACTTCGATACACAGGATGACAGCAGAGCACAGTGTCGGAAATATGAGACAATCCTCGCACCCCTCTCAAAAATGTCTCAACCACAGGAGAAATGAGACTCGGGTCTGCCGTGAAGATAAGGTTAAATAAAAACAGCTGAAAGTGGAGAGGAAGTTGACGACAAACATGCTGGTGTGGATTATTTTCTGCTGGTTTGGGAAACAAAGCGGGGAACTTCACCTAAAGTTAGCTAACTGTCGCTGTCAGTGGATATTTAACATTTATACAAATTGCAGTGTCTTATTTCTGAATTTTCTGAATATCCGACAACCACGCCCCTGCATAATGTTGGTATTTTCCATATATAACCGTTCAGGCTACTTTTGTGGGGCAGCAGAGAATTGGGCTTGTAACCATAACGTTGCAGGCTCGAATCCCCACCAGGTCAAGGGCTGGGGTACCACTGAGCAAGGTACCCAATCCCCATTGCTCATTGTTAATTGGACACTCTAAATTGTATTATTCCTGGGGAGGACCACATCAAGTCCTCATGCTGAGGGCTGCATCAGAAAGAGCATCTGGCGTAAAAATCTGATTTTGCCAAAATCAAATATATGCTGATCACTTGCTGTGGCGCCCCCTAGAGAGGGAGAAGTGTAGCCTTTAAGAGACAATGTCAAACTCTCTACATTTCTTAATATTTGTATGTATATAAAGCTAGAAAAGTGAATATTTAAATTAGCTTTTGTTTAATCAATCCACAACAAAGTATTCCTGCACAGATGAACTTTGTTTTACGTCGTCATCTTTCCTTTGTTTCTGTCCTCACTATTTCTCCAACTTCCTCCTCCTCCTCTTCCTCGTCTCCGTCACTGTGAACCCGGTTAAACATCTTGATTGTGGTGTAATGAACAGCAGCCTGGACTCAGACTCTCCCTCACTTGTGTGTTTATCTGCAGATTCTCCACCAATTAATTCCATCCAGCGTGGACTCGTTAATATTCTGCTCCACTCCACTCGCAGATGTAAAAAGCATTCTCAGCTGACACGCGTAATTACTATGATAGATCCCGGAAAGGTTTCCCTGTCTGAGCACAATCTCAAATAACCCAGCTCTCTGTGTGTGTGTGTGTGTGTTTGCAGCTAATTATTGATAAATAAAATTAGTTGGGAGAACTTCAGGTGGGCGGGGCCGCATGCAGGTGTCTGCCACGAGCGTGCGAGCGAGGGACGGACGGGAAAACGGCACTGACCTGTAATCACCGGGAACAGCAGGGACTTAATGATGTTTTGGTCTGATGATCAAATTTTACATTTTCCCACAATCACTTTAGGCACCTGCTCTGTAAACAAAGGCTCTTTTTTTTTTTAAGATATTCTCTTTGCACACACTCGCACAGACTATGTTCAAGTTTGTTTTGATGCTTTTAACACACACATAGAGACATGTTTGGACAGTATTTCAAGTGAGGACCCTCATAGACATGATGCATTCCCGAGCTCCTTACCTTAACCTTAACCGTCACAACTACATGCCTAACCCTAACCCTAAAACCAGGGCTTCACGCCCCAAAAAGCCCTTCGAAGATGTGAAAACCAGACAAAATGTCCTCACTCTGTATGGCTCATATGATTTTCGGTCTGCACAAAGCTATAAATACAAGAACAAACACACACACACACGGGTTTGAGCAGGTACTCTTCTTAGGACACTGCACTGACTTCCATTTATTTGGACAGCCTAACTTTAACTAACCATAACCACTCAATGCCTAACTCTAACCTTCACCTAATCACAACTCAAATCTTAGTCCAGTTCCTTAGAAAATGAGGTTCTTCCACATTAGGACCAGGTTTTGGTCTCCATGAGGACTACCTGGCCCTGACAAGGTCAGTGTTTATGCCAGAAAAGGTCCTTAAGAGGTAACAAATACAAGAACACACACATTCACACACAGCTGTCTTACAAAAATCTAAACATAATGTGAAATGCCATATTTTTCAGTTCCAGCTACATGTGACTGAATGTTTTGTGTCTTTGCGGATCCACTGTGATCTGTGGGTTGTAATGCATATGTGTTAACGGTAAACTTAGACATAATATTGTTGAAATTGCACTTATTTTTCTCCAGACATTTCAGGTTGTTCATGTTTTGTAAAAGGATACATAATTAAATGTAAAACAAAAGGGAAAATGTGGATTGTTTGTCGGTTATTATGCTATTATTTTACCGGTTATTCCCACTTGAGATCCAATTGTTCTGTATGTGGCCCCTGAAGTAAAATGAGTTTGACACCCCTGACATAGACATAATGCATTCCCTCGCCTCTTACAATGACCTTAACATCACAACTAAATGTCTAAACCTAACCCTTAACCCAAACCCAATTCTAACCCTAACCCTAGAACCAGGTGCCAACCCCCAAAAGCCCTTTAAAGTTGTGAGAATTGGACAAAATGTCTTCACTACGTATGGTTTATACGTTAATTTGGTCCTCACAAAGAGAAATATGCAGAAACGTTCACGCACTCACAGGACATGAGGCAGATAAATGAATATTTGTCTCCCTCTATTGGATTTTGTTTGTAAAGACATTGTGCTGCCTTCAGGTACTGCTTCAAAGTTCTGTATGTATACACACACAGGCAGAAAGTTTATAAATACTACACATGCATTACTACACACAAGTACATAAAAACCGAAAATAAATGTTAAATACTACAAATAATAATAATAAAAACTGGAAAATATTGAATGTAAACAAATGTTTAACCAGAATATTGAGTCATTACTATATGTGTATATTATGTACAGAGTATCATATTTAATGGCGTGTATGTATGAATAGTGTAAAAGTAATAATATAGAGCCAAGTTAAATATTATTATTAATATTTTACAGAAGTACTGGAAGGCAGCAGTCGCGTGCGTTTGTTTGTGTGTCAAGAGCAGAGAGGATTGTGGGTAAATCATGGGGTGAATTACATAAGTTTTACCTCTGGAGGTTGATGATGATGATGATGATGATGATGATGATGATGATGGCGGCGGCGGCGGTGGTGGTTCTCCTCCAGACCCGATCCTCTCTGTCCTCCTCGTCGCTGTGATGCAGCGGCTCGCCAGCCTCGCTGCTCACCCGGAGATCGGCGGCGGCCTGGCGGCGTGCAGGCCCGGGCTCAGCCCCTGGAAGAAGGTCCAGGCCGGTGGCGGGCAGCCGGCGATGCACCGGCGGCAGTGGGCGGGTGTGAACCGCGCTTGTCCTGCGCGTCCTCTCTCCGGCGGGGAAGCCCGGTGCTCGTACCGGCGGAAGTTGGTGTTTGTCGGGCAGAAACACAGGCTCTTCAGCTCCCAGCCTGGAGCCGACGGGCCGGCGGGGAGCTCCGGAGGTCAGCCCGCCATCTCCGTGGTCGGCGTCCCGGACCCGATCACATGGATCCGGTGTAAAGTCATGATGTTTCTCACCAGTGTGTACTTTGATGTGGACCTCAGCTCCGAGGAGTTTGACAGAGGAGTGAAGCAGGTAACTGCACTGACACGCCACTTTATTAGGTACACCTGTTTAACTGCCTATTTCACGTCACATCAGCCAATCACATGGCAGCAACTCGGTGCTCGTGTGCAAGTATGTTGTCAAAATCAGACGCGAGCAAAACTGCAACCATGTTTACACACGTTTATATTTTAAGTGTGTAGTGTAATGGCTTATGTGGCGTCAGGTGGAACGCAGGTAACGACCGGTCGTGACGTCACCCAGAAGAATCGGTACCCGATCCGCACGGAAAAGGAGAAACCCGATTTTTATCTACATGTGCTACTACTTCCTGTCCAGACGGGCTACTTCCTGTCAAAAAAATTTACCATGGTTTCGGCGATTATTTTTTTTTTATAATGTATGGCTTCAAAGATTAATTGATAAGTTAATCGCAAACTATTTTGTTAATTTGTTCATCTGTTTGTTTTAATAAAAAAAGTTTATAAAAAAATGTAACTTAATTGTGAACATTTTCTGTTTTTCGGCTCTACGTGACAAAGAAATAACACACTTGAATATTTTCTGTCTGTGGACAAAACAAGACATTTGAAAATATCACCATTCTGAGGTTTGGGAACAGTATTTTTCAACATTTTCTCAAAAAAAAAAAAAAAAAATTTTTTTTTTTTTCAAAAAAAAAAAAAAAAAAAAAAAAAAGTGGACCAAACAGGTAATCACCAAGTAAAAGAAAAAAAAATAAAAATATTCAATTATTAAAATAATGATTAATTTCAGCTCTAAAATAATGTTATATAAGAAGTTCAACATTTTCCTGGACAGTTTGTTGTCTCAATCAGTAGTTTCATATCATCTTTAATAGAACACAATGTCTATTTTGAAAATAATATTAACATTTAGATAAAAATAGATGATAAAGTACTCCGCATACGACTCGATAATAATGTGGTTGACAACTGGTATTGTCCAACGAGTGACTGGTTGCAGGGGACGTCTGTGAACTTCCACGATCAAAAACTGGCACGGCATCGGTCAAATTGCAAATCTCGAAGCTCCAAAAGGGGAGTTTGTTTTGCAACTGCAAGGCTCCAAAGCATCTCTCTGACAGCAAAGTCCATAGAGAAAATCAGTGTTTTTAGCTTTCGGGGACACAGGAGCTACTCAACCACTGCTGCTGACTAATTTGCAAAGTTTGTTTTACCAAGTAAATCCCAACGGTGAAGTCACAAAATTGCACATTTGAACTTACTGATGGAGGAAGCAGTAGATAATCAACTCATGTTCCACTCTATTATTTACTGTGATGTTAATTGGCTTATTTTCTTGTATAATGTAATTATGTGTCCTTACCTCATATAACCACACAGGAAAAAAAAAAAGAAAAGACTTATCTTTTTAAAGTCACCAACCACGCTGTCTTGTTGCAGGCTCTGGTCCATGTCTCCACGGTGATGTCTAGAGGCAGATACCATGAGCTGAAGGGGATGGTGTCCGATGAGGTAACAAATCCTTCACACACTGTCCACATACACTTCAACTGGATTTGTATTAAAATGGAACGTTAATATTTTAACATTACCCATTCAACCAACATTATCTAGGCCATTTATGGATCCTTAGTGCTGTGGAAACTCAAAATATTTTGAACATGTGTAGATGAATTAGACTTCCATGTTTTGGGGCACTACACATCTAAAAACGAATTAAGTCTAGCAGTCAATAAAATCTTAACAACAGCCAAAGATCATACTAATTCAGTACTTCATCTTTGTTATGATGGTGTCTTTTGTTCCTCCAGATGATGGAATATGTGGAGAAGAGATGCAGGTCCCTCACTAAAGCTCAGAGACAGAAGCTTGCTGTCTCACTGGGCGACATTATATTTGTCTTTCCGGAAGATGTGTCTGTTGTATTTGATCAATATGGTGAGTTTTGTAGAAACAGTCGTCAAACATTTTGCGCGGGGGGGGGTAATTTCAGGACTTTTGAGTTGTGTTCGATCAGAGTCTAAGGAAAACCAGCTAAACCTCTCCATTATAAAGTTAAGTTGCTGTCCACCAAATTCTTTAGTTAAAATAAAATTTCAAGGAGAACTGCATTATGGAATAGTGGTTAGTACTGTTGCCTCAAAGCGAAGAAGGTCCAATGTTCTAACCCGGGTCCATTCCATGTCCTGTATTTGCATGGGTTTTTACCAGGTGCGTCAGTTCCCTGACCTTTCTGACCTTTCTGACCCCCTGTACAAGGCACTAACATTGTGCCCTGGGTGCTACTCAGTTGCAGGCCAATGCTCCTAGTTCTAGGAAGGTTCTTAAGATACAATGCAGAGGACAAATTACCCTACAGACTATAGCTCCAAGTTCCGGACTCTTCAGCCTCGATGTTCTCATACACATCCCACAGTTAGGAGATTGGAGAGCCTGGTGGAGATCCACTAATAGGCGGAACCGAGAATGGCGTTTCCATCCTCCATGTCTGGGACGTCAAGTCTCCTGAGTCTCATCCACTTTAGCAGAGCACCATCACCATGGAACACTGTGAGGTATCAACTTGCTGCTCTTTCTTGCCCTTGGTCGAGACACGTCACTAAATTTCGCCTTTGCAGTGCATTGGGGTGACGATGCTAGCTGGGTTTAAAGTGCTAGATCACCTTCAGGGAAGCCTCCAGAGAGTTAGGACCACCCAGACCTGGATGACGGATGTGATATGTCTTCTGTAAATCAGACTTGTGTTACTTCAGGACACTGCTGTACAACTGTCAGCTGAACACCTGGTACTTCTAAGGACACCAGTGTTTTCTGTTGCCTCCTTAACATTTACAGGCTAAATGTCCACTCCTGTATCAAGACACTAACTCGATCCACTGCATTAGTAGATGCTGCTAGAGGAGCGCCATCTGTAGATGAAACGATTCCTCGTGCACACTCTTGATTCCCTCTCCTCTCCTGAAGGTAGAAAATTCTGCTTCATCATCATGAGGTTTTGGCTCCTCTCAACGCACGAAGGCCCCGATGACCCAGAAGGCACAAAAATCTTCAAAGTGGCATCTGCTGAAGACGGCAGCCCGCAGAGGAAATTAGCAACTGCTGTCTACGAGTAAGCACTCGCACACAAACGTACCACAAAAACATGCCGTGTGTCCAAAAAGTATGGATTACAGTCAAGTCTCTCATTTTGCCTCGGCAAGTTTAAATCTATTTCATGCTGCATGTGCTGCCCTCTTTTTACTAAAGACTTAAGTTTGATAAGAGCTAGTTGTTCTGCGTCAGATTTACCCTTTCCCTTATTCCTTTGAAGGCTGTATTTGAAAAGGTCGCGGTGCATGTATAAAAAAAATTGAAATGGCAGTTTTGTGACTGACAACTGACAAATGACTTTAATGAGAACCCGTTTAACTGAAGGCTAATTTTAGTCACAAAAGTCATTAATTAGGTTTATGAATTTATTATGTGCTTCCCCTCAATACCTGCAGTATATGAAACTCAGTGGTATTTTTCCCCTCTCTCTCTGTTAAACGCATGTCTATAAAACAGACACCCATGTTTCTGACAGGTTAAGTCGTTAATATTGTGTTATAATGCCAGAATTCAGTTCTGATCATGTGAAATTCTGACAATTCCTCACTTTTCTGATTTCTGTTGAAAGAAAAAACACCAGGAGATGATTTGCTGTTTTAAGGAAAAAAAAAAGGAATGAATAATTTCCCTCCCTGTGCATGGAACAGTTAAAGCCTCTTTGCTTCTCCAATCTGTAATCCGGTTAGTTGTTGGACCACACGGTGGGGTCTACTCTACCTAATGCCCACCTATCTAGTTGGCCAGATTTGGCCTCCTATTGTTTCAGCTCTTAGAATCCCTCTCCTGAGGAAAGCCTGTTAAACTTCAAATGTTATTCCAGAGACAAGCAGAACAGGCAGTTTGGCAGAATAAGGAAGGCAATTTTCAGAGTCCTCTCGTCATTACTTTCAAGGTTCAAGGACGAGTAGAAAAACTTAGTTTGAAGTTGGAGAGGAGTCAGTCTGCAATGATATTGCTTTCTTCTGCCGCTCTTTTGAATTTTCAAGTTGAGGCGCAGTACATTTACCCGTTCTGTCGCATTTTTATTCAAACTCTGTTGCCTTTAGTCAATGACATGCCAAGTTTGAAGGCTGTCATGTCAAAAGCTGGCACTTGTCTTTTGGAGACTATTTTTAGTGAGGGGGGAAAAGAGCAGAAATAAAAGTATGAGGAAATGTCATCACATGACTTCAGTAAAACAGACCTGGAAAAAAAGGAAAAAGTTACTCATTAATACAGGAAAAAAAGCTGAGCATATTTTTTTCTTTCCCAAGTGAATGCAATGTACGTCCATATATACCATTTGTAAGTCACCTGCCAAGTTTAAAGCCTGTCAAGTGAACTGCTGGACATTTATGTCCTATCTTAGCTGCTTCAGTAAGCATCTGTCCTCTCTTCTAGGTTCCATAGAGAACTAACGATGGGGGCTTCTTCTGACTGGAGAGTCACAACTGTTTGGCACTGGCACTGGAATCTGGCAGAATAAGTTGACATGACGTTATGGACGACGTAAGCAGCCTAGATTAAGCTGGACAAGAGACACAGTGAGCAGTGGACTTGAGGAACTGATGGTTTGGATCACATGAAATGACACCAGGAGCCATAGCACTGAAGCCTTGAAGACACCTGAAGACCTCAGACCTTCATGATCTTCATGAGCGTGAACCAACATGATCCTACTATTTGAATGTCATTCATTGATCCTCAAATGCCCCCAAAACCCTTCCTCCAGTGATTGCACTTGCTTCAAGGAAATTTGTTGAGCCAGGTCATGGGTTACGTTCAGTTTACCAGCCTTGCAGGTCAAATATGATTCAATTATAGGTCAGAGTTGATGGTTCGCATTCATAACTACAAGTGTCAAGTATTTGACTGTCATGTTTGATGTGACTGTCCTCTCAAACAGCCACACGTGCCATCATCAACAACAGAAAACATTACATTTGTGAACTATCACATTAGATTTGTCCGTGTGATCCGAGGACATTTTCCCCCATTGTTTGGACACAAAGTAAACCAAGTCTGTTTTGAAAATCTGAATTGACAATTAGATTTCTGTGTTCATGGGGAAAACACTCACGACCTGAGTCGCATCAACAGGACAAAACTGGATATGAATCACTTCAACCTGGTAATCTGAGCAAAGTCAAATGAAGTGTTTTTAGCTAAGATATATCCTGCAAGATGAAATCACAGGAGAAAGATGTTTAAATAATATTTTCCTAAATTTCTTAATGCGTTGTTTTCTGGAGCTTTTAGTCTCAATCTCAGTCTTCCAGCATGAGCCAGTTTGTTAAAGTGACAAGAAATAATCTGATGTCAACTGATAAAGGGTGGAAGCTCACAGAAAAGCATAAAGGTGACTAAATAAAATTGTTCCCAAATACAAAATAAACTTTCAATCATGTGTCAGTCAATTGATAATTTCACAAATGTATCCTCTAAATTTACAAGACTGAGAAAAATAAACATTTTTTTTCCATCTTTAAGTCTGCAACACATCACCTAACTTGGCATTAACATGCTGATAAGACAACTGACTGCATTAGCTTTTAGATTTCCATAACTGTGATTCATGAAACACATAAGGGACCAGATTTATTAGTATTCTGGTTTTCATGATAAGAAGCAGCATTTAGAAAATTTTCCGGACACATATCTCTCTTATATCGCCAGATATAAATGTAGTTTTTCCTATCAATATTCCACTTTGTTGCCTCATATTTACAAGTTTAGGCCACAAAAACAAAAGTCTTTTTCCATATTTAAGTCTGCAAAAACATCACCTAACTTGGCGTCAACACGCTGATATGACAACTGACTGCATTAGCATTAAAAGTCCCTGTTTTCCATAACTGTGATACATGAATTACATAAGGAACAAGACATATTAGTATTCTGGTTTTCGTGATAAGCAAAGTGAAACAAGATAATCCATCTTCCATAGCAAACAGGAGGGGGCGTAATTTCTGGTACATGGTTGTCTTGTTGGCAACGCACTTGACTGTTCAAGCACGTAATGTATGGGTCTTCAAGAGTCTTATACCCAGTGAAAATAGTTGTATAGCGTCGCTGCAAGCAAGAACCACCGATTCCACCTGTTAAATTTGAAAACGGCTGAATCCACGGTCTCTGCCAGAAACCTGTCACTCTCCAAAGTCTGACAGGCTCGTGAAAATAAATAAAAATACTGCGTGTCATCCCATTCTGTGAAATCCTGCTGCGATATCATTATTAATATTGACACGATATCTGAAAAACAGAGAGGATTCGACATTAGCGGCCGCTAATTCATGTGTAATGACATGCGCAGCGGATTATTATAATTTTCCTGCATCTGTAATAATATGCGGTCTGTGGAGGCTTGCGTGGGAGCGTCTCGCAGAGTGATAATGGGATTAAACCAGTGAGGTTATCTTAGCACATGTCAATATGCTCACGGATACGGTGAGAGCACATTAAACAATTTAGCACGCCTGTGCGTCACTCCGTTTAATGGGAATTAACAAGTGAATATACAACACTCTTTAAATTATTATTAGTTCTTTCATTGTTTTTTTTGTCATGTTCTGTGCCAACATGTGTCATTAATCTGGTTAGCGAAACCGATTGCAAACAATTCCATGTATCATGTGTCTCAGCCGTAAATTAATTGTACCATCTCTGTCTGACTCCCATTCTAGGGTTGATTAATAGAATTACATGACAAATCAAAGCTAATACTCTGTCGGCACAAATGATAAGGTGCAAAAAATGAAATGTACAAGGAACTCTTTTACAGGCTGTTGTGAACAAGTCCAAAGCAATCGATTAAAGATTTAAAAAGGTTCACGACAGCCTTTCAAAGGCTTTCAACGGTAAAACGCTGAAATGTTGACACAACAAACGGGCTTTTTCTCTGCATGAAACCGTGTCGCGTTTTAATAGTAAAATTGATTCTCTTTAAGACACGACATTTGTTTCCTGACATGTTTATTTCTAGTTAATTTGCACTGTTACTAGCTCATGATGGTTTGTAGCACTGCCTTTAAATTAGGTAGTGCTACAAATCTTAGGTGTAAGATTTCTACCAGTATGTCAAGACAATATTTAAAAATTATGTAAAGTATATGCAGACATAAAAATCTCAGACAATAATCGTGCTAATATCTAAACCTAGACGAAAATCCCCAAAATGTACTGTATATCATTAAAATGTGAGTCAAAAAAGTGAGACTTAATAGTTTTACATAACACGTTTTCTTATCTTTTGATTTAGATTGTTTTCCTGAAACTAATATCCATATTGATCAATAAGCAACGATCTAAACATAATTTCTGTCCTGAACCCTTAGCTACGCATTTAACATTTGTATCTTCATTGAGCAGGTTGGTCAAAATCGATTTATTCGCATAAAATGTGCTTCGTGTTGTGATATTTCCATCTCCAGACTTTTAGTGCTTCTTTTCTTCCATTGATGAAGGTGAAGCTCACTCAGTTTTCGACATATCGTCACGTGACAGTGTTCGATAAAAGCTCATATACAGTATTTAAAAAATGCATAACAGGTGCAACTTGTCTCTTCACATTAATGGCTGCTCTGCCAGAAACTGCTGCGTAGCTTCCAGCAAATTTAAGAAATAAAAATGAAAAGGCAGCACTCCAGAAAAAAAAAAAAGTATAATCCAAAAAATAGGTCAAAGCTCTTATATGACAAAACATATTAGTATGATGTTTGCCATTAACATGAGTTTAATTTCTTTTTTGAATAAGTTCCATGGAGTGTTGTTTTCCTGTTTTTAAAGTTTCATTGGATTCATGGACTCAGTATTTATCTTTTTGGCACAAAAGTTGGACAGAATGACATTGTTTGACACGATTGTCTGTGAACAAACAAAATGAAACTGACTAGGTGACAAAGTGCTAACATCATATAGTTAAAATGTCAGCTCAAGTCGACTCCACAGCCACGACAAAAAGGATTAAAATTTAACAGCTTGTGTCTCAGGCGTTCATGTAGATCGGTGGTTCCCAAACACTGGGTCTGGGCCCACACATGGGTCGTGGGAGATTTTTCCTTTGGGTCCACAGACAAATTTTAAACATTAATTTTTACAACCTTTTAGTTTATAGATTTATATGTATATGTTTTAAATAACATGCATAAAATTAATTTATAAATAGCAACCATCTCTTGGAAATACCACGTCCAAGTTTTAACCAAACTATTCTAACAAACTTAGATTATTATTTAAAGTTTCTT
This sequence comes from Brachirus orientalis, assembly GCA_016785285.1. Taxonomy (NCBI): domain Eukaryota; kingdom Metazoa; phylum Chordata; class Actinopteri; order Pleuronectiformes; family Soleidae; genus Brachirus; species Brachirus orientalis. The sequence goes on along the minus strand of JAFBJR010000102.1, from coordinate 515,174 downwards.
AAACTTTAATTTTTTTTAAATCTACCTTTAAGATTATTTTTATATCTTGTATTAATTTTACCTGTATTGTATTTTATTCCACACACACACAGTACATAAACCCAATCTTGTTTTTTTCCTAAATTTATGTACTTTTTACTCTCATTTCATTTCCTTTTTTAAACTAACATTTTCGTTTAAAACTTTTAATTTTGACATTTTTTAAGTCTAAGGATTCTGAGCTTTTACTTTTTTGTTTTCAAATGTCCTTTATCTGACATCTACTGTCAAATATAAACGATAATGACAATAAAACTCTTTGTTCTGTGTTCAATTTTGATTTTTTTTTTAATGGGAATTATCTTGCTATCTTAACAACTGCTTGCAGTGTCACTGATGGTAGAGATATTAACATTATGGTCGTCATGTGAAAACACTTTTCAAAATGAAAAAATTGTAGTTGTACATTACTAACAACATTCAAGAAACAAATGTTTTTCAAAAATTGATTATTCATACGTCCACTCTTCCTCAGCCATGTCAATGCATTGGCAATGAACACTTGATAAAGTACAAAGTAATTAAGCTAAACAGTTTTATACTGGAGATTTACAGTATTCACTGTATATTAGGGCTTCAAATGTTGCTAAATTTTACACACTGTACCTTTAGTCCAGGGGCGTTTTTTTTTCCATTGTTTCATCAAACAAAAGCCAGTTTTGTGGTTCTGTTGTAAAACTGCTTCTCCATGACAGTTAAGTTAGTATCTTGGTATTGTGTTCAAAACAAGACACTAGAGGGTGTCGTCATTTGGAGGTTTGGGGGAAAACTGAACATTTTTTAGAAATGTCAATTTTATGAACAAAACAACTAATCAAAGAATCAATAAAATATACATACTAATCAAAAGGAAAAACTATCATTTGTTTCAGCTCTACAAAACATAGGGACAGACAGAAATGTACATTATTTGACTCTGTACTCTGTACATCCATCAGTGTTACAGTGCATCACAGTATTTTCATTTCCTTGAGAACATTCTGGAAAACCTCGACACAAACCTCCCCGTCTGGATGCTTCATGGACGCCAGTTTCCAGGCCTCCTCGAAGGTTTCCTCAGAAACGCTCACACCCACATTCCTGAAGATCTCTGCGATCTGAGAGCGAAATGATGAAAAGTGTCAGTACATTAGAAAAAATACAACAGTTTGTGAAAAAACGGTAAATAATGTACAATGTTGGTCTGCCCAATGTGAAACTATCGTGTTGATTTCCTCGATCGTGGCTCATAAATGGTGGTCCTACTTTGTAACGTGAGAGAGAGGTTCAATGGCGATCAGGCAAACAACGATGGCTAATAACGCTCTACGATCTACAGAGCGTCTACTGAAGAGCCATTGAAAAACCAACATGAAAAACTGACCTAATGAGTGGGCTAATGGTCTATTACAATGGACGCTAACTTGTGTTGCTACTGATAACTTAGCAAATGACGTTAGCTAACTTGCACTGCAGCTTAATAGGTTGCCCAATTGCATCATATATGATGATGTTGCTAAGTTCAGTTGTAGCCAATGTTGACGCTAAACTGCATCACAAATGACGATGTGGCTGACGACTTAGCTAACTTGCATCGTATCTGACAATGTTGCTAACTTGTGCTCCAGCTAATGACACTGCTAACTTGCATTGTAGCTGATGATGTCGCAACACAGCGGATTATGGACAGTAATATTTAATATAAAGCACTTTCTTTACAAATGTTACAAAAGTCCAGTCAAGATGACGAAGTGCGTCATCGCCCGCAATTCAGTAGTTGTCAGGACTCCATGTCACACAGTGTGAGCGAATAAAGAAGAGGCTGGTGATGGAGAGCTTTTCCTAGCTACCTCCTGCTTGGTGCGAGGATAGAAATAGTATTCCTCTAGCACCCCACGCAGGGTGCGAGGTGGTGGATTCACAAGGTTCCCAGCTGTGGATAATTCGCCATAGTTTTTCGTGTCACCGAGGCTCTTGAGGCGTGGAGCTGGGATGTCTGTTCGCACAGTCGGGGTCCCATATGAGCGAATGCCTACTGAAAGAAAGACCATATGATTATTGATTATTTAGGTCAAGTTGAATTTGTACAGTACAGCAAATGAATGTTGCATATCAGTCAAAAAAAAAAAAAAAAAAAAAGATAACGTCATTGTTGAAATGCCAAGAAACACAACAGCAGCATCACTTCAGCTGACTCACCTGTCAGTGGAAGATCCAGGTGTGTCCCGATGTTGGAGGCAGAGGTGATGAACTGGTCTGGGTCTCTCTTCCACTGCCTCAGGGTCCTGACAGTTTTCAGAGAACTGCCCGGCTCCACAGGCTCCAGGTCCTCAGGTTTAACTAAAGCCTGTGAAGCAGGAAGCTCATGTGATTGAGGCAAAGTCTCCGTCTCTATGACGGGTGGAGCTGTGCTGGGCTGGCTCTCTGCAAGAGACACAAGATACATGACTGTTAACATCCACACATGGGTTTGGGGGGGGGGGTCCCCAAACTAATTTTCCAAAAACCTTTATTCAAAATGTATGAGCACATGGTTCATATAACACGCAAAAAATAAAACTTTACCAAACAATTAACCAAACATTGACTGGAAATTATCGGTTTACAAACTCAAATGTTATTAAGTGTTACAGATGTGGCAGTAAATTAGTCACACCAATTTGCTCTTGTCATGATTTATATAGTGTTGTGGGTCACAATAGTTTGCCATTTTTTAAAAAGTGGGTCTTACATAGAAAGTTTCAGAAACACTAGTTAAAACCAATTCTACTTTTATACAAGAGCTGAGGACATGAGTACATACAAGTGTAAATGTATGGCAATAGTTTAAAGTGATAGTGAGTTTTTGAGGTGTGGGTGCTTGAAGGAGGTAATACTGTGTGGCACTGTCTGCACTAGGCACACACCCCTGCAAGCTCCCAGTACTAAGAATCAGAATAAGACAGTCTGCCAACATGAAAAACTGATTTTGACAAACGGCTCACACAATAAAATCTATTCCTACTTAAGTCTATAATATCTTAAGAATATGTTTCCTCACCATTAGACAACATTTTGTGACCCACTCACTCCACTGCACCAAAGTCCATAGAGAAAATCAACATTTTTAGCTCTTGAGGAAAGGAGCTTTAGGTTTACTGCTGCCTCCTTTGGCGAGTTTGTGTCACCTACCATTAAATCCGTCCAGGGATTTTAAAACACTGAAATCACAAAAAAAAACACACTTGACCCCAGTGTGCCATAGGGCAAAAATCACACATTTTCTCAATGGACTTTGGTGCAGGGAGTAAGACTTTTTTTTTTTTTAACCAGTGGCAATGGGTTATTATAATACCTCATACAACCACACTTCAAAAAAAACTGAAATGTCCCTTTAAAATATGATATAAAAAATAAAATGTAAAGTAAAACCGACCTTTTGTGATGATTTGTTCCTCCTCCGGTTTGATGGGCGTCATGTCTTTCCAGTTGAGGAAGTTGGCAAACTCCACAAAGTTAATGTTGCCATCTTTGTCCATGTCACAGTAATCCAAAAGGTCAACTAGGACCCGCTCGCTAACATTCAGCTGGAACTGGTTGCACACGGCCCGTAGATCTTCCCTGTCTATCCTCCCCTTGCCTTTCTGCAGATTTTACAGTGAAGAGATTAAAAGCGTGCGATTAACGAAGACTGTAGAAGCACTTTTTCTCCATCCCAGCTGTCTCACGGTAGATATCCTGACCTTTCATGCACAGTTGTAACCAAGGACAGCTATAATGGTTGCCAGGGCCAAAATGGAAGCAGGATTTATAAATGAAATGAGTTAAACCTGTGCTTTAAACTAGAAAAAGTCCACAGTGAGAAATGACTATGGTCAACGTTATTTGATGTTTAGAAAACATCCAAAAATATGAATATGCGTAGAAATGTACAGTATGGTAAGGAAAATGTGCTATGCTAACTTAGCGCTACAGACTTCATATTTTAAAAAATTAAATAGTCTCAGGGGAAAAAGTTGTAAAGCCAATGCAGACATTCTTGAAACTTGTTTTCTTAAATGGCCATCCACTAATTTAAGCAAACTTCTCATTTGATTTATGAACTCAGTATTTATCGCAGCATGACAAACCCTAAAAACCCTCATCCATGTTCAAAATATACAACCTAGAAGTGCACCAGACAATCTGAAGTAGTTAAGGCATGGTCCAGCAGAGGGCGCTGTGAGCACAGGTACTTTTTTTCTTCAAAATATCTTCAAAGGAATACCGCATGTAATATTCACTCCAACTTGAGTTTTGGAAAAAGTGACAGCGCTGAGCAATTTAGCGAGACTGCGCAAAAAATGAGAAATGATGTGGCTAAAACTGAGTCAGGAAGTTCCTTTCTGTGGAAAGATTTTAAAATATGGTTGTCGCTGGATTTAAGCTGTTGGTCCCAATTTTCCAATCCACAAAATTAGCTTCAGGTGAGTTTTCATCAGTTTTTTTTTTTTTTGTGAACCTGCTATTACGCTGCTGCTGACAGTGTTAGCATTCTTAAAATATCATAAAATTAAGAAAGAGTTCTCCAAAGATCTCTGTGCATTTGTTAGCTCCAAATGCTTGATTTAAAATAAAGAGTTCTGTCCAAAGTTTTAAAATATAAAGTTTGCTTCATTATAACATTGCACCTTAAAGACACAAATATTTGAACATGACTGACAAGTTTGTGTGACACGACTTTGCCAGACGGGGATGCAATTGTAGATGATGATTGCATATTAGCAAGACTGGGTGAAGAGAAAGACAGCTTGGCCAAAGCTGTGCGAGGAACTTAGCTAATGTGGTAAGACTCTAAACTGTTGGTGATGCTTGATTCAAGCTGTTTGTCACAATTTTCCAATAAACTGTCAGCTCTAGCATTAGCTTCCAGTGAATAGACATTAGTTGTGGTAATCACAGTCGCACAAGGGACACAACTTGAAAAATTATGCTGATGATTTAGGTCGTACCTTGTCATAAAATCTGAATGCCTCCAATAAGGAGGGGAAGTTATGGAAATTCAGCTTCTTCAGGTGATTTTGCAAGCTGTTGACCGAGCTGCGCTGCTGGTCTGGACCTCTGACAAACTCCCATGGCTCTGTGTTGTGAATTATTTCTCCGACACCTGTGCAAGAAGCAAACAAGATGCACCTTCATGCAAAAGATCATCACTTACGAACAGTAACATCTTATGAAGTGACCTACCGAATGCATCCCACAGCTTCACCTTTCCAAAGCAATGATCTGGTGACAGGTTCAAGGAATATCTTGTTAAAAAAACAGTTTAATTAGAGGACTGGTTAGTAAAATACAGTCAGAGTCATCACAGGAATGGTCAGAAAAAAGTATGATATGAACTTACAGCTTGGCCATTGCATCAGCTTCTGAATCCATCTCTTCCCTTTTCCAAAAAAACATAATATGTAGGTCAGTTACAGCTTCATTTCTTTTTAGATTAGATACTCTTCACATATTTTTATTATGAATCAGGGTTACAGCAGTGGCACAGACTGTGTTATGGATGTCCTGCCTCTTTTCCAAAATCAAAAGACAAACAATATGACAATTTAAAGGGAACACACATTAAAAATAAAACCTTGACATAAATAACTAGCTAATTAAAAAAAACAAAACACATAAGGCGAGGTTGGTTCCCACTCACGTCTCTGTATCGTCGAGCCAGCAGAGTGTTTTCCTGACGCTACTCCCATCCTTACAATGAGGTGTGAAGATCCCAAATGTGCTGTCTTTAACAAAGTGATTGGTGTCATATTTCCTATTAATCTGCTCACCTGCAGCAAAACGAGATGGTTTAATGTGGGGAGAAGAACAGAAATTTGGTGCTAAATGGATAAAGCCTTTTCAAATTCCCGCATTCTTCTTACCAACAAAATAGGAATTGTGGCTAACAACATAAAGCTTGTGTCCCTCTCGAGCTTCCTCCTCCAAGTCCTCAGCTGTTTTCGGAGGGTAAATAATCTCGCCAAAATCATACTCTGAAAAGCAAGTATTTGGGAAACGCTTGATTTCAGTAAGATGGCAAATTGAAATAAAAAATGTTCAATTTAAACATAACTTTTTTAGGGAACGACATACTGAAAATTTACCTACCCAAACTCCAAACGTAAAGGTCGTTTTGGGTATGGTGCAACGACAACGAACAATAACAATGAATGACAACATTGAATTCGACACAACCGGTTTATGGCTGTTTGCCTCAACAAAGCCAGGCAAGCTTTGTATGAGAACAGAATACGGACGTAGAAGAAACAACAGTCGCAAGGGAGTTATGTTCTTCTGCTGACCTATGTATTGATCAAATTAAAGAGTGGATGCGCCAGAATTTTTAGTTAAATGAAAACAAAACTGAAATATTAAGTCTTTGAAGCCAAGGAAGAAAGATTAAAAGTCAGCACTCAGCTTCAAGCAGTGACACAAAAAAACCAAGAGCCAAGCCAGAAATGTGGGTGTGGTTCTGGACTCAGACCTGAACTTTACCAGCCACATTAAGACAGTAGTGATATCAGCCTACTGTCACCAAAGAACATATCAAGGATTAAAGAACTGATGTCCTTCATGTGTTCAGCTTTAGTAGAATGGACTACTGTGACACTGTCCTCACAGGTCTGCCTAAAAAAGTCCATGAAACAGCTACCGTTAGTCCAGAATGCTGTGGCCTTAGTCTTCACTAAGACCAAGAGAGTGGACCATATAACTCCAGTTCTTCAATCTGGCTTCCTGTCTGTCACAGAATAGAGTTTAAAATCCTGCTGCTGGTTTATAAAGCTCTGAATGGTCTAGGGCCAAAATACATCTGTGATCTCCTGGTCCATTATGAGCCAACCAGAACCCCTCAGGTCATCAGGATCAGGACTACTTTCTGTGCCCAAAGTTAGAACCAAACAAGGTGAGGCAGCATTCAGCTTTTTTGCTCTGCACTTGCTCTGCACTTGTGAAATAAACTACCAGAATGCTGGGACTCTGAGCTGCTCTGAATCAATAGTTAAAAACATTTTTATTTAGTGATGCATTTCAGTAATCTCCCACAATGCACTTATTTCTTGCATCTTATCTGTTTGATTATATCTTAATAGTCTCTTCTTAATTTATTTTGCTTTAAACTCTTCTTTTTAATGCACTTTTTAATGTTTTATGTAAAGCACTTTGACCTGTCTTGTACATGAAATGTGCTATACACATAAACTTACCTTGCTTTGCCAATTTAATAGAAAATATGTTGGTGGGGCTAGTTATTTTGATACTATTCCTGATGGAAACATAAAAAATACATACTGTACTGTGCCGAACTGTTCCACTCAATGGAAAAACAGCTATAGTGACATCTAATGGTGTGAAGTACCAGGGAGTACATAATTTTATATACTGCAAGCCCAGTATACAAAAATGGAACATGACATTGCAAAACACTGAGTGGGGACCCTTTTCACTGCTGCACTGCACAGATGCATGCTAAGGACTTAGCTGAAGAAGTAAATGGTATTAATAGCAGATGGGGCAAAATGTTTGGATCTTGTGGGTTAAAAAACTGAACAGGATGCCACAGATGATTGGAACGAAACAAAAAAATACCATGACATAAATTTTTGGCAATACCCTCCAGCACGAACGGTGAGACTGTAGACTAGCAAATGTAGGACAACCGTCCATTTCCCAAGCACGTCAGGGAACTACAGTGGCCTTCGCATACCAGAAAGGATGTAAATACACATGCTTTCAGACTTCCTCTTTCCTCGCTCTCACTCTCTGTTTCTCTCTCTGCTGTTTCCTCCTTATCCTTTGTGAGTCCCTTTTTCCTCAGTAAACTTCCACTTCAAAACGCATGGCCCACATACCTTTCCCTGTCTTAACTCCATGTGTGGTTTTGTCATCAGTGGATGCCCGATTGGCCGATCTGCCCAGAGGTGCACAGCGGTTGGAGTGGTACACACTTTCATTGATTTCTTCCAACTTCTTTTGGAACACCGTCTTTTTAGGTGGATTTACCAAGCTTTTGGCCTGTTGGGAGTCACATAAAAGTGAAGACCTGCATATACTGGATGATTGTGTGGCAGCAAACTTTTTTCTTCCCTAAAATTGAAGCGACAAGTTAGCTTTTAGCTAGTGGACTAACATGTCCAACTTGTTTCCTACCAATCCATTAGCAATATCGGCAGTGAAACATTATGAATGATAAAATCAGGAGCATGTTCTAATGCAAATAGGTATGCTGTTTTCGGTATTAAACTTAAATCCCAGGAAGTACTGCAAGTACTGGTGTGTTCTAGTTGTATTCTGAGGTTGGAATTTCTGTGTTGATGGGGCATTCCTTGATTACCAGTCGGATTTCCAATTCAGAAAGCTGGAGCAACCTCACAAACCCTGACATAGCGTAAGCAGTTAAGCACTCTGCTTCTGTTTTCACAGTAAGTCAGTCATACTCATGTTTATTTTCCATGGACATGTTGCTATACTGGAATCCTAACTTGAAGTATGTGACATTGCTCCGACTTTCCAAGTTGGAAATCCGAGTTCAACCTCAGAAATTCCGAGTTCTGACCACAAATGGAACGCAGCATCAAACACAAATAAATCTAGTTTGTCGCTGGATTAATCTACACTGAGATCATTACTCTCATCGTGACCAAGCACAGTAATACGTCATTAATTGTCACTGATCGAAAAGAAACACAAGTGAGTGAGTGATACCGACAGAAAGATTTGACTTGGTGCTGATGCCATGAACAAGAGCGCTGGCAACATCTGGATCATCTGCCTTGCCTGGGTGAACTTTGATTGCTCCTGGTTCCGGCTGGTTTCGGTACTTCTTTATCAGCGGTGGTGTGACGGACTGAAGAATAAAAAAGTCAATACATCTCATATAAGAGAAAAAGAAAACAGTCATCTTCAACAGTAAAATTGTATTATTCATGCTTTTAGGGTCAGAGGTAAAACATAACTATTTACTTAAGTGTTGTACTTCCATCCACTTATATTTAAATACTTGTACTTTAGTGGATTCAGCGGTAAACTGCTAGAGGTTCCATAAAAAAATTTGCCATTAAAATGATCACTGAATAAAGACTAGTCCAAGTGTTTCAAGTAAAGGTGGCAAAGAAAATGACAGAAAATGCAATACACATCCTATAGCAATAGAGAGCAATCAAATGACAGATGAAATCCCACTGCCCCATTTTATTTTTAAATTTTACACTGATAACCCCCAAAAAATTAAACTTTAAAATGCACAGTCTTACTAGGAATGGTTTACAATATCTTTTCTAAACATTTTGAGTAACATTAAAGGCTGACATTTTTGGGTAAAATGTGTTTTTGATTTGCAATATATCTAAAGCTTAATTTACCATCACAACATTAACTGCTATAGTCTAACACAAGGATGAAAAGTTAACAATATGAACTGTTTCTTACATTTATATACTGCATTTTTCAAAACTGAACAATCAAAAACAGAACTGGCTTTGCAATTTTTTATTTGAAAATTAATTAATTGCAAAACAGGTGAATAAATTTCCTATAGGAATTAATATAGGAATGTCCAAAATGTGCATGAATATACTGTATGTTTAGCAATGCTTCCCAAACTGTCTATATGGCGACCCACTTTTTTAAAAATGGAAAATTATCGTGACCCAAAAACACTATAAATTGCAACAGAAGAAAAATTGAGCGACTAATTTACAGCTACATGTGTAAACTATAGTTCCCAGGTGATGTCTGGTAATCAAAACATTATATTATGCATGTATAGTCTAACACAAGGATGAAAAGTTAACAATATGAACTGTTTCTTACATTTATATACTGCATTTTTCAAAACTGAACAATCAAAAACAGAACTGGCTTTGCAATTTTTTATTTGAAAATTAATTAATTGCAAAACAGGTGAATAAGGTGATGGTGATTCCCAGGTGATGTCTGGTAATCAAAACATTATATTATGCATGTTAGGGGGTTGGAACTAGGGCTGCAACGTTAATCTGTCAATTATTTTCTAGATTAATCAAGAACTCGTTTGGTCCCTCAAATGTCAGAAAATGTTGATCAATGTTTACCAAACCAGGAAATGATGGTTTTCTCAAATGTCTTGTCCAGTGTTGTCCGAAAACCTGAATTATTCTGTTTGAATGACTTCTTTTTTATATGGTGCAAAGAAACCAGGAAATATCCACATTTAGGAAGCTGAAAAATCTGAAATCTGATCAATAACCAATTATTAAAATAGATAATGGTTAATGTAGTAATCAATTAATCATTGCAGCCCAAGATAGAACAATTCTGTTTAACCCTCATTTATGTGGAGACCCATCTGTGGGTCCCGACCCAGTCTTTGAGAACCACTGTGTAACATCTCTACACATGAAGCTCACTTGACTCACCCTTGCCTCTTTCCACCTCAAACAGGTCTCAACTCCTTCTCTTACTGGTTTTCTTTTTCCGGCCTGCTATCAAAACAAAAAGTAAAGAAAATAAAAAATAGAGTATCTGGTAATAAACAGCAGCTAGTGTTGTGTTAAAGTTGACTTACCATAGTTGAAGTTGACTCACTTCCTGTGTTTGTGGACATAATTTCACTTTCTCTCAGATCTGGTTGGAGAAAACTAACTATTTATTAGCTCACTATTAGCCTAGCTAGGTAGCTAGGTAGCATTCTGCTACTGAGCCTTGTTCGCGAATGCTAGATTGATGACATCACGTGACATTTTTATCCTTTCATCATTTCACATCTAGTGACTGGAAAGAGTCACGGCGTTGTTGTTCTTGGGAGTCTGTTCTATAAGTTTATTGATAATATATCGCTATGTCTATTTTAATTAAACAAGTTTGTCTACTCACTCGGAATATGACGTAACATTTGTGTTTCTTACGTATCCGTCAGTCGCGCTCCTCCGCAATTAACGTACAGCAGCAGCAACAGCAGATGAAACGGAAGTTAGTAAGTCCAAACTTTCTTTCCGTTAAGAAACAATAATATTATTGTTATAAAAAAAAAATTCTCGCAGTTTATAGGTAATTTAACTGACTTATCTGGGACAAGGGGACGCTGTCGCGGCTCCGACTGTTTCCTCTCCGTTGCTAGGCAACAGCAGTTGGAGACACAACATGGCGACTGAAAATGTGGATTTTTTAAATAAAAAGGCTCGTTTAATATAAAGTTATTTAAATGTGAGCAATTATCTTTGTGGTAACTGACTTTTAATGAGGTAAAGCTGTTTTTGAATACAAACCTTTGTTTCTACAGTAAAATGTGCAAAGGAATTGCCTATGCCTATTAATTAGTCACTTACTTGATTACTTTCTTTGTCTCTCACATATTTAATTACTCACTTAGTCACTTACCTATTTACCTACCTATTCACCTAATTATGTAGTCACTCACCTACTTACTACGTAATAACTTATTGTTTTTTACCTACTTACTTACCTAATTGCCTACTCAGTCACTTAGTTACCTTGTGACTCATTTGTTTACTACTTAATTACTTAATTTCTTACTGATTCTTTCCCCCACTTAGTTAATTACTGTATTTATTTATTAACTTTGTCACTCACTTATTTACTCATTTACTAACTTGGTCACTTATTTACTACTTAATTACATGATTAAGTAGTTAAGTAGGCTTAAAGGCATTTAAAGACATTTTAAGTAAAAATATATAAGGTAGTGCAAACACTGGTAGCAATCCAACTGAGGACAAATAAATAAATAAATAAATAAATTCACACTGAGCTTTTGTAGCTTTCAGAGATTGGAATTGGATATACAATTTTGCAAATATATATAATATCAAATAAAGAAAAAACATTTTTTTAAACTCTCTATTCAGGAAAAGAATGTTCCACAGAAAGTACAGGTAAAAGGCTTTTTTTATGTACAACTGTGATTTTTTGTATGGCTGTGTCTTTTTGTAATTGGAAGAAAATATATACAGTAAAAAGATCAGACAGTAAAGAGTAGTAAAACAAGCAATAGAATAATTTAAATGAAAATATACAAATAAACAAGATAAGAAACAAGATAAGAACACGAAAAATAATAACTATATATAGATATTTGCAAAAAATACAATTACAACTACATTGGTCCTTTTTCTTTTTGGTTTTGGTTTATTTGCACATTTAAAAACAAAACATCCGTAGTGAATATCCTATCTACCAATTTTAAATGTTAAAATCACATTGCCATAGGAGCAGGAAAGTTGAAACTGTAAAATCAAGGATCATACTGGGACATACAGGATCAAATAGTACACTTATCACATTCAGTAAACATAATACAGGTAGATGTGATTACTGTGGGCAGTATATATTTTAAGTGACTTTTAAAAATATCAAAGAGAAAGAGAAATTATGATCTAAAGGTTCAGAGACATTAAAATAAAGTTTGGTCTACAAGACATATTACAAAAGAACTTGAGTGAATGATATCAAAGATTATATCAGTTTCCTAAAACAACAGTTGACTGAGAGGTACAGAAGAGGATTAGGGCCACATGTGAACATTTTTTTGGAAAAAATATAATAATATGAAAATGGGCAGAATTTGGAGAGAAAAGTTAGAATTTTTAGATTAAAGTGAGAATACTGAGTGAGAAAAATCAGAATTCTACTTTAGTCTCAAACTTTTTTTTGCCAGAATTGTGAGGAAAAAAGTCAGAATTCTTACTTTAATCTCAAGCTAAATTAAAAAAAATAAATAAAAAAGGCTAGAATTCTGAGAATAAAGTCAGTTTTTTTGTGTAATTAAAAAAAGAGATTTATAATTCTAAAAAAAATAGTTTTTTTTTTTTCAAACAAATTTTCTCAATTTTAATTTGTTTCCAGTGTTTCTTTTTAAATGTGTCCCTCCTCCGTAGTGACATTTTAATCCATACTCCATACCAAGTGGTGGCAGTAATGCAAAACATCGCTGTTTGCCAACCACCATAAAAACGTCAGAAGAAGTAGAGGAAGCAGCTACGTCGGTCGATTGTCAGTCCCAGTCATACGATCTGTCATCATCCGTCGTACAAATGCGAAAAGGGAAGTTGAGAGAAGTGGCGGAGGGACATCGCGGAGTCTTATGAGATCCTACGTCTCAGCTGCTGGCTGGATACAGACACTGCATCTGTGAACACACACCGAGGTGTCACCGTTATTATTGTCCCGGAGACAACGTTCACACTCACTTAGCGCCCTCCCGCTGCCCGGTAAGTCGGAATATTAGCTTTAGCTCGCTGGCTAATTGCTACAACCGAGGGCTCCTCCCGCTGCGGCTACAGCTAAACTGCGTTAGCCCTGCCCCAGTGCCTATTATGTGGCTAACTAACGTCAGCCAACCAAACCTGGCTGGGGCCCGAACTATTTAGCACGTAGCAGTTCAACCTTATTCGATTACTCACTTATATTGAGTTATCACACTTTAGCTCGTACGTGTTAAATACACCAAACACACGCAGCTCCGTTTGATCGATTAACCACCGATTTAACGTCATGGAGCTAATGGTAGCTAGCTGTCATTAGCTGTACACACCCAAACCTGTGTCATCTGGTTAATGGTTTTCCTCCAACGTCATGTAAATGTCACGTCTATATATTTGCGAATGAGTCCAAGATATTTTATTTTTGTCCAATTTAAAAACCCAAAGAGGTACGGGTTATCAGTTTTCATGTTTTAATGCAAATGAGAGATTTTTTTTGCGGCTAGCTGTTGCTAAGCTAACAGTGCTAATTCGAGCAAGTCAGCAGCAGCAATAACAACAACATAACAGCTTATTCGTGGGTAAATGTGTCGTAACGCATTTTCGTTGAAGTAGTAAGCAAACATTTGTGGCCGATAAATACGTTTTTCGGTTATTTTTGTCCATAATATGAATAACAACAAATGCTGTACATATAGATATGTGTGTAATTGAAACTTTTAAAATAGCTATTAGAATGATAGACATTAGGGCTACAATGATTCATCAATTACTAAATTCATCGTCAACTGTTTCGATAAGTGTTTTCTAATAATTAAATACAAGATTTCTAGTTTTTCAGCTTCTTAAAATGTTTTTTTTTTTTTAAATGTTAAGTGTTTTGAATGTACTATAACTACTACTACTACTTCTTTGTCATATATAACAAATAAATCATTAAAACTGAATATTTTTGGTTTGTGGACAAAAGAAGAGAGAATAAATCATCATATTTCAGGTTTGGGGAATGCCAATGAACATTTTTCAATATTTTCTGACATTTTATGGGAGAAACAAGTACTTGATTAGTTGCAGTCCTAATAAGCATACAGGTTTATTATGAATCCTTCATACAAATCTTATATTGGGTCATGCCCCTTAAAAGCATGAGGGGGAAAAATCATAAAAAATAAAAAATTGTATTTAGCATTTTTACGGTAATGTTTAATTCAAGTCAAAGAAAGTATTATTGAGGGTTTGAAATATGTAAAATGAGAATTAATCAGAACCTCTATCTGCTTTTTTTGGTCATAAAACATCATAAAATGTTGATCATTGTCTCAAACCTGAAAATAATGATGTTCTCATGTTTTGTTTGACCACCAACCAAAATTTAGTTTTAGTGATTTCCTTTTCATGTGTGGAGCAAAGAAATCAGAGCATGTTCTTATTTAAGAGGCTGAACAATAAGAGAACTTGTTTAAATGATTATGATGATTAATTTAGCAATTGTTTAATAATCAATTAATTGCTGTAGCCTTACTTAGTATCAACAAAATAATGGAATATGGATGTGTGTCACTTTTAGGTCAAACTACATAAAAGTATGAGTGGAGTTTAAAGGAAACCTAAAAAATAGAAAATAATCAAGGACAATAATTTAGAATAATAGTTATTTTTTTGTTAAGTTTTTGTTGTTTCTCTCACATGACACATTCTGTAACTGTGTATTCTGTATCATATGCACAATATAAGAGAGACAAAAATAAGCTGTGGGCTTCTGCCTGTTCCTTTTCTTTTTCTGCCTGTTCCTTTGCTTTAAATTGATTATTTATTTTTTGTTTATAAGTTGAATATTTTTATGTCCTATTCTTATATAATATTTAATAACACCATAACACCATATTACAATACGTTTCCAGGGGTTTGATAAATCAAATATGAAAGCAGAGGTTCAAATTCCATAATGTTTTGGTGAGTGAGACACCCAAATTTGACTTTTCACTGTCTGCCAGACTCCAGTATGTGTTTGTCATACCTGTTCCACTTATTTGCTCAGCTTCTTTATTATGGAAAACAAACCACGATTGTTTGTAGAGGAAACCAAATGGAGTTGGTATTTGTGGAACACTTGACAACTCGACACTGCATTATCTGTGCAATTTAGTCGAGATATTGGCAGAAGGACAAGATAGCAGTGTAATTCCTGTAAATTAAACATTCAACATTTCATGATGAATATATCAATATATTATTAAGTGTTTAAAATAGTTTTAAACATGGTT
Source organism: Brachirus orientalis (assembly GCA_016785285.1). NCBI lineage: Eukaryota > Metazoa > Chordata > Actinopteri > Pleuronectiformes > Soleidae > Brachirus > Brachirus orientalis. The sequence continues at coordinate 499,693 of JAFBJR010000102.1, read as the reverse complement.
CATTTTATGCTCATTGCACTGATGCTGGGATTCATAGTTTTAAACAACAAAATGCAATTTTTCCAATTTCTATCTTGACCAAAATCCTTTTTCCTTTCTGTTCTCTCGTCTGTGTCTGTCCAGGTGTTTTCTGAAGTTTTTCACAGTACATAAAGTGTCCAAGAGGACAAGAGTGGACAGCGTGACATGGCAAGTAGAGGCGGAGCTACACGGCCCAACGGGCCAAATACGGGCAACAAGATCTGTCAGTTCAAACTCGTGCTTTTAGGAGAGTCGGCGGTGGGGAAGTCAAGTCTTGTACTTCGTTTTGTCAAGGGACAGTTTCATGAATTCCAGGAAAGCACAATTGGAGGTACGTATCCTAACACGTGCACATGATCAATATCGAAGCATTTGCACATAAATAGGGATGTGATTAACTGATTCAGAGATTATTTAATCACGATTCACACCATGCATGGTGCGTAGGAGTGAATAACTTGTAGGACAAAGGGGAATTAACGCATCATGGGTCAGCATGTAGCGATGATGAGCTTGTTGCTCGGTCATTTTACCAATTTTCTTTTTTTTTTTAAAAAAAGAAGAAAGAAAGAAAAGCCTCGATGCAGCCAACACTTAAGAAGAGAGGAGAGCTTGCTTGACTTAGGAGCCTAAATGTTAGGCCTGGTTAACACTGCATGTGTACGTGTGTCTACTGCATCTCGCTCGTGTATCTCCACAACACCAATATAACTTTATTTTCCTATTTACTCAGACGGAGTGAGAGAAAATCCTTCACTTTCTCGACATACTGCTACTACAATTAGGGATGCACAATATTATCGGCACAGTGTCGGAATCAGCCATTATTGGCTTTAATATGTATTATAGGCTATCAGCAAACATGTCAGGATCCCCCTAATATGACCAAAACAGTATAGCTGGATAGGCTGCTCCCTCCTTGACTCTTTTTGATTTTGAACAACCACAAAAATGTATATCTACATCTGCTGCGACATGAATATGTAAAATATGTTATATATGTAAAACTTTGAAAATATCTACCTCAGTGTGAAAAAATAAAAGCCTGCTGATCTGAAACATTGACCGGATAGAACATGCAAATAATGTGGATAAAAAGAAAAAACTAGTCTTGTGTGCAAAGGCCTTTACTCACACAAGCAGAATGAGGATTGAATTTGTTTAGATCATTATCATAATGTTCCAAAGGAATGGCTGTAACTGAAGTATGAAATAAAAGCAGAGGAAAGTGGTAGAAGCCTTAAAGACAACATAAACAGTATGGGATTCAAAAGTTGTATAAATATAAATATATAAATGTGGCTGACAGAACTGCAGGAATAATTTAAAGCAATTTCCCAGAAAACTTCCTGGTGTGAGTCGTGGCTTCAATGACGGTAACAGTCAATTAGCATCTGCTTAATTTTAGACTCATTCCTTCTGTATGCTAATGTCAGCCGACAAGAAAAAGCATGACTGAATCAAATTCCACACATCCCACTGAACTTTTTTTTCCCCTCAGACTCACCTAAGGCCAAAGCACTGAGGAAAACACCTATACTTTTGTAAAATGTCAGATGGCAGCACTGATCACTGAAGGCAAATACATTCACACCTGTATAAACAGGCAAAGGTGTGGTTAAAGAAACAAGTCTGGTTTAAGACATGTTAAAATATAGTGTGCAGCCTTTAAATATAAACAAGTGAATGTTACATTCAATCATTTCATTAAATCAGTTCACACACTCCTAAATCAAACAACTCTGTGTTTATCAGTACAGCAGTGTTCAGATGTTGTGTCACCAGGTGACATTTCGGCGCTGCACACAGGAAGCGACCTTTTTTATGTCAAGACAGATCGAAAGTGACTGAAAACACAAAGAAGGTCCACGAAAAGTTTCAGAAGTGAGTTCTTCTGCTCATAAAAAAAAGCCTGTGTGTTCAGCATTGTGGTGGGGAAAAAATGGTTCTCAACCCCACCCGCCCCTGCTGCACTGCTGAATATACAAGCGCTCCCTCAGGCAGGTCAGACTGAGGCTGTTTTCTGATGAAGGACACAGCAAGCAAATAATGTTGCATCCTTCTTTTTGACTAAGCCCCAGAATATTAACATTAATAACAAAAATTACCATAAGTTCCACACTGCAGCTATGCATTATTAAGTCACATACATTAAAAAAAACAAACAATGGAAGCATGGTTTGAATCTCGGTGGATCCATTCCACTTTAGTCCCTGATGACCGAAATGTTTGTACCACGGTCAACAGTTTGATCCCCAGACCAGCAGGGTCTGATGAATGTGCTTGTGAGAAGTGTAAACGGTCGTGGACGTTGCCAGAGAATAAATGTGGATTTTGGTGTTCCTTAAAAAAAGGTCCAGTGTTTAACATTTAGGAAGTTTTATTGGCATTAATTGAATATTATGCCAATAAGTATGTTTTTATAAATGTGTAAACGTTTTAAAATAAAAATAACAATTATGCTTTTATATCAACTTTAGCAAGGGCCTTGCTTTACAGAGGCTGCCATTTTGTGCTGCCGGGTTTCTAAAGCAGCCCAAATGGACAAAAATTAGCCAGAGTGCATTTTGCCTTTTTAAACAGAAGCTGACATTGCACCCACATAAACCCAATACATAATACAATACCAATTTCAAACCCAATACAAGTATTCAATTATTGGCTTGATTTGAAAAAGTCGATCAGTTATTATGTTTTATATTCAAAATATGCAAAACAAATGTTATCACTGATTGACTCGTCATTGTCAATCAAAAACAAATCTCTTTGCTCCAGTGTTCCACCTCATTTGTGTTACATCTGTTATCACAAGGTGGCAGCAGCAACAAACTTAAGCGTCCATCCCTCAAACACCACTGTGGCTCCCTGACGCACTTGGGAAAGAGATGGTTGAGTGAAGGAATCCTCCATTTGTTCCAATGTGCAGTCTCGCCATTAGATGTCGCTCATTCCTCTACAGTGAAAGAATATTTTACGCTGCATACCGCCTGATTGCTCCATATCAGACCTGTTTGATATTCCCACAACTTCCATTTGATGTTATTTCCCCGACGCGATGCAGCCAAATGTGTGCGTCGTCAGCCTTTGGTCTTAAATTATCACCTGACAGAGGAACGCTCTGTGCAGCTCAGTCGCTTCAGACCCATTTGTCACCGGCTCCTCTGCTTTGTGCCCCTGCAGCTGCCTTCCTGACTCAGACAGTATGTTTGGACGACACAACAGTCAAGTTTGAAATCTGGGACACAGCTGGACAGGAGCGCTACCACAGTCTGGCTCCCATGTACTACAGAGGTGCCCAGGCCGCCATCGTGGTCTATGACATTACTAATGAGGTGAGTCGGGTGCCAGGGCGTAATTGTTGTCACTAAAGACGGCCGGCGAAAACCATGTTGTCGTCAGCGATTGTGTGCCAGTGAAACCAAAAGCAGAAGTTTATTTTTGTATCTTATCAAGTCTGGAAATGAGTCATGACTACAAAATCACTATAAAACTGCACTGGATTCCAAAATGGTTAGACATCAAGACACTTGTGATGTGTGACTGTGTCGTGACAGACTTCCTACCCAACACTATCTAAAGATCGTTCCAAAAATGAGAAAAACTGCATTCAGGAAACAATCGTCACAGGCAAGAGAGTCAACTCACCCACTCATTTCAACCAAGAAGTGAAAACATCTCTGTTTTAATTCAAGGAACGCCTGTCCGTCTGTTAATCTGTTCTCTTTACAGGTTTCAAACGTGGCAGTTGACTCTCTGAGATATACTGGTAGAAATGTGACAGATAATTCACTAAATGAGCCACTTCTGCCCACGTGTCACATTGAGAAATGAATGGAATGAATGGAGAAAGACCCCGCCCTCGCCTTTTTTTGATCTGTATGTCTCTTGGGAGGGGTGGGGAGATTACATAGATTATGATGGACTGGGCAGTGTAGGATTTTTTTTTTAAATTCTAACCCAATAGAAGAAGGTGCAATGCTGTCCAGTATTTGACTGCACTACCCATTGTTGCATATTTATACATATTGCTACTTTTTAATGACGGAAAAATAAAAGATAGTGTTCCTGACACCTTTTTAATATCAATTAATTAACTTTCAAAATCTGTAATTTCATAGCATAAATCCACTTTTCACTGGTAAATTTAATGTGCTGTGCAGAAACATTCAAAGACAACAACGTGGAGGCAGAATGGTAAGAAATCATTAAAATCCATGCTATTTTCATTTGTTTTGACTTTTTAATAAACGTTTAAGAATAATAAAAAAGGTAAACCAAAAATAAAATTTATTTTCTCTCCCTCAAAACTGTCATAAAGGTCATGAACCAAAACTTTCCCACCCATTAGTCTGAAATTCCATTTTTACATTTCCACCAATTTCTGGGTTTTTTTTACTCTCTAATACATTCATTGCCTCTTTTAGCCTTTCTATTTTCTTTTGTCTGTGTTTCTCCATTTTTATGTCTTTATTTTTTTCCTAGTTCATTTCCACATTTATTTATTCATGTATTTTTATTCTGTATGTTAATAAGGGGGTGTACTACGATGACGCCTTTTAACAGCCACCGGTTCATTGACACAAAGACTCGCAGATCGATTGGTCTAGTCTCGTTCTCCACTAATGGGGCAGATTTCTGCCAAATTTCCCCAGGAAGAAGCAGCACGGCGTCAGCTGCATATTTCATCAGATGTAGCTTCTCTTGACCTTCATCATTCCATCACATGAAACTCATTATTTTCACATAATGAATCTCCCTCCCCTCTCTCTCTCTCTCTCTCTCTCTCTCTCAAACTCTGTGTTGATTTGTTGTTTTTTGTCAGGAGTCATTTGTTCGGGCAAAGAACTGGGTTAAAGAGCTTCAGAGACAAGCCAGTCCAAATATTGTAATAGCTCTGGCTGGGAACAAGGCTGATCTGGCTAACAAGAGAGCGCTGGACTTCCAGGTTTGTCTTCTTTGAAGCAAGAAATGTAAACACAAACACACAAGTCATTAGGGAACATTTTTTCTCAGGCTGATTTATGTCGCACTTCCACAGAAAACATTCCTGTCCCACAGTCCTATGAAACTTTTTTTATTTTTAGAAAGTAGTGAAACTTCTGTTGTATGAAGTGATGGTTTTCTGTTGCCTCTTTTTTTTTTTTTAGGATGCACAGTCGTACGCAGACGACAACAGCTTGCTTTTCATGGAAACGTCGGCAAAGACCTCAATGAACGTGAATGAGATTTTCATGGCCATCGGTAAGTGTGGCAGCTTTATTTTAAACAAGGTTGGTTCGTTGGTTGTTGTCAACTTCTTAAATGTTAATATATTCTGGTTTCTTCTCTCCATATTACAAAGAAAATTTAATATTTTTTGAAAACATCATTACTTCTAGCTTTTCTGACAATTTATGAACCCAACAACTAATCGAAGAATCGAGAAAACAGTCGACAGGGTAATCGATTATGAAAATTAATCTTTGTTGCAATGTTGCATTTTCACCTCTAAATAAATGCCACTAAATAGTGGACTTTTATTTTTTAATTCTACTGCTTAAAAAAGGGTTTTAAGCAGTTTCATGGGATAAACTTTGCTGGTCCCCGTCCCCCCGTGCGCTGCCACTGTATACACGCAAACGCTCCCTCGGTCAGCTTTGAAGTGGCAAGCAGTCGTGGTTGCCACTCCCACAACTCCCATTTTCATACCTTTTTAGTTACCTTTAATTTTCAGATTCACTGACGTCACCTGCAACCAGACTCCTATTGGAACGATAGCTCATCTTTCCCCCCCGAACAGGAACGTAATTTACAAAATTGACATCATATTCTACTGAAGAAGAGCTTAAACCAGTGATTAAGACCACTAACTCTTCAGGATAAATGTTTACTGACATTATAAAATCAAGTCAGATCGATAGTTTTGTCTGACAGAGTCCAGTTTTAGATTAAGGACGATAATTATCTAAGAAATATCAAAAGAAGGCCCAAGCTCGTACACGTTGATGTTTTTAATGTTTGTAGCCCTTTAAAATTAAAGGCCTTTTTATATTTTTCCCAAACCATCTTGAGTGCCTGGACCTGGATTATTCAAGTCTACTTCCCCCTTCTGTTACTTTTATTTCTTGTTGGTTTGAGGGACAACAGTTGTGCACTTTATTTTTGATTGTATTGTTACGTTGATGTCTGTTAAACGCTGTTCTGCGCGGCCTACACTGCGATGCCACATATCCATTATGCCTCTATTTAGATGACGGACTGTTCAAAATTTTAGGGTACATACACAATCAAATGTTTATGTGCTGTATGTATAATTCTGACGTGTGCCATTATTACGTTCAGCTTGTAATAATTGTGGACTAATTGATGTTTTTGTATGTGGTATATGGATGTGAAATTTCAATTTCCCAGTTTTGGGACTAATAAAGGAAATCAATCGATCAACAGCAGCAGCAGCAACAAAAATCTCACGCTTTCTTGTTATTTTATTAAGTCGGAAATGTGTCTGGGGCTTTTGGTGAAACGTCATTTGTGCTTGTGTCGTTGCAGCAAAGAAACTTCCCAAGAACGAGCCTCAGGCCGCCGGCGCCAGCACCGGACGGAACAGAGGAGTGGACCTGACAGAGACGGCTCAGCCCACCAGCCGCCCCTGCTGCAGTAACTAACCCAGCTCCTCCTGCTCGTCGTCCTCACACACACACACACACACACATGCGCGCACACACACACACACACACACACTCTGCTCCCTCTGGACATCGGGCTCCTCGGCTCTCTGACGTCAGACCTGACCCTCCTCATCCTCACTCCCTCAGTTTAGCTAAAAGACTCTGTAGAGCTGCATTTCTAATACTTTTATTTTGTTCATGTTCTTCTTCTTTTTGTTTGTTTGTTTGTTCGTTCTTAACTTTTTTTTTAAAAAAAGAAGTGTATATCAGTATAATGGATGCATGAATCACTACAATGCCTAAACACACACACACACACACACACATACATGCATTTTTGTTTCGTAATAAGTTGCAAGACTAACCCCTGTGTAAAAACGCTGAGCGAGTGAGAAAACCATGTGATCATGTGATGTTTTCCAGAGCGTTTTTTTTCCCCCCCCTTCCTTCAGATGAGAAGGTGTAGCCTCATTCACAGAGGTGACCGGATAAAAATTCATGTTACCCATCGTGGCTCTTTTGTGTCAAGGGGTTTAGTTTTTTTTTTTTTTTTTGCTCACAATCACAAGAAAACCAAGTTGTTCCACGTCTTGAGAGGAAAAAGCAACTGCAGCCAAGTCTCCCAACAGAAATGTGTGGAAAATAAAACCCAGTACTTTTTTTTGAAAAATGTGGATTTGCACAAAAGATTATGGAGGTTGATTAGCCTCGATATACGCCAGGCTTCCTGCTTTTGCTCAACCAATCTGATACTTTCTTGACGTTATTATTAAAAAAAGTGTTTCACCTGTAGAGCTGTACGTACTTGAACATGTGTCTTCATGGTGAAAACAAGAGTGGGGACACGAGGAACCAACAGCCTCAGGCTAAAAACCAAAACTGGTGTGACGGGATCCTGTAAATGGAGCTTTTCTCTTCATATTGCGACATCGCTGACCGAGTTGAGACCGGGTTTTAACGTCCTGCGGCATCTGAACGCGTCCTCGGATCCGATCGCAGAAGCGACGTTCAGAGGTTGTTTCCGAATCAAAAGCCTTTATCGTCATTGCACAGCTGCACAGCGAAAGTCGAGTGCAACTCTTTGTGGTCAATAACATAGAACAAGGACGCATGTGTCCACAGTCCTGAGCTGCATGAACATAATCCGTCTTTTATTTTTACACTAATCACTGCCCAAATTATCTGTAGTCGCCAAGGCAAGATTTTAACCATCGGAAAAGTGATATTGTTTGGTAATTTGTGTCACGTCACAGCAGCGCGAGTAGAGCTTTGTTCAGCTCAGGCACATGCACGCTGAGTTTCGCTGAAGACGTCACGGAAGCCACGTGCGAACAGTCGTACGCACGTAGCGCTGTCCACATGTGATCGGATCTGAGGACGGACGTTCGTACTAGGGATGGCACCGTACCGCTTTTTCACGTCCGATACCGATGTCAGTCCACGGCCGTGACTTTAGACCTGTTAAAGTTGGAAGCTGTTAGCAACACATTTGTGCCATTTCAAAAAGACGTAAGTCTCCAACTGTGTCACAAATAAAAAAAAAAAACAGCCTACATCATGTCTCAGATAACATTTTGTTGCTGCTTATTTTACATTTTTACAATGTGTGCATAGTGAAGCATGTGATGTATAGGGTTTTTGGATTGTATTGGATTTAACATTTTTAGCTTTCCAATATCCGATGCAGTGATTCTGACCGTGAGTATGGTATCGGCGCATCCCCAGTTAATACCAGGTTGGTTGAGTCCACATTAATGTGGTTCTACATGAAAAATGAAAGGAAAGGAGGAACCGAATTTAAAAAAAAAAAAAAAAAAAAAAAAAATCCATTCTTTATTTATTTGAGGGAGTTGTTTTAATTTCAAAAAATTGGGCGACTTCGTTGTCACAAGCGGTGGGAAAACAGACATAAATTCTACTGTCTTCTTTCGTCTTTAGCACAGCTCACGCAAGCTCATCTGGAAATTTACACAGAGATGCCGAACAATTGTACAGTTCAACATACACTAGGTCTGCTTTGAGTTCATTTTTGTTTCATTTTGGATCTTTTGTCACAAAAGGGTCTAATTTTAAAAATGTTAAAAGCAGTGGTGGTCTTTTTATTTTTATTTTTTTCAAGGTTATCTGTAGTGTTATTAACAAAATCCCTTTTGTGGTGTCTCGTTACTTCTCTCCAAAATGGTCCATGGCCATGTTTGAAAGGAACTTTTATCGCATTGCACAGTGTTGATCATGTTTTAATTGATGACGACCGCCCCTTGGATTTTATATGACAGACTGTATTGGACTTGCTAACCTACGGCTGTACACAGGTAGCATTATTAACCTGACTGGTGGTCTCTCCTGCAGCTCGATGAATTTTAATAATGTAAAAAACAAAAGCAGCATACTAGTGATGGGCTGATTAGTTTTGAGTGTCTGAATACAACTTAATAAATTCGATAAAGAGGAAACTAGTGTGTTTTTTCTTCATTTTTTTTAAAATTTATTTTACATTTTATACAAGTAACAACATTAAAATACGGTGAAATGAGATAATCTGCTCTCTCGTCATCCTCCTCTTCCTCACATATACTTCAGATACTGGTATAATGGAATTAGTTTAAGATGGAGCAGGATATGAGGTGACTATAATTATTATTAATTAATCTCCAGTCAAAATTTCACAGCTCCAGTAGAACAAAACTTGAAACTTGACCACACAATATTCTCATTTAAGTAGCTGAAATATCACAGAACTTGTCCATTAATCAGTTTATAAATGCACAATTAATTTATTAGTAGAGTATAAATTGGTGTGGTGACAACTACGGTGGCCTTTACATGCCAGATAAGATTTGCTAAGTTTGCTTAGTAAGTTCACCTTCAAAAATCTAATAAACAATGTGGCTGGATTCTCTTTTCCAGTTTATGTAGGAACCTGGATTAAAAATTAATTAAAGACCTCATAAAACTATATGTTTGAGTAGTAGATTTAAATTTTTTTTTACCAATAAACCCGACTAAATGTCACAGACTGAGCTTAAAGTGCGAGTAAAGTTGTACTGATTCGGATTCTGAATTACAGCGATTCACAAATTATTTCACCTGTCGATTATTTTATTCATTAAAACAAAATGAAAATGTCCCAAACCAAGAAATGATGACAATGTTCTCATCATCCCACCAAAAATACCCAGTTATTATTATTATGCTATCTAGGTATTATTAGTATTTAATTTGTGTTAGGATTATTTTATCAGTTCGACTGTAAGCCACATGTGTCACCTCATGGTGGCAGTAGAGGCAAAGCCTGGAAGAGTCCGCTCATGTGATTCCCCATTTTCACAAATAAATGACATTTTCCTTCCAATTATAAATGCACATATCAGTGCAATTATGATATTTATTTTTAGCCAAACTGGTTGTCAGTGATGAGGACAAACATCTGCGATCTTTTTGAAAAGATTCTGTGCCACAGTTTGGACAAGATGCTGCTTTTAGGTCTATAGATTTCCATATTATTTAGTTTACTAGTCTTACATCAGGATAAAAAGCATTAACTAGAAGACGAGGTCAGCAAAGGTCAAAGTCTCGGACTGTCGATCTGTTGTAATGTGGTCCAGGCCACGGGTTTAATGTTGACATATTAAATAGGAATCGATATTTTGAACTGTTTTCTCTTCTGAACTGCAGCCTCACTTCTGCAGGAGTGACCTCCTGGTCCCGTCAATTACTGTCCAGCGGAGACCAGAGGCAGTGGCTCAAAAAAAAAGTGATTAAACTCAGTCTCTGAGGGACCAAAGTGGAAAAACCCAAACTTCATCATCAGCAGATGGACAGTGGGTTTCTCTTCTACTGCTATATTATCTTCCCAAGTGAGAAAAAAGAAACGTGTTTTTATTTCTCTTTCGAATAATAACTTTGGATATGAGACACACCGTAACAGGCAAAGTGCAAAAATAAACCAGGTTCCCTTCACTTTCCTGCGGATAAATCTGATTTAGTTGCTGTGTGAAAGCTTTGAGGAGCTCAGTACGTGGTGAAATTAAATGAAGTCACAGAAAAATGATGGAGAAACAGAGTTTGGACTTTGGGATTTATTCAACAAGAGACACCTGGACCTAATGTCCAACCCTGCTATAACTTCAGATAATACTGTAAACAAATCCCGATCTATTTGTATTTATACTGCATATATTACATTTCCTTTAACTTCCATTTATAATCTCAATAAAATCTATATTATTATGTGTCTTTGCCGTATCTAATTAAAAAGAGCAGACCAGCTCAAGACTATTACTGTATTTATTTATGTAATCTTGAACTTTCAGTGGGTTTTCAGTGGGGGATTGTCAGATTACTTTCATCTTTTATTTTGAAATTCTCTAATCTAGGTTACGTTAAAATAAATTAAAACAGCTTTTGGTACTTAAACTGACAATATGTTCTCCTATGAACGTTAAGCGTCCACTATAGGTTCTTGTAGGAAATTGGACATTGATTTTGGCAATACTTAATTAAAAAAGGTGTAGTTCAGGTTTTTTTTTAAGTGTGGCTGAATGAGGCACTAAGACAAAGTCAGTACTGACTGAAAACATGGACACAGGCACTTCACAAAAGGCTCATCTAATAAATTATATGTATTTTTGACACTTTTTTTTAAACTGGAAACTAAAGTTTGTGTTGTTTTGTAAACACCAAACTCCATAGACAAAATCATCAATTTTACATCACAGCCCACAAGAGTTGTGAATCCACTGCTGCATGCATTAGTGAGTTCAGACATCTTATTTTGTAAATTCTGCACTTCCTTGCCTTCATTCACATTAACCTACGTGACACAAACTCACCACACGAGGCAGCACTAGCCCAGCAGCGCCTGTGCCTCCAACAAGCTTAAAACACTCATTTTCTCCATGGAGTTTGGTGTGAAAGTTTCAAGCTGGAAAAAAAAAAACAAAACAAAACAAACACATTTACCATTCTACAAAAACATGTGTCAACGACTGTATGGGCACAAACTGAATGGCATTTTTTGGACTCTTCTTTCCCACAACGTGCCCTTTCTCATGTTGACTTTCACCACGAACCACAGCGACGCACAAGGCAACTTTTTTCTCAAGTCGGAATGTCGGATGGCATTTCGCTTCCGTGGCGGGGAGACGTGCCAGAAAAGCTTCACACAAACGTTGGACGTTATGAGTCACCGGGAGAGCTGCCCATCCATTTTGTCCTGAAAGTTAAATCACAGGCCTTTGATGAAAAGTTCAAACTGACTGTAGTTTGAGATTATGATCTTTCCACTGGGAGATCCTAACGTCCGATCTTTCCACCTGTCACTCAAACACACAGAACCAAATCTGGAAATTTCATTTCTGACCACTAAGAAGAATCGTGGAGTAAAAATGTGGGACATGGAAACATATAGCTTTTGGACTTTTCCATCTATGGTCGAGTTAAAATAAATTCAAAGCTTAAACATTTGACTGTGGAATCACAATATTTTTCTAAGAACTAGGACAAATTATATTGATTATCATGATAATAAGGATTTATAGCTATTTTTTTTCTTTAAAAATGCATTGAAAGTTAATTTACAGAGTTGGAAAAAACAAAAAAATAAACCAAAAGCCAAAACAAAATGATTGAATTCCTCTGTGATTTCACCTGTAAAAGCTTCAGGCTCTTCAGACGAACTCTACATCAAGAAACATAACTCAAAAACCACAAAGTGTTGATTAAAACTGTTATTTCCCGAGACTGTAATTTGATATTGCACAAAAGTCAAGGAGATAAGGCAAAACTATAAGAAAAGGGGCTGTAGGAGCTAAAAAAAACAACCTCTGTTTACTTTATATTCCTGATAAGTTTTGCTGATATAAACATCAGGCATTGGGCACAGGACTGTTGGTTTTCATTGGAACACAGAAGTTTGGCTCCATGTTAGTCCATTGACTGGCACATCACACCATTATTTTTCCTTTCTGTAGCTTTGTTGATGATTAGTTTTCTGCAGGATGTTGTCGTTTTAACCTTTTAAAGTGCTGCAGGAGCTACACAACGAGAGTTTTGGCCCGATTTTGGCCAGGATTCGCAGTCAGGAGACGTGGAAGACGGGAAGTCGTTAGAATATCAAACCGGCGGCGATGCTTGTTTGCCCCGTTGCTCTCGCGAGAGCTTCCTGCGCGCAGCTGTGATCCCCGGCCTTTCCGTCGTCATGAAGCAAATCTGCTGAAATCATTCGGTTGGTGCAGATTTTAGACGCTTCACGTGAATTGGTGTGAATTTTGATTTAGTTTTAGTCATAGTCTTTTGACGAAAATGTCACTTTAGTCATAATTTAGTCATCTAAATCATGTAAGTTTATACAGTATACGGTAAATTTTAGTAAAATGGAAATGTGTCCGTATATCTTTGCCTTCGTTTTCGCCTTCGTGGAGTTTGTTCTGATTGGGTCAGTCGCCCAGCTTCGTTCTGATTGGATTTCGTCCTTGTCGAACATTTCAGTCTCGTTTTTTTTTTTATTCGTTGACTTAAATGTCAATAACTTTCGTCATAGTTTTAGTCTTTGAGCATATATATGTATATATATATATATATATATATATTTTTTTTTTTTTATTCAGTTATGGTCTCGTTTTCATCAGAGAGAGGTGAAAAAATGGTCGTTGACTAAAACTATGACGGAAAATTTGCGTCAACGAAATTGACACTGGGTCGTTATCAGGCTTTTTTTAAAACGAGCAGGACAGCGGGTCCCCAGAAACCCTGGGTTAGTGTGTCGCCGCTTCTAATTGGGTGCCGTCAAATCAAAACGGAAAGAGAACTTATCCTTATCATGAAAAGTAAACCAAAAATAAAAGCCCTCGCTGACTAAACTCATATTCTTGAATCTTAAGTGTTTTGAAACCCTCTGATGTGTGAAAAAATCAGTACTGGACCTTTAACTTTCCCTCAAAATGTGTGTAATCCTCCAGAAAATAAAAAAACGCCAACAATTTTTTCGTATGAGGAAGACAAAGCCAGAGGTGATGGAATAATCTGCTGGAAGTGGAGGGAAAAAAATGGAGCAATGAAACTCTGCTTACTGTTTCACCTGAGCTCAGTCCGCTCACGTGTGATTATGAACTCACTTGTCATATTGTTTGGAAAAGTTTAGAGAAATCCCTGGAATTGTGCTTCTTGATCATCTGTCGGAACAGTTGCAGCTGCTTTACTTTATCTTACTTTAATACTTGAAACGCAGTGAAGTTCTTGCCCTCAATCAGTCAAATGATTCGCTTTATTTCAAGCATTTCAGGTGGAAAAACGCAAGAAAAAAAAATGCTATTTAACTTCAGTACAAGTAAAATCATTTGTCTTAAAAAAAAAAGAAGTTTTTAATTCACTTAAAGTGCAACAAAACTAAAAGATCGTATAAGGAAAGTGTAAAACTGAAGTTTCAGCTTCCTCCTGTCGATCACATCACGAATGGTGTGACCGTCGTCAATGGCAACCAAAGACGATAATAAAGTGGGACCACAAACACCAAGACGCATTAACGTTCTCGCATATAAACTTGGGGGGGGGTTTGACATTGAAAATGATTTGTTAAGTCAGACTGGGCTTCAGTTCTCGGCAGCTCTGTCTTTCTTCACCAGCGATAATGCGATTGTTTCTCGTCCAAATGGCAAGTTTTCCTGAGGAAAAAACATCAGAAAATGGATTTTCAACATGTGCCAGAACTAAAGGTGATATCCACTTTTCCTACAGCAGTTTATTGCAAGACGTCAACACAGAGTTTTCAAGTGAATCCGAAGCCCTTATTCTGGGACAACGTCGTCCCAACGAAAATCTGTGACAGATGTTTTGTGACGACAGGACCGCGTTTAACACTTTAACGCCGATTAGACGTCGCTGCTGTGAAGTCAAATAAATGAGCAGATCCGGTTTTAATCCTCGGTTCTACTTCACTTTACACTTGTTCATTAGAGGAAATCTTCTTGTGGCTTCAGTGGAAACCACTTTCTGGATTCAGTCATTTTGAAAAACCACGGTGAAGTTGTGTTTCTGTGGCCAAAAGTTGAAAAAAAAATCCAATTATTGGATATTTCTTATATTCTATTTCTCGGGAACATTTTCAGGAAATTCTGTCAAATGTGGCAAAAAAACAGATTAACTGAGAATAAATATGGTGGTCAAGGTCACTGTGACCTCTAAAGTTTTTTTTTTTTTTGCTGCATAATATTAATTTTTTTTTAAAAAAAGTAACCACTGTAACACGTGTTTTGTTTTATGGCTCTTCCTGCACAAAAATCCCACACTCTCCCCCCATATCTTTGCTCAAAAAACAGGTTACAATCAGCACATGCGCCCCCTGTTGGCCAACTGTGGAGAAGTGATGATGTCCCAGTCCACAGGCTGGATCCTCCAGAGGATGCACCACAGACAGGAGGATGCACCGCAGACAGGAGGATGCACCACAGACAGGAGGAGACACCGCAGACAGGAGGATGCACCGCAGACAGGAGGATGCACCGGAGACACCGCAGACAGGAGGATGCACCGCAGACAGGAGGATGCACCACAGACAGGTGGAGACACCACAGACAGGAGGATGCACCGCAGACAGGAGGAGACACCACAGACAGGAGACAGGAGGATGCACCACAGACAGGAGGAGACACCGCAGACAGGAGGAGACACCGCAGACAGGAGGATGCACCACAGACAGGAGGAGACACCACAGACAGGAGACAGGAGGAGACACCGCAGACAGGAGGATGCACCGCAGACAGGAGGAGACACCACAGACAGGAGGATGTACCGCAGACAGGAGGATGCACCACAGACAGGAGGAGACAGACGTATGAGGCTGTGAAATCTCTCAGATTATGTCACCAACTCTACACTGAGCTGTAATTCTGCCCTCTACAGCTCAAAGTTCTGAATCACAAAAGTAATTTTGACCCTTAGCACAAAGTGGGAAACACGTTCCACAAATGTTTCCCACTTTGACCCACGACCCACTTTACAGTCAGGCTCATGACGAGCCTTGATTAAAGTTTGCAATTGTTAATAAATGCTAAGTCATTTTTATTCCTTGCTTTCCATTACTTTATAAACACTTAATAATGTATAATTAATAATGTGCAATGACATGCATCATTTTGTTGCAGAAATATTGGTGATGTTAATAATTATATTACATTATTATTGAGCCACTCTAAACCAGGTTTCTGACCCGGTCAGAACAAGGGCCTTTCTGCATGTTCTCCCTGTGTGTGTGTGTGGGTCTTCTCCAGTTTCCTCCCACAGTCCAAAAAACATGCAGATTAGGGGATTAGGCAGATTAGACGCTCAGGAATCAGAACTGTAAATGTGGGGGTGAATGGTTGTTTGTCTCTACGTGTGACCCTGTGATGAACTGGCGACCTGCCTGACCCCGCGACCTTCACGTGGAGGGGGATGGAGCCGTGGATGATGAGTGAGCGAACCCGCTGCACTTGACCGTGGTCGCCATGTGGGGGCAGCAGTGCCCCACACACACATACAGTAATATTCAACCACCGCTGGGAAAAAGGAGGCTTTTGTTTCTTTAACAAGAAAGACAGAAACTAATGTCTGTTACTCATCACTTGACAAAACTGATGCCTTAACATTTGATATGAGCCTTTTCATGACTCATTGGTTTCATATAAAGCTCAGAAAGAAATGATGCAGCATGAGAAAATTGCTACAGATATTATTCTCACTCTCACTCATTTTCTACTGCTTTATCCACTGGGGGTCACGGGGGGCACTGGTGCCTATCTCCAGCTAACATAGGGCGAGAGGCGGGGTACACCCTGGACAGGTCGCCAGTCCATCACAGGGCCACATAGAGACAACAGATATTATTATTATTTATCATTTATTATTTAATTTAAAACAAACATTTTAAAAAATAACAAAATTAAAAAGATCCGACAACATCCACTCGGTTCAGTGCTCGAAAGAAAAGCAGCTCATGAAATGATTCAGTTTCATTTATAAAGCAGTTTTTGTAGATTTAGGAAACACAGAGGCAGAATTATGAAAATACAATACAACAAAAAGGTTGTAAAAATGAATTAAAAAGGAGTAAAAACTCTTTAAAATATGTGTTAAATGAAAGATGTAGTCAACAAGTAAATAAATAAATTGAAACCCTGTTATTAAAGATCAAATTTGTACAAAATATGCAAGTAAAATATAAAAATTCTACAAAACTAATACATTTTTCTTTTTACTTTTCTGCTAAATAACAAGATTCTTTTTAATTTTGTCTGTTTTTTTTAGGTAATGGGATCATGTGTTCACCTTTGTGTCTGATTATCAGGTAAATATGATTTTTTTTTTGTTCCCCCCCCACAAGAAATGCAAAGAAATAAAACTTTACATTCACTGAAACGTCACGAGACAGGAGAGAGAGAGAGAGAGAGAGAGAGAGAGACTGAGGACAAGGTTGGACCTCCATCGCACGTCACCCGTCCTGGCTGTAAAACCCCGGGACGTCGTTGTTGCCATGGGAACAGCCTGGTTACTCTGATTTTCCTCTTGTGTTTGTGAGACGTTGCGGGGTTTCAGCAGGAAAAAAAAAAAAAAAAAAACGTGTGTGAAAAACTTTTCCCTCCTGAGCTGCAGACTGTGAGATTCTTCATCCATGTTGGACCTGCAGGCTGAAGACACGGTTACCACGGTGACAGCAGCAGCAGCAGCAGCAGCAGCAGCAGCTCTGGCTCGTTAGCTCCTGTGGTTTGTTTTGTCTGCGAGGCTGATGCTAATCTAATCCACTCATCAGCTCTTCAGCGTCTCAAACATTTCAGTTCACACAGTAAAAAAAAGAAAAAACAACGAGCCTTTTTTTCATGACGAGGCTTACGTTCTCAACATACCTGCGCCAAATCCCCAACTCTGAGGCAAAGCAGTGACAACAACCCAGGGATTAAATACCAAAAAAATCCAAAAATTACACGTATTTTTATCTGTTAGATGTAAATCAAAGTTTACCTGAAAGGATCAAACAACAGGAGTAAACAGTCGGACCCGACTCTAAGGCAAATGTGTTGCAAAGTCAATGTAAAGTCTTGATTTCTGAGTTTTAAAAATAATGTAACTCTGGCAAACAGTCACATTAATGCAGTGAAACAATGACCAATGAGATTCTCCAGAAATTGGAGGAGAAACTCCTGTTGAAAGTTGTATATGTGCAGGGACAAAACAGAAAGGACAGAATGTGGCTAATGGACAATGAAGAAGTTGGTCGAATTGGTAAAAGGTTAGGGTTTGTAGGATTTTTTTTAAATTATTTTTATTTGTGGAGCTTCACCACAAAAATAAACGCAGACATCACTGGTGACGCGAGTGACATAAATGCACAAAAAGAAGCACAAAGTGACCTTGTGGCACCATAGACACGATTGGCTCAGCGTGAAAATGTGTGTCTTGTGAACACAGCATTGGCTATAAAACCATGGTTCCCAACCTGGGGGTCTGATCCCCCTCAGGGGGCGCCAGAGACCATTATGTGGACCGCAGAGTTTTGTCTCCTGAGGTTGTTAAAAGTTATATCGGTGCATATTCTGAGTTTGATTTATTTGACAAGATTAACATGATGGGCTAACACGATGTTGTAGTGGCTCGCACTTCTGCCCGGCAGCAAGAAGGTCACAGGTTCAAATCCCTCTTCAACCGAGGGCCACAAGTGAAGCTATTTTTAAAGCCTTTAACATTTTAACGTAACTATTTGTGGGAACAGACTGTGGTTTTAAGAGGGGTTACGTACAGGATCATTTATCTGCGCGGCGCGGTGTCAGATTTTAAAACATCCTGTCGTTTTCTAAACAAAAACCCCAAACTATTACCATCAATAAGTGATTTAAACTCATCCAGTATTTCTTAAGTGTGTCATTAATGGACACTTCAATCCAAAGCGAGTAGAAGAAGGAAAGATTCTGTGTATTTTTGTGGCCACAGACAGAATCAAAGCCTGCAGCTTTCTTCCAACTGAACTGACTGAAAAAAGCTCAATAAACCTGAGCAGATAAAGATAAAATCACTCTCTAAGCCAAGTCATTTTTCTCTCTCTCTCACTCCACAGCTTCAGGAAGGTTATATATTTAGAGATTGCGATCTTCCAGCTGCTCCACTATCTCCAGTATTTTTTTTTTTTTTTTTTTACAGATACTTTACCTTCATATGCTCTAAATGACATAATGTCTTATACTGAGATACTTATTTAGCTCCTTCAGGGGAAATGGAGCAGTGCAAGTATTTGTAGTTTGGCATAAGATGATATACAAGCGAGACATTGTCATGGAAGCTCTGCTTTTACGAGTTTCGCTCTGTCCTTCAGATTTACACACCAGCTCTGCTGACCGGTCATACATGACCACTCGTGATCACACACACACACACACACACACACACACACACACACACACACACACACACACACACACACACACACACACACACACACACACACACACACACACACACACACACACACACACACACACACACACACACACACACACACACACACACACACACACACACACACACGTTTGCGCTTCTATCAAAGTGAGGACCCTCATAGACATATAATATATTCCCTAGCCCTTTACTCTAACCTTAACCATCACAACTAAATGCCTGACCCTAACCCTAACCTTAACCTAAACCTAATTCTAACCCCAACCCTAAAACCAGGTCTTAACCCTGAAAAAAAACCCTTTAAGGGGTGACAGAAAGTGAGGACCAGTCAAAATGTCCTCACTTTGTCAAAATGTCCTCACTTTGTCAAAATGTCCTCACTCTCTAGGTGTTTATACAATTTTTTGGTCCTCACAAGAACACACAGGTCTGCACAGCTATTTTTTTTTTAAGAACTCGCGTTGACTTCCATTTATGTGAACAGGCTAATCAAAGCCTTACCCCTAACTTTAACCATAACCAGTTAAGGCTATTACCACAATTCAAATTAGCCTAAAACATTACTGTGCCTTTCAGTTGTTTGTCAGAATTTCCAGCTTTTTCACATTAAGTCAGCCGTACACGTGGTGCAGTTCAGTTTTATCTGTGAACATGCTGCTACTCTGTTTGTGTGAGCAAAAGATCAGCTGGAACAGTGGTTTTTAAACTTTTTTTATACCAAAGTACCACCTGAGAACATACTGAGCTCTCTAAGTAACACCATTATCACCAAGATTAAAATACAGTGGTGTAAAGTCGGCTACAGACTTTTCACAGGAGGCAGATTTATTCCCAGTAAGAAAATCTGCTCTCTCGTCATCCTCCTCTTCCTCACATATACTTCAGACACTGGTAAAGAGAGATTAGATTAAAAAATGTGTTTCATTTTCTACACACTCCACTCTGATCATATATACTTTGGTTTGCAGTAGAACAATACTTATGATTTTCCACCAGAGGAAGCTTGCGTACCACCGGTGGTACACGTACCACAGTTTGAGAACCATGGGCATCGACCGGCTATCCTGACATACCGTATGTTTGCATACATGTTTCCCCCCCCCCCCCGACTTCAACTGGAACGTTAATCGACCCGAAGGTGACATCGCTCCCAGCTGCAACGTACTATTTCCAGTTCCAGGACCAGGTTTTGGTCTCCATGAGGACAACTGGTCCTGACAAGGTCAGCGTTTTTGCCGGAAAAAGGTCCTAAAGTGGTAACAAATACAAGAGCGCACAGGCACAGGCACGCTCTGCTCGTCGTCAGGGTCACAGTGTCCGTCTCACTTGACCGACGTCTGTTTGAGCCAATAATTAATGGCTCAGTGATTAATGTGTGATAGAGAGAGAGAGAGAGAGAGAGAGAGAGAGAGAGAGAGAAAAAGGTCCTAAAGTGGTAACAAATACAAGAGCGCACAGGCACAGGCACGCTCTGCTCGTCGTCAGGGTCACAGTGTCCGTCTCACTTGACCGACGTCTGTTTGAGCCAATAATTAATGGCTCAGTGATTAATGTGTGATAGTGAGATTAGAGAGAGAGAGAGAGAGAGAGAGAGAGAGAGAGAGAGAGAGAGAGAGAGAGAGAGAGAGAGAGAGAGAGAGAGAGAGGTGAGGTCACACATGATAACGACAGGTCACCACGCGACCTACAGAGCTCAATACGGTTCCCATTGACCGACTGAGGCGCGTCCTTCGCCTTCAGTGCTGTAAAAAAAACAAAAACAAAACCAAAACAAAGTGTAAATGTGACAAAATGAATGTCAGTGAGATAAAAGCCATTATAAGCGCGCAACATTTTAGCTCTAAAATTTGTTGAATGCCATGAAAAACAACTCTTGACTTTTTAACCCGACAGGAAAATGTCTGATTATAAAATCAACAACAACAAAAAAAAAAAGTTGCTAACTTTTTAAAAATTATGTTTGAATTAATGTACAATTCAACAAAACTCTGACTAAGACACTGGGGGTGTGTCCACTGAAGGAGCCACACACACACACACACACACACACACTAGTGGAGACCAAAGTCTGTGAACATCACTGTTGGCCAGGATTTGGACAGAATTTTAATGTAAGCGCTCCGATTATCAAACTACAGCTTTGACAAACGTAGTTTCTCAATAGCAAGTACATACATGATGTGACACGAGTACGGTCATTGCAGCTGGAACAGTAGTGTAATTCTAAAGCCTCGTTACTGCCACCTAGAGGTATGCATTTATCGTGCGTATCACACGTTTGCGCTTCTAGGACCCGCATAGACATGATGCATTCTCTAGCCCCTTACCCTAACCTTAAACACACACACACACACACACAACTAAACCTAACCCTAACCCTAAAACCATGTCTTAACCCTGAAAAAGCCCTTTAAAGAAGTAAGAACCAGCCAAAATGTCCAAAATGGTCCTCACTTTGCAACAAGAACACACACACACACCCCTTTAAAAATAATTATTTACAATAAAGCGATGTTATATAAAAAACAACCATGACTATTTCTGTTTGACTCTTTTTAAATTTTTTAATTTTCTTGAGCCGACATTTAAAAGACCAGTTGGTGGGAAAGAAGTTGTGGTGTATAAAGTATAATAGTTTATGTAACAAGTAGTAGTAAAATTACAGCAAATACTGATAAGATGCATAATAACCGTCATAAAAGTAGTCATGTGCTATTTGAGGAGGGGAAAAAACATTGACTGATAAATCTAAACGTTAAACATTAATAAAATACTAGCTTTCAGTCAGGTCAAGCTGTTCCACCTCCAACAATGTCACCACAAAATTATAAATGTCATTATCTTGATACATAAACCACATTTTTTTAAATTCTAAATGACTAATTTCTCACTTGAAATGATCTTAAAAACTGCATTCTTTGACTCAGAAAAAAGGTTTTATCTCAAGTTTTTACTTACAGTTGTTACAGTCGTTTTTTCCTGACAACATATTCAGGTAAAACGCATTCTGGGATACTTTGATTGATTTGTATTTCGAGCAAAAGCCAACTGTCCACTTAAGTATGACTCAAGAAGGAGGATAAAATGTCAGAGAGTTTTTGACATCATTTCCTGTATGTCTAGGCCACCGTAGTTCCCTGACATAGTGAGTGGAGGCGAGTCTTCCTTTAGTCCATGAGATGTCGCTCATTCCTACAAACTGCACCTTTAACTCATTTGTATTGATTCAGGGTTTCATTCGCACAGCTAATTCTACAGCGGACGACTGTTGTATGTTGGTATATGACAGAGTAAAATGTAGATAATATTAATTTTGCCAAATTAATAGCTCGACGTCCCAGAAATGACAAAATTATTTCCTACATTTTGCTGCAGTGGTTTTAATTTTAAACCCCCGTTTCTTTCATAGGCCTAGAAAATTACCAAATTAATTCCTTAATGAAATGTGTCACGCGGTCAGACGTGTTTTTGCGTGAGACTCAGAGTCTCATCGCTCAATTATTTCTAAATTCTTCTCTCGCTTGCGAAATTACTTGGACTTAATTGTCCAATTTGACCTTAGACAGAGAGTTGTTTGTCTTTTTTTTTTGCAGCATAATTCAAAAAGTAAACTTATTTCCATAAAACGTGGAGATTGGTCGGATGAACCCATTAACTTGTGAAGTCAAACCCATTAACAACCTGGATGCAGGGATTTTTTTTCCCCCCCCGCACGTCCTTTTAAAAATTACTCAAGTAATAATTCATTAAATAAATCAGCCATATGTACAGTGCTAATATCTGTAAACAGGTAGTCGTCGGTGTGGATTTGAATAATGGATAAGGTCACGCTCTGAATAATTGAGATTATTCTGCAGTGAAATGTTATTATATTGATTCACAAAATGTGGTTTCACACCAAATCAAAATCTGCAAAATGTAATGGACTAGTTTTTTTTTTGGCCAAAACCCAGACAGGTACAAGAAAATTGGTTCCGTAGTTTTTGTCGTCATGATCGATTTTATTTTTTTTTATTAACGTGTCGTGCAGAGATAAGGTTACTTAAAAGACACCATTATTCACAAACACAGACCAGTAAAACCAAGAGAACATCACAAATTACAAATATTAAACAAATAAACCTTCCTCATGTTGCAGACATATACTGTAGGTACCAAAATTAAAGAAATTAAACAGCATAAGTGCAGAACAACATTCCTGGATTTATAGAATAAATTTAGTTTGGCATTAAAAAAAAAGGCCTTTAATAAGACAGTAAAAGTGTTTTACTTCCTCATAATCAGGACAATGCCAAAGAAAGTATGATCCATTCTCAAATTCTACTTAACATTTTGAATCTTTGAAAAAGTTTCCTGTTCTTTGCTGAGCAACTTCAGACTTGAGAAGTTTGCTGTCAAATAAGTTTCAGCAAAGTCATTTTGCTTCATTTGAGTATATGTTTGCACTTGTCGAGGTGTGTTTGTTTTTGGAATTCATCATCAAATTTAGCCAGTAACTACATCACAGTATAAGAATACTGTGAATTAACCTCTTTAAGAATTTGTGTAATCCACAGAGAATGGACTATGTGAACGCAACATCACTTACAACTTCCACAGAAATACAAGTAAGCTCACTATGTGGTAAGGGAAAAAGCTTAAGTAAAAGTTGAGCAAAAGATGTTTACATTGTTTTTAAGTAGTTTTTAATCCTCTGAGGGGTTTAACATGGCCTTTAATGAAAAAAGGGGTTTAAATTCCTGCATTGTGAAGTGACAGAAGTGGAGCACTAAATGCTATCATTTGTAAATACTCAATACTCTTGGTAAGTTTTGCAGACAACAACATCTGTAGAACAGAAACACCAGAAACAGTCACACTCACTTATCTTATTGAAAACCAGGAAGAAACCATGCATGTGCTCAACTGGGTCTTAGCCCTGATTTCTGGCATATTAAGCAAACAGTTCCACAGTTGAATCATTTCACATTTATTATTCATTATGGAGAAGTAGCAGCAATAATAGTAGTACTTGTACTTTTCTGTTCTTGTAATTTCCCACAGGGGATCAATAAAACATTTCTGATTCTGATTCTGTCAAACAGACAAACAGCACTGAAAACATAAGCTTCAACACTGGAGAGTCAGAGGTTTAAGGCTGAAAGAAGCAGGTGCAGCAGGAATTTCAGCAGGAAAGTAGGAACTGATTTAGAGCAGAAGCAGCGGCGAGTTATGAAGCAGAGCTTCCTGTCCCTCCTTTTTCCTTTCACCCCAACCGGCCGAGGCACATGTTTGAGTCCGCCTCTGTGTAACATAGATAATATATGTGGTCATTTGGTGCTGCACAACTCAAACTTGATTTGATTTCAAAGACATGAGGGTAACATGTAAAACTGCAACCGTCAGCCCCAACATTAAAACTGGTAGACTGAGCAAATTAAATCCAAAGCTTTAAAAAAAAAAAACTCCCTCTGAAACGTCAGACATATTTTGTCAATTAAATTGGCTTGACCGGGTCAAAAAAACACACTACAACATTGAAACTGCTTTAAAAAGCTTTAGAAACAGGAAATAGTGATCAACAAGACGGACGCGAAGGAGCTGAGTTTAAGTCGTATAAGAAGCAGGCGAAGCTCGTTTTGGAGATGAGCTGCACCTGGTGGCTCCGCCTCCTACAGCTCACCTGCAGGCAGCTGCTCTGATGCATGACCAAGATTATCCACATGGAAACAAACGTTTCTCAGTACAATCAATGTTTTTTTGGTCATTTTTACAAGGTTTTCTGTAAACACACCACTGTTTCTGGAAATGACTTCATCCACGCAAACTGCTGTAGTACATATGCCAGGCCTGTATGTGGCGCTGTAATACCGCTACAGAAATACAACAAAACAGCCAACAACATGACTCGGCTAAAATGCTGTTGTTAATTGCTATTTAGATTTTTAAAGTCTGTGCATGGTGAAGCACGAGATGAGATTTTTGGATTGTATCAGATTTTACATTTTTTATCAGTCCAGTAGTCAATCCAATGATTTTAACCAGTATTGGACCAATATTGATACTATCATATCTGCTAAACCCTACACGACAGAACGATTTGTCACTAAAGAGAAAAAAAAAAGCAAAAGTTGACATCGAGCAAACAGACCAAACGATGATGATGTCATTGTTTTCCCAAGAGAGGTTGTCCAAAACACTGGTTCCATGTGGATTAAAAGTCAACACATAAACTTAGCTAAGGCATCAAGTATCGTGTATGCAGATGATGCTGACAGCTAGGCCATGATGCTACGCCATTAGCGGCGACACAAATCGTCAACGGTATTTTCTCTGTCGTTAGCTGCAATGCAATTTGGCAACGTCATTAGCTATGACGCTACCGTTATCTGACCGTGAACTGTGCTCAAAAATGCTAACAGCTAGCCACGCGCTACACCGGTGGTTTTCTGGAGAGACAAGGTTAGGGTTAGGATTAGGATTAGGGTAAAAATTAGGGGTTATGGTAAGCATTAGATTTAGACTTTGGGTAGACTTTGAGTAAATTGCTTTCAAAATATGTTTATACTTGATACTTCGCACATGCACAGTGCAAATTGGGTTTCCAGTACAAATCGGGTAGTGACACTGCCTAATACTAACAAACTGAAAGGGGACACACCGCCACCTGGTGTAGCGGAGGCAGACACACGGTCCCCAGTAGTGTTTATAAACAGCTGAACAGTCAAGCAACACATGCAGGACTGACTGCCCATTACCCACAGTTTATAGCATGTGTGTTAACAAACAATACAAACAACAGCCACATGAAACAGTAAAATTATTAACTAATTTCTCCAGGAAACTGAGTCCAAATGTGGGGACGGATCTGTGTCGGCTTCTCCGTGTGCGTCGCGTTGTTCATATTCATGAGCACCGTGCTGCTGACGCGGTTGTCACAACAAAGTCCTTGAATTTCTCTCAAATTCACTCAAATTCCCATGTTCTTGTTAAGAGCCGCCGAGTTTCTCGTGTCAGACGGTGAGGCACTTCACTTCCTGCATGTTATTAAACTCCTCGCACTGAGGTGGAAATCATGTCTCTCTTTTACTTTTTTCAGTCTAGTTCATTTAAATCGTTTCAGTTTTGATGATTAGTCTTTTTGCTTTAATAGACAGTGACAATGACAAATTTGTGTCCAATTAGCATGGAAAGTCAAATTAAGATAGGTTTCAAGATACATTTAGTTATATATATATATAGTTACATTGAGGTTTGTCAATGAAAAATCTTTAAATGACCTAAAATATATAGATTTGTTACATTAAATGGTGTTTTTAATAGTTACCGAGAATATAAAGACACCAACTTAAGGAGAAGCCACTGCATTAACTGTGTTGTGTGTATATTTTTCTGCAAACAATGGAAATGTTGCACATGAACATTTGTGAAGTCCACAAGTTGTTTTTTGAGTGTGGCGTGTCTCTAGACACTAGAACTTTATTAAACAATGTATTCACATTACTAATATTTGTTTTCTGCTCTCTTATGATGTTGCACATTACACCTATAACATTTCAATAAATGCATATACCGTATGTAAAACTGCTAAAACATGATTAAACAGTAATCATGGTACATTTTAGTTGTGGTCAGAATTTCAGAGTTCCTAGCAGGAAGTTTCAACGGGAATGCTCAGAAAATCGGAGCTAACTTGCAAACCCAGATGTAAGATTACAAGATGGCTGCCACTCACTTGAATGGTACAAATACTTGGCTACTTTTACTGTCAAACGCACTTCTGTCCTGTTTGTTTCACATTATGCGTTTTCTGTTTTTATCTGTGGACGTGTTGCCACACTATTATTGTGTATAATACTGTATAATATAATACTGTATAATATAATACTGTTATCGACTGGTATCCGTAACAATAACTAGCCCGAGATACTTTGCTTTCTTAATTTCCGACTTCTCAGCTGGACCACAGTGACATCACTGCTAGTTTAGACTGTTTGACCATTGACGCGTTGACAGAGTTAACACCGGATACATTTTTTTGTGCAATTTATTTGCACATTTTAAGTATGTTTAGAAAGTGTCCAATCAACACTGTGCAAAATTGGTCTCTTTTATTATTTCCTGTACAAATTCACAGTTACCCGATCAGAATTAAATACAGTCAAAACATTCAATGTGGTGGACGGTTAGCTACATTGCATTTGTTTCCCAAAACGCTGTTCTTTTTAATGAAAACCATAAAACAATTACAAGATGTGTGGAGACAGGCCGTGATCCGATTTTTCTGGATCTCCCTTATCATTTGTTAGTTTACTCTTGTCCCGTACATTTGCAACACGTTCTGTGTCCAATGACCTTTGACCCGACAATGGCATATGGCCGCTCTGTTCACTTCCAAAAGCCGCCAATCATATAAACAGTATGTGTCCTACATGTCGTGCTAAGAGACCGAAGCTAAAGCTAACTGCTAAAGATCCGATTGGCTATGCAAAGAAAGCTAGTTAGCAGGGAGAGCTAGCACTAAAATCTTAAGAACAGATTAACCAATCCACACTTTTACTGCTCTTGGATTTTGAAACGCAACGAAAGTACGGGCTAACAATGGCTAACCCGAGATAAGTTTGTGTCTGTATTTTTTTTCAACGTCTCAACTAGAATGATGGACGTCAGTCTCCGTTCTGATTTCCGATGTTGAATGAAAAGCTACGTTTTTTTAAAAGTTTTTTAAAAATGTTTTTTTAGTTGTTGCAGTTGAGTCTTTGTGTTGTCTTTGTGCGTGTGTGAGTCACATTTTGCTCTTCAGCGACTCACTTGTGAAAAATGTCCAGGTGTCCTGAGTCAACCTGACTCTGCTGCTGCAAAAACCGTCTTATCTTTTGTTACCGGAGCCTAAAAGCATTCTACACACACACACACACACACACACACACACACACACACACACACAGGACACTCTATCCAGTGCACCTTTAATTTTGGCGTCCTGTCAAAGTCACAAGTGCGGCCATGTTTCAAAAACGATCCCTGCCCGGCAGCGAGGCTTTTTGCAAAGCACGAAGGTCCAGATGGAGTAAAAATGTCAAGGCCTTAATGGACTCACAGGCTAATTGAGGCATTTATCACAATGTTGAATCAAAGCCTTTTTAACATGGAGGTGTAAGTGAGCCGCCCGGACCTGCCTGACCCCGGCAGGAATCCTGCAGGGCATTGTCCGTGCAGTCAAGAGTCTCGTACCTGTTGTCTTCCAGTCTCACCTGACTGTGGATGAAAAACAGAAGTGACTGGGGTCAACGTTTCTTCACAAAAAATAAAAATAATTGATGTAACTTACCGACCGCATGAGAGCAAAAGTCTCGCATGGCCCTCGTGATGCGTTTGTTCGTGTAGTGGACGCAAACGTAAAGACAAGCCCACACTCTGTGTCTTTCTGTCAGTCTGACTGCTGCTGTGAATCGCTACGACTGGAATGAAAAAGGGAGAACTTTTTAGGTTTTACTACCAGGAAAACGGAGCAGACAGCTGAACGGCGGCCTCCAACGATCACGCACTGCTGCTGTACATTTCTGCAAACCGCAGATACACGAGATACACTCACGTCTGCGAACCTGTGAGGTGAAGTGGCAGAGAAGAACCCAACCCACAGCACGACAGAGGCAGCAGTTAGTCCAAAAAAAGTACCAGTGAAGTCAGTCCAATAAGGCAAACAGGTCCGATAATCGTCAGGCAAGAACGCAGAGGTCAGAACACGAAACAGGTCAGATCAGATCAGGTCGACCACAGAACTAGAAATGTGGTTTAACAAATGCAGGCGAAACATTGAGCTGCAGGTGAGGAACAGCAGGCGAAGGGAACGAGGTGATTATATAAGAAGGCAGGATCTGAAATGACAGGAGAGTTAGGCTACGTACACACGGCAACGCAACGAGATTTTTTGTTTTTGTGGGCTGAAAATAAGTCGCGTACACATGATAACGGATCAGAAACGCGTCGCGTAAAGACGGGAACGGAACACAGGGTGAAATCGACGTAATACATGTGCCACACCTACATGCGGCGCCGTAAACAGACTCAGGCAGAGCCACCGGGCACACCAAGACATCTTGTTCTGGTCACGTGACGGTGAAGGTAAAGTGACGTCAAGTATCCGTTTCCTTGTCCACACGACAACGCGAAGGCGGCGTTGCCAGATTTGTCCAAAAAATATCGTTTCAGGGCCAACCAGAACGCCGTTCCCGTGCGTACGAGAGGCCGAATCGATAAAAAACTTTATCGGATCGACCGAAATCCGTTCCCGTGTGGACGGCGCCTTAGTGATGAGGCAAAGAACTGTTACAGACCCAAAATAATGTCACTTAAAAAGCACCTGGGCTTTTTTCTTTTCCACCAAAACACAAAAAAAGTTAAAGGTCTTAAAATGGTCTAAACTGTGTGATTCTTTGCAAAAGTTTCACCCACTTCATCATGATATTGTCCAGAGGGGCGTTAATGCTGGTGACCCATGAAACTCTGAACTCCTACTTTTAGATATTTAAAAGTTAAACAGCACAGCTTTAAAAACAGAGGGTTAAAATTCCAGCTGAGGGTGTTTGTGACTGTTTGTGGCACCGAGCCCGACACAAAAAGTAATGAACTTCTTCCCTGTTGCTGTGACAGGGAAGAACAAAACGATGAATCTGACAGAATCTTTGGCCAAAGCACGCTTCACCGGTGCCAAACAGGAAGCAGCGCTCACTTAATAGTGACAAAAAATAATAAAAATAATGTCTCCCTCCACTGAAATGAATGACGTGAATAAAGAGAACACTCAAAAGTGATCGGTCTCCAATCGTCACGTGTCACCGATCACGGACGACATGTGAGGCTCAAATGCAGACTCGCCATAAAGTCACATCAGGTTCCATGGAATGAAATGTGTTCAAACCAAAACAGGTGGTTTGAACACATTTCATTTCTATTACACGTCAGTCCCAGCTGACATAGGGTCAAAGGCGGGGTCATAGGCGGGGTCACACCCTGGACAGGTCATCAACCATTCACACCTACGGTCAATATTCACACTCAGGCCCTAACCTGGGTGTTTATGGGGCCCAGAGCCAAATCAAGGCAGAAATCTTGGTGTAATTACTGACTCAGACCTGAATTTCAGCAACCACTTAAAATCAGGCCTGAAAACATTACGCCAGCTTTTTCTTAAATTCTTAAATAATCATCTTAGTTATCAGTTTGTTCTTGTATTTTAAATGCACTTTCACAAATATCACTTTCCATCACTTATGATTTTACTCTCACTCTCTCACTCATTTTCTACCGCTTTATCCACTAAGGGTCGCGGGGGGAGCTGGTGCCTATCTCCAGCTGACATAGGGCGAGAGGCAGGGTCACACCCTGGACAGGTCGCCAGTCCATCACAGGGCCACATAGAGACAGACAACCATTCACTCTCACATTCACACCTACGGGAAATTTAGAGTGTCCAATTAACCTAGTCCCCAAATCTGCATGTTTTTGGACTGTGGGAGGAAGCCGGAGTACCCGGTGAGAACCCACGCACCACAGGGAGAACATGCAAACATCCTTCCAGAAGGCCCCTTGTTCACTTATGATTTTAATGTCTATTTTAATTTTAATGTTGATTTTTAATGGCTTGCCTTATTCTGTGATTTTTAAAAAAAATATATTTCTATGCCTTTGTAAAGCACTTTGAGTTGAATAGTGTATGAATAGCGCTATACAAATAAACAGAATTTTATGACCTGTCCAGCATGGGACCCCGCCTTTCACCCTATGTCTGCTGTGATTGGCTCCAGTGGGCCAATGACCCTCATGTGCAGGATCAAGTGGTGGGCAGTTGATGCATAAATAACATTATTTTTTTCCTCTTTATGGAACTGTCCTAAGACATGTATATAGTCTTCCTGGTTTTCAATAATCCAGCCATAGTCGGGCTGGATTATTGAAAACCAGGAAGAGAATCACTCAATCGGCATGTTTTCGGACTGTGGGAGGAGCCTGGAGAAATGGATAGAACATGCAAACCGCGCACATGAAAGCCCTCGGTCCAACCGTGATCAGAACCAGTGAGCAACAATCCTGTCCACTGCACCCCCATGTGTCCCGGAAGCAGACATTTATCTTTGCGTTTGTCCAAGTTTTTGTTTGATTATTATTTTTCTTTTGTAAATAAAAGCCTAATTTTTTTTTTATTAGAGTTATCTTTATTTAGTACAATAATCAACAAGGATACAAGTTTCTAACCCTAACTCTTATTTGCTTATCATGTTTATAGTAAATACAGTTAAACCCGGTTCATTTATTTTAATTTATCCTTTTTTTTTTAGCCTTTTCTCTTATTGCTCAGATACTGAATGTTATTGTTGACACGCTGCATATTGATATTTGATTTATTCAGTCCTGCATATTGTGTAAATGTTTGTGTTTCCATTGTATATAATTCTGATTCTTCTCTTTTATCCTTTTTTTGTTATGGGTTGTACATCTGTGTCAGGGCCGATCCTGGACTTTCAGGGGCCCTGAGCAAAAATGTTTTTGGGGCCCGAAATCACACTGTGTAGTTAGTGATTGTAAGTACAAATTAAAACACTTGTCCTTTTTTTTTTTTGTCCTTAATACTCGATTTTGGTACATTTTAAAATGGAAATGAATTCTGACACAAAAACCGAACACAGTAACAGCTGGATAAATAACTATATGTACTAACTGAATTATTAACATTTTTAAACTTAAGTTATGTTGAGTTCTGTCCCTGAACTCTGTTATTTTTCTATTTTTGGTTGATTTACCTGTAAGAAAAGCTACTTTCCCCCAGGGATTAATAAAGTATTTCTGATTCCAATTCGGATTGAAGCCTCTAATCTAACCTGTAATAAATAACAGAAGCAGTTCACTCGCATTCTACTCACTTTTATGGATGAAGCTTTTCATCCCGGTGGAAATTTATAAATGTTACCTGTTAAAAAAAACAGATGTCTACGTGCTCCTAAATATGTCTGCGAGTTTATAACCCCAACACGAGGCTTGTAACTTTGTAAAAAGTCGTAAATAACTTTGTCAGAGTGTGCGTTATTGTTGTTTTTATTGGTCGAACAGTCAGAACTTGTTGTGATTTAAGCATAACTAAGAGCATAATGAGTCACCGAGGTTCTGCTTTTGTTCTTCTGCCCCCGACTGTGACATAAACGAGATGATCCTCCCGACGACAGACGCTGAAAATGTCACATAATTACGACTCCACGTCCAGAGTCTCTTTTTAATATTTCACAAACGTAACGAGATCGAGGCTTGTTTTTGCTTCTTGCCTCATTAGGCCTGATGGTATTAATATGCATGTTTTTCTGCCACTAAAAATGAATAGAATGAATGGATATTTTTCCGAATAATGGGGCTGCCGATGTTTGTCACCACATTCTCACTCACTCTGTCCACATCTGCACCGCAGCTGTCATTATGAAAGCAAAATAAATGAAGCTTTTGTTGGAATCAGAGGGAAACATCCAAATCTCACTTCATTATTCACACAGACTCTGTGTTTTTATTCTCAGTCCAGGCTTAAAAATTCAGCAGCTGTTGTCAGGGAACTCTTTTATTTATTTTATTTTGAAAAAGAATTATAATTTCATCTGTGTTTGTTTCCATTTTTGTGACAGTTTTCCTCTCATCTGTCTTCCTGGCTCTGGATCATGAGAACAAAAGTTTGAAACCAAATTCTTCTCATTAATTTATGTTTTTATTGTGAATTAATAGGTTTTTATTTAAAACTGGGATTATAAATATTATTTTCTATTTATTTTATTATTTATATCTTTGTTAACTTGTCTGCATTTTTTAGACACTTAATTGTTTTGAAAATATCTAAAATTATAGTCAGTTGTCATCATTCATTGTATTATTATTATTATGTTGCTTATAAGGTTAATTTTATATTTTCAGTGGGACAGAGGTCACGTGCTTCTCATTAATTTGTGCTGAAATCTCATGAATCTATGGGTTGTTATTCATAATGAGGTTTATAAATATTTATTATGAACTTTAAGCAAAAACAATTAAAATACCATTTAAATTTTAATGCTGGGAAATAACATTTACAAAATGTAGTCTTTCTATTTGACTTATAGTAGCAGCTAAATAAATAAAAGCTAATACAAAAATAATATCATAATATAATAATGTTTCAATAGAGCAAAGTTAGCATTCATTGTATTATATTATAGTTATCATATTATACTATACTAACTATACTATTTTACTATTATATAGTTATATTATAGTTATTATATTATTATAGTTTATTGTATTTAATCCAATATGAAAACCAAAAAAGCTAAGTTTTTCAACTAACATGATATTAACTTATTATTATTATTATTGTTAATAATAAATGAAACAAATTTGAAAATGACCAAAAATTCATCATTCCATCATTATTTTTTTTACATTTCTTATGAAATACAGCTTGACATTTGTTAAAACAAACTAATAAAAGTAGAAATATCATTATAGAAGCTGCTTTTGTTGGTTTGTTGTTTACACAGTGCTGGTTATCGGATTGTCTTGGTTTTTAATGTCCCAGTAAAGTCCATATTATTGTTGGTGTGGAAACTTGTTTCAGAGACTCCACGTCCCACAGACACGTGTTTGTGATCAGAACCTGCCGCTGCTCTGGTTCTGGAGTCTGGACCTCGGAGACGTCTTTTTCTGGCTGGACGTCCAGCTGTCGTA
Organism: Brachirus orientalis; assembly: GCA_016785285.1. Lineage (NCBI taxonomy): Eukaryota > Metazoa > Chordata > Actinopteri > Pleuronectiformes > Soleidae > Brachirus > Brachirus orientalis. Next base: position 465,890 of record JAFBJR010000102.1, on the reverse strand, counting down.
CGTCACACAGGTTTTAGTTGTGTCTTGTTTCGGGACGAGTGTTACAGATAAACGACGGATGGATGAGCCGGCGGGTTCATGGAGAAGTTCACAGACTGAAGAGCTGAACACGAACCTGATGAGTGATGATGTTGTGGTGATGTTATTTCCTGTGTCCACCAGAAGACACTTGGACTTGAAGTCCTCACTGTGACTCACTGTCTGCGTGTGTGTGTGTGTGTAGCTGGTATTCCTTATGTTGTGGGGACTGTGTTTCCACAGTCACATTATGGGGACAAAAAATCAAGTCCCCATAATGTAAATTATTATATTTTAAGGTGAAGACATGTTTTAAAGTTAGGCTGAGGTTAAGGTTAAGTAAGTCTCCAGGAAATGCAATGTCAAATGTTAAATGTGTATGATGAAGTATTATGGCCATACTGAAGAGAAAAAACATAAGCTTTCCTTAAACAAGTGGTAAAAATTTGGAATATTGCAAGAAAAAAACATAAGCTTTCCTTAAACAAGTGGTAAAAATTTGGAATATTACAAGAATCAAGTGGCAATATTCATATAAAAAAAAGGTGTTGTAATATTACAAGGAAAAAAAGTGGCAATATTATCAGGAAAATAGTGATAATATAAAAAGGGATCAAAATGTTACGAGAAAGAAAGTTGTGATATTACAAAAAAGTAATATTATGAGGGAAAAATGGAAGAAAAGTGGTAATATTTAGAGAAAAAAACTGTTTCGAGGGAAAAAAGTGGCAATATTATGAGGAAAAAATGCTAATATTAAAATAAAAATGTTCTGTTCTGTTCTGTTCTGGATCAAACCTGAGTCAGTCAGGACCATGACTTTCCTCTGGGTTTTCACTTTTCCTCTCACTGTCCAAAATATGTCAGTTTCCTCAGCAGCAAGATTATGGATTATGATCAGGATTAACTCCTGCATTGCAAACAAGGAGAGGGAACATCCTTCATATTGTGCTTGTTGTGAACATAGTCTTGTGTCCTGAATTTCAATTTTGTATTCTGAGTTTAAATCACGTTGCCTGAATGCGAATGTGTGAAACCAAACATTGTCAACATCCAGACCTTGAACGATTACAACTATGAGTGAACATCCTTCAGTTCATGGACACATGTGATCCATACATGTATGTTCTGAATTTAGGTTTGTTCCGAGTAGATCTCCATATGTTACATTCACATTTTTTTCATCGCAATAAGAAACTGTGCGGGTTATGTATTTAAACGCTGTGTTCTGTATGTGACGTTTAACAGTGACGTGTGTTTATCAGTGTTGAGTAACAGGGAAAATGCATTTATGAAGATATTTGTACAGTTTTTAAAAACGAATAAGCACAATTAAAGGGATAGTTCATATTGTAGGTGGGGTTGTACTTATACAGAGTAAAATAAAAACATGGCTTTAAATGGGGACAACCGATTGTGCACATGACCTTAAGACTTTTGTGAACCAAATTCCATGGAGGAAAATCATCATTTTCAGCTCACATGGACACAGGAGCAGCTGGTCTACTGCCGCCTTATTTAGTAAGTTTGCGTCACATACGTAAATCCAAATGAAGCATTTCCAGTGCCAAAGTCACAATATATCGCATTGGAACTCACTGATGGAGGCAGCAGAGGATCAACAATTCATGTGTGCCATGGATTTTGGTGCAGGGAGTGAGCTGTTTGAAAACTTTCATTTCCAGGTGGGAAGAAGCAGTGAACATATTTTTCAGATGTCATAGATTTGCACAGGCATGGATTTTTATCACCTAAAAATGTTTGTGAAAGTCACACACTGCTGCATTAATCGTCTTTAATGCAAGGTTTTAGGCTTTGCCATCACTTTAAGGCGCCCAACAGCAGCGGGCCCACATCAGTACACAGGACCAAGCAACAGCGCTAACAAATTAGGTCTCTTTTTATTTGAAATTGTTCACCTTTTACACACTGACAGTTAATATGCACAAACATGTTGTGGTCCCTTTGGCCTGAGACACGATCTGTGACAATGTGTGCTGGATATCGACTCGCATGGCTTACAGCGCCGGGGAAGCTCTCTCCCTCTCAAATACACATCCAAATACACACACACACACACACACACTCATGGACAAGCACATGTATGTTGTATGACCTCTCTCACTCTCTTGCGCGCGCACACACACACAGAGAGAAACACACACAAGGACAAACACAAACACGCACATTACAACACGTACGCTAACCATCTAACACAGTTTAGCCAACTAATGAGGACACTGACAGAGGAAAAAGGGGCTTAAAGTGCAAACTCACTCTTATCATCAGTGACAGCCTCTGTGGCCTCCTTTACACCGGGCATTAAAATGCGATTTCTGTGGTCCGACTGCAAACGGATCGCGCCTGAGCACCTGTACAGGTGTGAATACGCCCAGGACGCATTGAGGACGAGTTGTTATACGATCGGGCACACCACTTCGAGAGGTGGACGGAGACACAGTGTGACCAGATTTGAACAGGAGTGTAACGGCAACGAGTCTCCGATGTATCTGGCTCTGAGCACAGCTAACATGAAAGCGGCGTCCAAACTGCTTTGGTCGGTTTTCCGCTGGTCAAAAATGACGTGTTCCCCCTGCCTTGAAAAGCAAAGAGGAGTCAGGTGTAAACGCCAGGTGTAAATGCATGTGGTGAAGCACTATGTGATCACGGAAAAGACATTCTAATGCCAGGCGTTAAAGGAGGGGCCTTAGTTTATGAGCGACGCTAATCCTCCACTAAAGCAATGATCTTAGTGCCGGCACTGTGTCTTTACAAAACATAGACCATATATAAAAATGGACGTAGTCATCTGGGTTGAAGTAGGACTGTATTTGCATGGAAGTCTGTGGGGAAAAATTTGCTTCTTCTTACTTAATTTATAACATCAGTAAACATTTTCCTGAGGAGTTCATCATCTCAATTTGCGAGTTTTAGCTGTTCTTTAACAAAATATGATGTTAAAAATGTTGTAAATTATGTTTCCATTTAAATAATAAACCATAATGTACGGCACATATGAGCAGATAAAAAGTATCATCCAATAAGTGTCTCGCTGCGGGTGACGTCTGAATTTCGGGTTTTAAAAACTGACGTGGCTTTGGTCAAACTGTGAATCTCGAGGCTTCAAAATTTGCTCTGCAACCAGACGACTACGTCCACATTTGAGCCGTGTTTCCATCAAGTGGAACGCTTCAGTTTGGTTTGTGTTTACAACCGTTCTGTTCTTTGGCGCCCTTCCCTTGGACTACCAGAGTAAAATGGTACAGTAAGGTCAGCTGACTGGGTGACGGGGGGGAAAAACGTCACTATTTTTGTGACTGTTGTTTCTTCAACGCCCGCGGTCTCTTCTCATGCAAAGCTTGACGTCTTGTTGAGACAAACAGCCTCAACCCAGTGAATAGGAGCTGCTGGATGTCCTCCATTGTTGTCTGCTGTGTTGTATTCAATACGTGGCCATTAGGCACAGCCCACCAAGTAAAGGAACTATTCTCATTCAAAGCTTAAGCCTGAACCAGGGCTTCACCCTGACGTACCAAACCGAACCGTGCCATGATGGAAACACAGCTTTCTATACAGTCTGTACACAAAAAAAGCCTGTCCCTATGGTATTTTCAGCTCAAACTGCACCTCACATCTTGAAATAATGACACTGCATAGTTCACAGGATTAGTCTTATACATTATTGCGGTACAATGACGATCCAACGCTGCGTTCTGGGCAGCAGGATGGCACAGAAACAAGCATGTTTGAACCAGGTTTTTCAGTGGGACTGGAGGGGTAAATCCATCACGATGCGTTGCTGTCGTCCAGTTCAGCTTTGAATGCAGGATAATCCACGATGTTCAGCATCCCAGATGCATAGAAGGAGCGCAGAGGCCGCTGACACGACTGCTTGGCCTGGTTTGGGTGAAGCACAGGGTATTTTTGGTCCTCGACGGACGGTGGAGTAGCTCCGCCCACAGTCACCCAGGTCAGTAAGGGGAAAATAGGACCTGTGGGTGGGAGGTCCTGACAGGCCCGGGGGCCGGGCGGAGCAGCGCGGCAGGGAGGGACTGTGTTTGGAAGAGGGCGGGGGTCGGGGCGGGGTTCGTGGTGGGGTTCGTGCGGTGTGTGAAAGAGTTGCCGATGGCGGCGGCGGCGGCCGCTGCGACCGCGGCCAGGTGAGCCGGGATGATCTGAGCGGTCAGAGGCTGACACTGTTGCTCCTTACCCAAGGTCAGTTTTATCTGCTGAAATGAAAGACACAGAATTTCACTCAGTTAAATGTGCACATACGCAGTGTCAACACTTCATGCGAATAAGTAGTGGCCATCATGATGCTCCATATCCCAAAACCCCAAATTATACGACCAGAATGCAGTGTGTGGCTGTTCACATAGATAATAACGGGAAGCATGGAAATCACTGAATCGGTGGACAAGTTCTATGAGTCTGCTAAAGTGTTTTGACACTTTCCTTAGTTGTCATCCAAGACAACTAAGGAAAAACAAATGTCTGGTTTAATTAGAACAAATAACTCCTGCATAAACAAAAACTTGCTGCCAAATATCGGTGATGGATTGATCACCAGCTTCACTGAATCCTTGCAGCTCTGCATGTGACGCCGTCTTTGTGTACCAGACACATTTTAATCAACAGTGTTATTGATCTATTAACCATCTGGTTAGTCAGATTACTGCAGTGGAAATTCTCTTGTCAAAGTCAAATTTGATGCATGCGATCGCTGAAGAGTGAAGTCAGGTACATTTTCAGTGTGAAAGAAAATATTAATGACGGGAAGAAAAAAAAAAAGTGTAAATGCAAGGGAAGAAGCGATAAAGTGACGAATAACCTCTAACACCAGTCTAATCGGGTGAAAAGGTCACTAAAGTTATCCAGGCCTAATCTCCTGTATCAGTAATAGAAAAGCTGCCGTCTCACAGCGCTGGGCCGACAGACGCTGTTACGCCTTATCAATCACTGAACTCAGGCGCCGTCGCCCTGCGGGAAACACTCTTTACTCTCTGCTCGTCAAAGAAGCTCCTCCCCGTTAACTCAGTCAATGATGGGTTTCATAAAAAGTCATTTCCCCCTCACTGGTAAACTCCCGACACTCCGTCACAGCAATTTTTTGATGAATGCTGTTTTCTGAGGGATGACAAGTTGGGATTGCCTTTATCTTTCCCACGTTTTAATCCATACATCGCTCAGCTGAACAATCCCGTGTCACCAAAACTAGGATGGAACAATATATGGAATTTCCTTGAATAACAGAAGAATTCACATGAAGTCGATTATGGTCAAGTTTCCATTTTTGGAATAATCGTGAAAAGATAAAATAATAAATATTTGCTACTATACAAAAATTTGTTGTCTAGCCAGTGGGGTTGTCCAAATTAAATGTATGTACGTCATTCCTTCAGAAATACTTGGATTTTACTCTTACCCACTAACAAATTTGACAACAATTACTTGCAAACCAGAAATCCGATTGCTTCTACACAGATGCGAAAGGGCGGGTACTTCGTGTTACCATTATTATTATTTTTCTTTGTTTTTATGGCAGTTCTGGTTGCCAACTGCCATAACATAAAAGGAGGAACCCTGCCCTAACCCCTATAACAAAATATGGCTTTGTATTTAGAATCTCCAAAACTGCCGTAGCTATTGTTTTGATGTTTTGACAGGAAGTACCCGCCCTTCACGCATGTGTAGAAGAGTTCCTTGATTCCTCTGGTGTCTAGCTTGTGTCCACCATTTTCACAGCAAATCATTTGTTTCTGAGCCAAACTGCGCTCACAGTGTCCTCTGCTGGACTAAGTGGTAAGTACTTCTGTTGGTCTGGTCCACTTCTAGGCTGTTTGTTTTTAACAGGATTGCAAGGTTTGAGCACAAAATTCCATCAAAGTGACAGCCCTACTACATACAGACCTAGTGATGTAATTTTAAGTGCAGTCATTACAAAATTCTTGTAAAAGCATGTTTTTGTGACACTACAACCTTCTTGAAAAAATGACAGAAAGTTCCACCTTGAAAAACCTTTATTAAAGCATAATTTCAAAGCATTTGAAATTACCGTAATAATAATAATAGTAATATTCTGCATCACAAGCATTTTGTTAGGAATAATCATGACTTGAAATGTTGATACTGGCCCCACATGCTACTCTGCTACTCTGAACACTGACGTGCAAAATCAAAGCAGAAAATTTAACAGTGATCTCAGCAAAGAGTTATTTCTCTTAAGTCTCTGCATTGACAACTTGACTGACGCTGATTCAAACTGCCCAGAGGCGCATCACACGCAGAGGTACTCAAAATTAGTTTAAACTGACATTTACAATCACCTCTAAATGGTTTGCATCCAGCGTCTGCCTCTCTGGCTCAGGCCAGTCTTTCTCCGTGCCATTTTTGTCAATAAAATAGCAAGTTTTCAAATGATCAGCTTTCAGAGAACAGTGTTCTCTGCCACAGGGTTTTTCTGCCATTTGTAATAAAATCCACAGAAAGTGGACATCTAAGTGAATTAGGTGCCATCAGTGAGATTGAATGTGACTTGAAGAGCACACCTATAGTGCTTTAGTGGGGGGAGGGGGGGTGGTAAGACTTCTGCCAGCAGTTTTGTCCATAATTGTTCTCAACACATACAGGGTTGAACTCTTTCAGGAGTGTTGCAACAGGCAGAGAAAAGCATGCACTTGACTGGAGCACTGAGCTGACAAAAGTCCATTAGTCCACAGCAATGAAATTTATGAGAAACCTCCTAAAATTCTATAATGGTTATGTCCAGGAGACATGGTCAGAAAACCCTGACAAGGCCCCAATGGTACGAGCTTTCTGCCAAAACATTATTATAAACATCATTTCATGATTTGAAAATGAGACACCGATGAGCGAGATGCAGCATCAACATTATCAAATTATCTTTCTCACGCGTTAAAATGTCCTATATGCAACATCCTGCGTCACAGCAAACAGATATTACCCAGGAAATAACTGTAGCATGGCATGCACCAATATGTGATGATGAGGGCGGATCGCTGTGTTAAGTCTTCACCACATTGTCAGTGAGGTTAAGGTGCTTCAGACATGGGAAGACACAAGTCCTCGGTAAATATTTGTTTGGAAATTCCACAATGAACAACTTCCTGAGCCGCAATTCAGACTTCCTAACCCTTTTTTCAGACCTACTGTTACCTCCATCCTCATGGCATGATCGTGTAGACCAGGGGTGTCAAACTCATTTAACTTCAGAGGCCACATACAGCACAATTTCATCTCAAGTGAGTCAGATCAGTAAAATAATGACATAATAAACTATAAAAATGTGCAATTTCAAAAGTATTATGCCTAAATTTACCATTTACATTACAAATGACAGATCCCTTGAATCTATAAGGGCACAAAGCAGTTAGTCACAGGTATCTGGAACTGAAAAATGTTGTATTCCAAATCATGATTAGATTCACAAATTCATCCTACAGACCGGATTGGACCCTCTGGTGGGCCAGTTCTGGCCCGCGGGCCGTATGTCTGACACCCCTGATGTAGACTGTTCACACCTGGCATTAAAGTGTCATACATGCGTCTCATGCGTCAACACGTCTGTGTCTTCAAACACCTTCATAACATGTGATTGTTTTGTCAACACCAGGACTTTAGCTGTTGATAAGAAGACCGAGACGGCGACTGACTCACCGGCTGTTTGGTCTGGCCTTTCGGCGGCTTAGTGTAGGGGCTGTATTTGGGTTTAGCTGGTTTACCCGCTGCTCGGTCTTTATGACGCCGGCTGCTGATGTGCTGAAAAAGAAACCGAGATGCTGATCAGTGTGCTTCACCGCTCCGACATGTGTGTTGCACTGTGAGTAAACAGGACATAAAATATCTTTCTCCCTTTCTGTCAAACTTTGACTTGTACATGTGGAGAATCAGAACTTGTCAGAGTCAAACTTCTCAGGCCAGCGTTTAGCTTGACTGTGGCCATGACGAGCCACGGGACGGAGGAAGGCACTGCCTGTGTTGTTTCCAGCGTAAACACAAAGACAGCCATGTCGCCATGGGTGGGCAGCAGCTGCATGGAGACAGAGACGCCGGCTAATGGTCTTGAGACTGCACACAGCTATTTTCCATATTTATTAAGGCTGAAGTTGAGCAAGAGCTTGCTGTGTGACTGAGAAAACACTGGAAAAACAATGCAGACTGTATTTCTGTTTGTATTTCTTCACCAGGCGTTGAGAAAGTGGTGCAACATCGACCCAGTGTTGTCAGAGTGCATGGATTTTGTAAAAGCAGGCAGGTATGGAAAGTTTAATGAAAGAGGAAGAGTCTTGTGCAGCAGGTTGAGGAGATACAGAGAAACTAGAAGATACAAGCCAAACTCGGGAACAAAACACTGGGGGGAAAGGCAGCGGCAAAACTGATGAACATCAAGAGGAAATTGAAGGGCTGAACAGAAGAACTGACAAGGACAACTGAGAGCAGAGAGAATAAACCCCCGAGGGAGCTTCCGTGTGATTGAGCACAGGTGAAACGCATCAGGGTAGACAATCACAGGAGCAGGAAACCAGATGAAAAAAGGAAGAAAAGCAAAGCAAAAATGTGGGATCCAAATGCAGGACAATTCACAAGAGAGTGCGGATTAAAATCCAAATTTAAAGGTAGTCACAAGCAACGATAATCCCAGAACAAAGCAAAGCAAAAGACACAAGAATAAAGTCACAAGCAACAAGAGTAAAAACACGAGAGAAACTAGTATTTATACGCACTAAGAAGGGAGCGACAACTAGACACAGGTGAAATGAATTGGGGCAGGACGGGTCATCTAATACTGAGAATATAACCCAGCCTTACAGAAACATGTATTAGATTTATACTGTGATATCTGCACCTACTGTATATCGATATCAAATTATGTATTAACAAAGTAAATTATATAATCATTTGTAAATCAGTTGCCACAGCCACATTCATTGCAAACACAACCATCACTTATTATGGTAGTGACAGGAAACTGGCACTAAAAGAAGTGAGGTTACCAACATAAAAGTTTTGGGCCCTTTGGGTCTGTGGATATCAAAACCCAGTTTTATCGACGTCCGTCTGAGATACTGCTTCTTTCAGGCTAAAGCCGGGCTACATAAACAAAACACTGAAAATTACTGGTGTTTCCCCCCCATGCTGTTGTTGTTTTAAAATATTAAAGTCTAACTGCAAGGCTTCAGAAATGCCAGTAAGTGCCAGGTTTGGGCGAGATGCCATTTTGGGTTAGAGAGCTTATCTTTTGCTGTGGTGGGAAACTGACCGACAGGCTGGGAAAGAGCAGGACTAAAAATAATCCTCAGCTCTAAAGGTTTCATAATAAAGCGGTGCAATACACACAGCATTTACCAAACAATATGTTTCAACGTGGGAAATATAACATTATGGATCTTTTCTGGAATACCAGAATCAACAGGTGTTTTTTCTGTGTAAATACTGTAAATAAAATGTAACAATCTGTTATGACATTCAAACACCCTCTGTTACCTGAAGCCAATAAATAATGCAGCGTGAGTACACGTCAAGAAAAAAACCCCAAAAACATTTATTTAACAATCACACTTTTCCTCTGGTTTCAAGTTGTAAGTGAAATTTGTCATGGTGGATTTCTTTCAAAGGGAAAGGCTGCCATTTGGAAGAACTCGATAAAAGTCCCTGCATGAAAAATTCATATAAAGTCTGAGAAATTTCAAGGTTAGCTCAGACAAAAACAGAATGGATTTCACGTGTTGTTGATGAAATTCGCCCGATGACAAGATGATCGGTAGCTACAAGAAAAGGCAACCACAAAATACACAGGACCTCGTCGCAGGTTTCAGCCAAAGCCACACTGAGGAAAACATCGTAAAGGGATCAGATTATTCTAGCATTTCAACACTGATCTTATTCCCTAAACGTCATGTAAACATTTGTTTTTGGGGTAGATGTAGCGTAAGCTCAAAACATGATTCCTTGATGATGTAATGACCGCACTGTTTTCCTTTGAATTTCAAGTTTAATGGCTCGACTCTACTCAGTTTTGGTATCAGCAACGTCGTTTTCCAGTACATCCACAAAACTGCTGTGGAATTTTATACGTGACACAAACACACAGTGGAGTTCGTTTCTTTGTAGTGAATCATTAGAATCAGTTGATTAAAAAAGATGAGTTCACTGAATGGTTCAGTTCTTCCTGCATGACCGGAGCACAGACTCCGCCTGACACAGTCACTGAACTGAAATACGGCCGAACGGGTTGTGATTAGGCTCACGATCTCCGTCTTTCAGCAGTGCTGTCACTGAATACACCAGACTCCTCTGTTAAATACTGAGATTTTAGAAATGTCCTGGTTAAATGTTGGAGATTAACACCATGTTTTCAGGATTTTTAAGTATTTTTAACTGATCTAGAGTTCGGCATTGTTCGGTTTGATTCCTATGTCGGACGTCCAGTGACGACATTGGCTCACTTAGAACCTCACCAGAGCAGGTACTAAAAAAGTACCAGGCAAAAAAAAAAAACAAAGAGTAAAGTTGAGCCGTGCTGGAACTAAAAAGACTTCCAAATTATCTTTGTCTTCCAAAAAAAAAAAAAGAATAAAAAAATAAAATGTGACAATTAACTGAGTCTTAAGAAGATTTTTAAAAAATGAAAAGAAGACAATGAAATCCAGACACGCACACGGTAAAAAATATGAGCTCCTCTGAAACAGTGTGTCAATAAAATATTACAAGAACTGTTAATGTAGCATCTTGAGATGACTGACACTTCAGATGTGCCAGGTTTTACGCTGCGTGGGTTTATGGAGCATGTAAATGAGTTTTTCCTACTTCTTTCCTGATTTCACCCGATAAGTCACAGCGTATGGTGTGTGAGGAAAGTAAAAAAAAAAAAAAAAAAGATAATTCAGCTAATTCAACTAAACACCAGCTGCCAAACCATGTTCAGTCACAGAGTGTAGCAGTTTAGAGGTTTATTTAGCTACATTTTAAAATCAGAGCAGTGCTTAAAGGTAAAGATAAAATCATCTGCTGTAAGCTTATATTCCTAGTTTGCCTTGCTAACTAGCTTACTAACAATACAATAACCTTGCATTATTTTCATAACCAATGCGTGTTAATTTCAAGCATTGTCTAATTCAAAGTTGCATTACCAATTCTCTTGGTAGTTTAATTCTCGGGAGTTTAGCTTTAGCTTCAGTGTTTGTTTGTTTTTTTTTAGCACAATATAAGGACAAATTTAAGATCCTAGCTTGTGCTGCTAACTAGCTTACATGCAATAAGTAACCACTATTTTAGAAAGATAACTTGTTAATTTAGACAAAGCTACTGTTCACAGCTAAACCATCAAAAATGTGGCTACAAGTGACACTAGCAATCATGTTTAGCTCTTTATTTGATCAGTTTAGCTTTAAGTTTGGTCTGTTAGCTTCAGCCGTTTAGCACATATATGAAGGGCTTAAGATCCTAGCTTGTCCTGATAACTAGAGTACTTACGACGAAGTAAGCTAGCATTGTTTTATCTGTTTCTATTTAAACTGCAATTTAATTTTGACAAATGTACGGTTCACAGGGACAACCATTTTATAAGTGGCTGTGTTACAGTCTGTGCGGTCTATTTCAGTGCAGCACTTTATTTAGCTGTTAGCTTTAGCCACAGCCTTTTTAGCTCAGCAATTTAAAACCCTCTAATGTTGCACATGATATCTAGTGCTTTCGTGGTGCTAGAGGCAAATTCATTATCAGGTTGCTTGGCTCGGACTTGTGCAGGAATATAATATGATTTCATTTGTTGGTGGTTGCACTTTTGTTTGGAAAGTTGAACATTTCTCAACCTCTGCCGCAGGACACACAAAACAAAACAAAACAAAACAATGGGTCCACAGTGGAGTTTGGTAACACACGACACATCCCCATTCAAAGTGAATGAGCGGCGGTTAAAGCCTCCATATGTTTGCTAAGAATTTATAAGAATTACCAATGAGTTGTGAATCTACCACTGCTGAAATTATTAACCCAGAGTTATTTATTTACCAAAGTTTCCCAATTATTAGGGACAGGTACAATCTCATCACATTTCAATTAGTATTTTATATTTTATTTAAAAAAAAACAATTATCCAACATGGGCTCAATCAGACTTCAATGAGTCCTTAAATGCGTTTGTTTATTCTATGTTGATTCATTTCAGTTTAATATGCACTGTATGCATACAATCTAATAAAACGATAGTTACATTCATCATTTTGTTTCCACCCGTCTCACCTGTTTTAGCTGAGTCTCTGAGTTGACATGCACATCGCACGTCTCACAGTAAAACGTTTTGTTCTGCAGACCCGTTGATGATTTAGACGACGTGGCCAATTTGCTTTTGACTCCCGGCCGAGGGAAGGACTTGATGGAGCCCACGCCGCTCCTGGCCTCCAGCATCGTCTTGTGCTTCGTACCTGCAGATTCAAACAAGAATATATGACTTTACAGATGCTGCTATGGGGAGAAGGTGGTCAGCGGCCTCAGGTTATGTAAAAAAATGAGCCTGGAATAATGATTTATTCAGACATTTAAATCGGTAAAATCAGTTGTACGTTTACAAGGCTACAAATAATTAATGACAGAGTTTCAGGGAAAGCTCATCGCTACAGCAAATATTAAAAGGTTGAACCAGTGACCCACATTAATGAGCCAGTCATAGCACAGTGGGTTTTAGCTGCTTTTCTGGACGACAACCACATTGTCCTTCACCACGTTTCCTGAAATATGGCTGAACTATGTAGGTACCATACCGTAGTCTTCATTTTAATTGAAGATTTCATTTCATTTCTTTTTTTTTAAGACAAAGCTCTTATTTAAGTTAATGTTTAAATATTTCCTAGTGCTTTCCTCCTCTAGGATATTGAATATTTTGTGGACAAAAGAAGACATTTTGGGACTTTTGATTGATTCAGGAAACACTGATTTTTTTCACAATTTTCTGGACTTTTATGGACTAACAAGCTGATTGATAAATCTAAAATAGTCGACAGATTAATTGATGGCGAAGATACTTTCTTTGTGGAACATTATCCGGGAGATTAGACTCACAGAACGTGATTGATGACAGATTGATTGATATTTGCATGCAGAGAGAATACGCTCAGCCCAAACAGGCTTGCAAAACACCATTATTTAGAGACAGAGCAGAGAGACAGAGAAGATGATGAATGACAAATGACACTAAACAAATGAACCCTCCTGGTGGTTTAGACACACAGGCAATGCAGGAGCAAGTGTGACTCAGTTTCGGCTAATTCTCATAATTTACACAACTGACGTTGTTCTTGAATACTTTTAGATCTGTAACTCTCAAGATAAAATGGCAGGACTTGTGTTCTGAGGTTATACGGGATTTTAATGATGGCGCTCCCCACATCCACATCATCATCAACAAAGTTAATCTCTCTTTTTTAAAAATTTGCATTAGCATCACACCTTTTTGAATTTTCCCACTTTTGTCATTTTACCTGTTGTCCTTATTTCTGCCACTGTGTGACCGGAAGATCCGCACAACAATTCAAGTTCTTCTTCTTCCTTCTACGTTTTCTATAATGTAAGATAATAATATAGCTCTTATACCCACAGAGTATATTTTGTGTTACGAGGTATATCTGCCAAACTTTTTCCCCCCAGCCTTTTACATGAGAGTTACTGAATGACATGCATAAAATAAAGTTGTGATTAATGTTTCTATCATAGTGAGAAATGAGGGGTTGAGTACCTTGCTCAGGGGCACGGCAGCCATTGAACTGTCGTGGGATTTGAACCAATTACGAGCCCATATCCCTTACAGTTGGCCATGGCCTTAGTATAGTTGGCCAGTTTGTCAACTTTAAAAAGTTAGTCCCTTGTAAAACTTTGTGATATTACAGTACATTCTGAAGTGTCTTCTCAGTTTCTTCCACTGAGGCTGCAAAAATCAAATTTTTTGGATGTATAATAGCATATTAGAGAGACATTGGGGGGGGGGAAAGTGTCCACCCACATGTCAAGAAGGAGCTACATGATGTCTCAGCTGGCTGGTTATGAACAGGTCACACATTCTCTGTTGAAGGAACTTAAAGTTCACCGTGTAACAATGATCTGCACTTTAAACCCTCCAAAAAAGACCTGAAGCTGTGTTCTGGGTTGATATCCTCATTTGACTCTTGCTCATACTTCAGTCACTGGATAATAAAGATCTGTGTGAAACATCGATTCAGTGTGTAATCTTTGTTTTTTGCTGGCAAACCCCCTCGCAGTTCAAATGTGTGTGTGTTTTCCTGCCCCGAGAATAATGATTTATTTAAACAAAAAACGCAACTCGACTATGACGACGAAAACACACTTCAACATTGCTGCAGGCTGATGTTGTGGAAACTGAAGCAGATAACAATCTTCTTCACAAAAAGCTCACAAACCACTTCAGTGCGGATGCTGTCATGTGTTTCTGATAGAAATTATGCTAATAGAATAAGGGCTGGTACGATTAGCCAACATGGTCATTTGTCTCCATTATAAAAAAATTACTTTTTACTGTTACCTCATATTGTTATTAAATAAATACACATTTGCTTTTAACTGCAGTGCACTACAGGAAGTGCTGGGGGCAGTGTTGCTTACATTGCCTTTCATCTGATTACATTCACAAATGAAGAAGGATGTACAGTATTTAAGATGGAGTAGCTTCCAGTACAGTGCTTTCCACTTCCTGTTGGAAAGGGCTACTTCCTGTCACAATTACGGCTGTTTCTGCGATTTTAAATCAATTAAAATCATATTTAATTTCAGAAATTATTCTTCTGAAATAAATATAGGTTAGGGATTCAGGTTTCAGTTTTTCTTTCACCCAGTTTGTTCTCGATCGTGCGTCAACTTCCTGTCAAAACAATTCACAACATTTTTTGGGGACTTTAAATTGAATAATGTTATAGTTCGTTTTACTAGTTTTTCTCATGGAAAATAAACACATGTCAGGGGCTAGGGGCCAGGTTTCTTTCATTTTATGGTGCGCGGCACCCACAACACAACAGTAGTTTGGCACATGGGCAGAACTAATCAAGTTTCTGGTAGTGACTCGCAAACAGTGAGAGAATAAATTGGTGAAACAAGTCAAATGCTTGGGTTAATACTAACGTTCACTGTGAATATTAAATATCTTGTTGTCTCTCCGGCCTCTGGCTCTGAACTCTAGTAAGAAGTGCTGTGCTAAATAAGTCAAGCTAACGCAGCAGTGAAATTATGCTAGCTTACTCAAGGCATGGGGGTTAGGGTGCCTTCATTCGTCTTCTGACGAAGGTGGCAACTGCAACGTCAACTTAAATTTTAACTTTTTTCCCCAAAATTCTTCAGCTAACTACCCTGTCTCCACCAATAATGTTAGCAAATTAGGCTGTCAGCTGGAGGAGGTCAGTAATATCGATATAAGATTTATGATAAACTATGAATACAGGCCCTTGTGATGATAATGCAGCTTTCTGTTTTGCTCTTTCAATTAGCTGTCTACCAAAATAATAATTACTTGTGATCCTAGTTGTATTAAATGAATAATCACTCACTCACTTTCTACCGCTTTATTCTCCACATGAGGGTCACAGGGGTCGCTGGTGCCTAACTCCAGCTGACACAGGGCAAAAGGTGGGGTACCATCTACTCTCACATTTAGAGTGTCCGATGGGCCTAATCCCCAAATCTGCATGTTTTTGGACTGTGGGAGGAAACAGGAGAACCTAGAGAAAACCCACGCATTCATGTGGAGAACATGCAACCTTCATGCAGAAAGGCCCTTGTTCTGCGACATTGTCACTTGCTGCAACAGTGGCAAGGCAACAGTGCTAACCACTGCACCATCCGTGCGGCCCCAGTGAATAATCACTACCGTAAATTCCGCTCAATAAGCCGCTACTTTTTTCCCCACGCTTGGACCCCTGCGACTGTGATGCGGCTTGTTTATGGATTTTTATGATTTCCTCAATCGCCCCACCGGGATAAATAAAGTTTTCTGAATCGGAATGGATGTTTACGGCCACCAGAGGGCGCTCGAGCAGCACAAGAGCAAGGCAGACAGGTTGAAGAGATACTGTAATTACAGATGGTTATCTCATTGTACTGCTGTATTACAGCTGTATTACTGCTGTGTTTTTGAAATAAACATTTAAAATAATTTCTGTGTACCATAAAGATCTCATGTTTCAGTGTGGCCACCTGCGGCTTATAGTTAGGTGCGGCTTATATGTGTATTTTTTTCTTAAATTTTATGAAATTTGGGTGGTGCGGCTTATAGTCAGGTGCGCTCTATAGTGTGGAATTTACGGTAATCAATAAATTAGTCGTTAGATTAAAGAAAAAACTGATTGGATTTGTTGAATATTTGTGAAGCATTTGAAAAATAATAACTGTGTTATTGTGTTTAATGAGAAAATCCCCACAGGTTCAAACTTTTTGTTGTTGTCTGTCTGGGTAAATATTTGTGATTCGAGGCGAATGTCGGCGAACGCCTCTCACCACTGTTGTGAGCCTCCAGCTGCGATGCCGAGTTGACGGCCACCTTGCAGAGCGAACAGTAGAGAAGACGTCGAGCTTTCTCCTCCTCTGTTTCCGTGTCTGACTCTGCCTCGGGTTCGGCCTCAGGCTCCAGGTCTGGTTCTGAGGGTGAATTGAGCTTTAATTGCTTCTCTTCCCCTCCAGTGGCTGAGGTAGACTCTGGAGCCGATGCCGTCGTGCCGCTCAGGACTATTGGCGAGGCCGCGGGCGCCGACGCCGGCACAGTAGGGGTTGCCAGCAGTTGTGCTGCTCTGAGCACCGGGGAAAGCGGGAGGGGGGCTGCACCGGGGACGACATCTGTGGAGGGGAAAAACATAATTTGTTTTGAATCACTTGGCTTCAACCAACACTTTATCAACAGGTGGCAGACCATGTTTTTACAGAATCGTTTCAACTGATGAAAATGTAAAGTGAAAATCCAACCTGTTCTGCTCAGAAAAAACATTCCTATTTCACTTTCCAGCAAAAACCATGTCAAACAAGGAACATATGTCTTTTGCCAAATCTTTTTATATGTGTTGTCGTTGGTGCTTGTTGGAATTCAGATATGGATGAGTGTCTTTCCCATGGACAAGGACACAATTTAGATATTTAGATACTTTTATATAAATTTGATTTGTTTCAATTATGCAAGTTGTATAAAACTGATCTCTGTCTAACCTGGTGCATCATTCAAAATATACTGTTTTCCTTAAAATCTGAATTTATTTTGCACTTCATGTAGAATACAAACACACTGTAACTCTACACTACAGTGGAAGGCCATAATTAAAAAAAAATATAAAACAAATATTCAGACTAGAAGCACATCAGACAGTTTGAATTAATAATTAAGCTGTCCAGAAGAAGGTGCTGCGAGTGCGTCCGTGTCCTCTTGGCTCACCAGAAGAAGACAACAGTGAGGTTATGTTAGGACACAAAGAAACTGAACCGTGTAGAGCAGTGGTTCCCAAAGACTGGGTCAAGGCCCACATATGGTTCGTGGAAGATTTTATTGTTTGGGTCCCCAAACAAATGCTGTTTTTGGCTGTTTTTTTTAGCTGAATTTTCCCAACCGTTGACATAAGCTTTATGTCAATGTGTTTGACAGAAAAGGATAGAGATTAGTCGCTACTTAATGCACATAATTTGCTCCTGTGACGGTTGATTACTTAGAGGATACATCAGTGTTTCCCCGACTTAGCGGTCACTTGGGCCCAGCACGGGGAGGAAACTGGTTGTGCTAAATTTAGAGTGTCCAAACAACAGCTGTAAATGGGGATTGGGCACCTTGCTCAGGGGTACCCCAGCCCTTGACCTGGTTGGGACTCGAATCAGCAACCCTTTGGTCACAAGCCAAGTCCTATTTCCACTTGGCTGTGAGCTGCTGCAGATGTAGAGTATACAGGAAATGTCATATCAAAATATTGAACTAAGGATTTCAATAATTTGATGTTGGATCTGTCAGATGAAGATTGATACCAGCATCAGCATCAACCCAGCCTTTATTATTAAACTATATTTTCCTATCAGCTGGTTCTGTGTGCTATTGTTAATCCTCTAATAATCCTGTATTTAACTCTTAATTCTTGCTCCCACTCATGCTATTGTCATGGAATAATCTCAAACAGAAACCTGAGATGTTTTTTAATCTGTAATTCCCATTTACTGACTTTCTCCCTCCATTTATAACCATTGAAGAGAGAGTTATGATAAATAAAAAGAAGGACCAACTCAAGTTGACAGATCACATTAACACGCCACACAAACAGCTGCCGTGCTCGGAGAGAATCTGATGTTTGGAGGGAAAAGACGGCAGAGGATCAATATATTTGACTCGTAAAACAACATCACGCGTCGGTGTGTGGAATACAGATGACTGAGCTGCCACATTTACGAAAATGAAATTTTGCCTTGGCGGCACAACCTGATCGATGGCGTTGCCTGTGAGTTCTCTGCCCTCCAGTGTCACGAAATGAAGACCAGACAGCCAGGAGAGAAAATCAATAGTGAATTATGTCATGCTATTTTTGTGAGCCGTTATATATATATGGACCTTATTTATCCCGGCGGAGGCGTCAGCAGTTGGAGCCGTGGAACTGCTCGAAGTTACACTGTCACTTCTTTCAGAGGTTTGAGCAGCATTTAATGTCTCTGAATGAAAAGGCTTGTGGGGA
Organism: Brachirus orientalis; assembly: GCA_016785285.1. Classification (NCBI taxonomy): domain Eukaryota; kingdom Metazoa; phylum Chordata; class Actinopteri; order Pleuronectiformes; family Soleidae; genus Brachirus; species Brachirus orientalis. Next base: position 447,166 of record JAFBJR010000102.1, on the reverse strand, counting down.
AATTTGCTGATTTATTCAAGCTGAGGATTTAAACGGTTTTCAAGGATTCAGGGTTCCTGAGGCACTGCCTCAAATGTGCAACATGTACTGTAAATGTGTAGCGCCGTCTTATAGATCTTCTACAGCGTTTGTGATGATTCAATCCAGTGAGATTTGAGACTCATACTCTGCTTTCACGGTCGGCCGAGTCCAGCTATGACCTCTACATGTGCCGCACTTTCAAAGAAAACTGGTGCTGGACTTTAAAGCAACAAGGGCAAATGTGCCAGAGCAGCAAGAACACGTATCACTGACAACAAGGAGGAAATGCTTTTACCGCGGGTTGTCCGTTAATCTGCAGCATGTCCAACTGTTTAACTTAAAAAGTCATCAACAGATTTGAATACAGTTTACTGGGGACGTAGGTTATTGCTAGGATTACAACGATTATCACACAATTACTAAATTACTCTTCAGCTATTTTGATGAATGATTAATTAATTGGGTGTTTTATTTAAATATTAAAGTTCATAAATCAAGTGTTCAGATTTTTCAGCTTCTTAAATGTGAATATTTCCCCAATATTAGCATTTATATATTTATCAGGAGCTGGGTCAGCTCTGAGGAGGCCGTCATTTTGGACCACATTAGCCTGCGATGGACACACTAAACATCACACAACTTTTCATATTTACATGCATTTGCTTCCTGAGTGGTTGCCCTCTGCTGCAACTTCACTATCGTCCACTGTGTAGAACCAGAACTTGTCTGGACCGAGACGTTTCGGATTAAAACTGCATCGGCTACGTCCGCAGCGTGGGTTTAGCTGAAATGTCAGTGATGACAGTGAAATGAATGTCTGCTAACGGCAGTGTCAGCCGGTGTCAAATCTCTCCCTGAAACACAAACAAGTCCATTAGTATTTGACTCATGAAAAATATCCCACACTTTTAAAATGACGGGAAGGAAAAACAGCAAATTTCCAACAGTGAACTTCTGTAATCACTTCTCGACTTTAAGTTTGTTTTTGTTGGGGTGTTGAGTATGTAAAAAGCTGGTCTGAATCAGCAAAATAAATGCAGCCAAAGCAGACACCACCCTATGACTCCACGGCTCGCAGCTGCACACACTTTCAATCATGATGCCCAACATTTCTCTTTTTTTGGGGGGGGGTTTTGGACAAAAGAGACCGCATTCATCCAGAAACTTAGCACCATGACAACACGCCGTTCCTGTTTACAGCCATTTCTTCTCAATCAGTTTGCTCTGTCTTCTAAAGTATAGTCTTCTCTTACTCAAACTGAGCATATAGGCAAGGTTAAGACAGAGATTAACAGAGTCCACTACTTATCTGCAGTAACCATAGCAACGGAGGTTGATCCACAAAGTTGTGGAGATAAGAACTGATGGAGGGCCTCTCCATCCCTGGAGATATGCACTCTGACGTTCATGGAGACAGATGGAGGGCTAACTGCCCACTTTTCTCAGTGGGTCAAGAGAAGTTAGGACAAGGGTGAGATAAGACAGGAGCAAATGTCCAATGGGAACAGTTCCATGGTTAATTGAATGGTAGAGGAGCATAGACCATTGATAGAACATGGGTCTCAAGGGGGCAAAAGTCCAGAAACTATCGTGGGGCTCGGGTGAGGTTTGGTCGTGTCAGTTGACAGGGTAGTTTCAAGTTTTTCTTAGAGAAACATAAATTAAAATAGGGTGAATTTAAATATTTTTTTTTATTGCTTTATTGAAAATATGGTACTCTTGCCTTTGCAGCAAGAGGTCCCGGGTTCACAACCCCATTGGAACAAGGGGCCTTCTACAAGGAGTTTGCATGTTCTCCCCGTGGTGCGTGGGTTCTGACCGGGTACTCCAGCTTCCTCCCACAGTCCAAAAACAGATTTGGGGACTAGGTTAATTGGACACTCTAAATTGCCCATAGGTGTGAATGTGAGAGTGAATGGTTGTCTGTCTCTATGTGGCCCTGTGATGGACTGGCGACCTGTCCAGGGTGTACCCTGCCTCTTGCCCCATGTCAGCTGGAGTTAGGCACCAGCGACCCCCCACGACCCTCAGTGGATAAAGTGGTAGTGGATAATGAGTGAGTGAGTAAAAATTTGGTGTAAACATCTGAAAATTTGGTGTAAACATCTAAAAAAATATGGATGTAATGATAATAAAGTAAAAACAGATACACAATTGACCTAGTGTTTCTGTTTAGAATCCAGGTTTACAATTTATAACAGAACAGTGAACCCAACACACAGGCGTTTGAAGCCATTCACGGTGGATGTTCCCCTTTTTTCCTCCACAACAACTCAATATAAACCATGATGGTTGAATTATGTAAAAGGTTTTCAGCGGTTACAGTCCATTTGAATGAGACTTAATGTTTGTGGACAACAGATTTGAAAAACAAATTTCACAGTGGGCTGCAAATAACAATTATTTTCATAATTATTTTAATCATCATAAGTTTTCATGATAAATTGATAACTTGTTTGGTCCACACAATGTTTAAAGCTGTTCATTAGTGTTTCCCAAACCTCAAAATGATGATGTTCTTATCTTCAAACCAAAACTAATCAGTTTTAATGAATTTTCTCTAGTAGAGGGAAGAAACCAGAAAATATTCTCATTTCCTGTTTTAATTATTTAAAAATAAACAGATCAAATCGATGATCAAAATTGTTGAAGATAAGTTTAAATAATCAATTACAGCAAAAAAAAAAAAAAAAGTATCATAGCAACTTTTTATGTTTGATTCAGGATATCTTTTTAATCGTTCTTATTCTACAGACAATCATCAGCTAATAGGAAAAATAGTGTTGTGTAACATTAGCATGTCCCATCAAGCCCAGGCCATTACCAGAAGAACAATAATTAATCTGCAAAGTGTTTATGATGTGGCTGACCTTGTCACTCCTGATGAATACTGTTCACGCCACGAGCAGGGAGGCGGCAAACCTCGTTTAACCCTCACAAATAACTCCTCGCGACTCCCAGTCCAGTCCTGTGTGCCAGGCATCACAACAACCTGAAATCACAGGCGCGACCCAAAGCCTGCTGTCACACCTGCTTCTCTGGGCAGCTTTTCAAGGGCACAGTGGGTGTAGCGCCACAAAACTGCAATGAAAGGTTTGGTGTTGACTTCGGCCAGCATTTCCTTTTTCCCCATTTAGCTGCTTTTTTTTTTGGGGCCAGAGTTGTTCCCATCTAAACTAAATGCACCATCTAAATAATCATTAATTGGTAATCAGATGTTCTTTTGGTTTGATTATTTTTTTTTTTACTACTAAATTTTACCCCCATGCCGGGAAACACAGTCTGCATCAGTCTCTCTCCAGAGATCTTCTCTCTGGCAGAGACCAACTCAAAATCGACCCATTGTATGAGACAGATATTACAGCAGAATTTCCATAACAGCTATCTTACACTGTTTGTAACAGCGGCTGCCGAGAGTAAACGCGTCTCATCACTCAGACAATCGGCATATTCTTGTCGAGGAACCTTGGCAGGAGCTACTGTCAACAAACGCTCAAAGATATTTGGCATCCTGCTTGTTTGCTCTGCTACCTGGAGTGTGAAGATCAATATCCATTTCATCTTTGTGAATTCAGTGCAGAGTCTGGTCCCTGATTTGTTTGGAGCAACTTTGCACAAACCGGGAAGAGGAACAATAGTTAGCTTTCAAAAGAGGAAACTCACTGAGTTCAAAGCATCTGATATTGAGTGTCAAATTTTGCTCTTCGCCTCGAGGCGACGTCATTTCTGGGGTTTTTCAACTACATGACAGTTTTCAGCACAGAAATGTGTCTGTACTTGATTTGCTCTGCTGGACTTGGCTTGAAACAGTCAGCAACACTTGTAGATGATTTGTGTACGTGCTACAGAGTTACGAGCTTTTGTGAATCCACAATGTTCAATTGAGAGAAAGTGGAAAACTGTGCTTAGCTGCCTCCAGTTTCTGGAAAAAAACAAAAAAAAAAAACATCTATAAATAAGATGAGATGTGCATTTATTGATCACCCATAGAGGAAATTCACAAGATTTCAAGATTTCATAACTGACATTTCCTGTGCACTATGTAAAACTAAATACAGTATCATATAGAGACACAATTAAGAATAGGCTAAAAAGAGCATAAAAGAATAAAAAAAAAATAACATTAACAGAATGTATAAACAGAATGTGTAGCAGCAGCCATGGCACATTTTGTTGCCTCATAAAAGCTGTAACTTCTAACTTTTACACATCTATTTCTTTTAATCTTGGACAAATTTCTCTTTCATTCACAATTGAGTAACAGTAATCCTTCTCTCATTAGACAATAGGTGTGACTGTGATGTTAATTTTAAACATTTCAACTCATGATATGTAGCACAAGCAACATGAATATATTTTAATTTAATCATGTTAAATTTCCATATACAGTGTGTGTATATATATTTATATATATATGGACAGATGTAGATTACTTATGTCCCAGGCATATTTTATAAGATTTTGGATACAAATCCAGATTCAGGGTGTCTTTTCACAAAGAATGAAATAGTTAATGTTGTCCTTTCTGCTGCTGGATTATGTCAAATTTCCAGACTAATAAAGTAAGTAATCTACTGTATATAAGTTCCTTTGGTGGAAACATTGCCACAGAGATCTATCAGAGATCCAGATAATTTCTCTGTATTTTAATAATCTGAGGATAAAACTCAACAATCAAGTATTTTCAAGTGACCCTTCCTGTACTGCAGCTTTAAACGGAATAAGCTGGAAAGGAGCTGTTGGAGCCGGTCCCTGTTTTAATGTGTTTGTGGAACAATCATGTTTGGTGTAAAAATGAGGTAAATGTCTAATAATCAGAAAGAACAGGGAAGATTCTGTTTTTGAACAGAGCCTAGTCGGTGAGAACATTCCAGGTTAAGTCATGCGTGTATTTGCCCTTGTGCTGGCTTGAACCCATTCACCACGGTGTCATTTAAGAGCCATTTGCTGTTGGAAAGGCCAGGTGATTAAAGTGTACTTTGGCCGGTGCAGGAAACCGTGCATTCTGGGAAGCCTCCAGTAATCCATATCCCCACTCTGTGTGACCTAACTGACTCTGCAAGGCCCAGTTAAGAACTCAATCCTCTCTCGTTAATGGAGGTAATGACTGTGATCAATCTAAAGTTGGTATGGGCGAACGAGGCCCTACAGTATAGCAGGGACTGAGGCCAGGTTAAAGAAAAGAGAGGATTATAAATGAGAGCGGGATTAGATATGGAAGGAGGGGAGGTTTAATGAAACTGAAACTGGAAAAGTAAGCAAACTCTGGAGGGATATTTGTGCCTTTATGGAAAACTGACGCAGTCAGTGTCTTACATACATCTGACGTTGTTGTGCGTCTCCATAGCGCCGAGAATGTCCATGGGAAAACATGGTTTCCAGCAATGAAACAATGAAAAACTGATTAGTAGCCACTTAAGAGAAACCCTAACCTGGGAAAACCTTGGTTAGGGTTTCTCCCTAAATCACTCGCTCTATTGTTACAAAGTCCAAAGAGAAAATCAGTGTTTTTAGCTCAGGGGGACTCAGGAGCTGCAAGTCTGCTGCTGTGGTGTTTGGTTAGTTTGTGCCATTGAGGTTAATCCTAACAAAGGATTTCAAACACCACAGTCACAAGATAATACATTTGAACTTGAAGTGATGAGGCAGCAGTGGATCAGCGACTCCCTGTGTGCCTGTGTGATGTAAAATCAACAGTTTTCTCTATGGACTTTGGTGCAGGAGAGTGAGTGGCAAATAAACTTCAGCTGGAAAATGTTGTTTAAAGGAAAGGTCCGGAGTTACAGACATTCTCGGTCTACTTCCTGATGATAACGAGTCCACACTTTGTGTCGGTATCACTATTGCGTCAATGGGATGATTTTTTGGGGAAATTTCGTGTTTTGTGTTTTTCGTGTGAAAGAGCTACAATGGCAGTGAATGGGACATAGGATCGAGTTGAGACAAATCACTGTTTTTAAAGAGGACGTTCACTGGAAAATCACATTTCTGATGTTTTTTGGTGTGTCCCCGTGTCCTTCCTGTATCTAAACATCACTAAAGTGTCACAATAAACACTTCAGCCTGCGCTCGAGCAAGCGGTTTTGAAAAGTCCAGTTTAGTTACGTAACTAGCACATTTGCCGTGCAACGAACCCTCCCCCAACAGCTACTCCCGGTCATGGGCGTGAACATTCAATCTGAAGAAGAAGAAGAAGAAGCACCGCGGAGCAGTCAGTCATCTGGTAGCTGGCCAATTACAAGAGACTCAGTGTTCTGGGGGGCGGGGCATTAGCTCAGAAACAGAGTGCCTGTTCAGAGGCTGGCAGTGAGCAGCAATAATCTGACTTAATCTGAAGAGACTATGAGGTTTTGGACCATAAATATTATTTAATTTATCTAAGTAGACATCAGTAATCTCGATTTTTGGTTCAAAAAGACCTATTCTATGTGACCTTTAAAACCCCTGCAAGGCTCAAAACAACATATCACTTGTGTGCTAGTGAGGAGAGGGTTTCTACAGACAAACAGACAGATTCTATAAAAGGCTGTTTATGAAGATGGTAATTTACAGGGAGTTAGGTTTTCGTGACGCCGTCTTCATAGTCCGCATCAGTTGATTGAAGAGTGTAGCACCAAACACTCAGTGGACACCAGTACAGGAGAATATTTCCATATTTCAATATAGGCTAATATTGGAGTAGAAATTGAAAGGGGGATGCATAGAACAGCATAGTCCATTTGGAGAAGACAACTTCAGGTAAAGTACAGGCTTTATAAACAGTCTAGGGCTGCAACGATTCCTCGAGTAACTCGATTTCAAAAAATGATCGAGGAATTTTCTCTGCCTCGAAGCCTCGTTTAATTAAATTAAAAACGTTCTGCAGATTCTTTTTAGCGTGATGCAATGTGCTTACGTCACAGGGTGTGCGTCCCCTACAAAGTGGAAGAAGATGGAAGCGGGCTTTGGGTAACGTGTGTGGACAGTTTAGCTGCACAGAATGGCAGACGCCGGGATTGAAAACAGTGAATACAGTGAAAATGAGCAAACGCAGCAAAGTGGAAGTAATAGGAGGAACAGGATAAAAGTATGCTTTATCCAATTACCCAATGAATTGATTGAATATTCGATAGAATACTCGATTACCAAAATATTCGATAGCTGCAGCCCTAAAACAGTCTAACATAGAATCTGTCTGTACACTTGCAAAGTTACAGACACTTGGTTTGTTTGTAGAAAGCCTCTCCCCACTATCACAGGGGTGAAATGTTGTTTTGAGCCTTAACTAAAAATATTAATTTGTTCAGACGCAAAGCTATGTCGAAATGCTATATACGGAATTTTTCAAAAATCATCCGATTGACGTGATAGTGATACCGACACAAAGTGTGCGCTCATTTTCATCAGGAAATAGACGGAGACTGTCTGTAACTCCGGACCTTTCCTTTAACTGTGAGAAAAAAGCCTTGAAAACATCCTTAAGATATTGTAGACTCGAGCAGGTGTAGTCTTTTGTTCCGATGCTTCAGTCTCCTTTATCCATCTGTCCCTGCTCGCAGCCATGGTTTCATTGAGTACAAATGTCAAGGGCTCAGGCTGGTTTGGCAGCGCCACCGTTGATAATTTGTCAGTACCTCGTACAACCACACTTCATGCAGACCTCAACTGTCCCTTTAAGCAAAATAAAGAGATAGGTGGTAAAAGGATGTGAGAAGGTGAGAGGAATGAGATAACAATAATAGAGTGTGACGCACAATTAAAGAGAGAAACTGAGACGGCGGGAGTCGTGACGACGACAAAGACGTAAAGAATGAAGGGAAAGGCCGAAGAGGACAAGAGCGGCGAGCCTTTGAGATGAGGCGCCGCTTATTTTCTTTCCTCCTTTCTCACTCTCCCTCCTCTGAGACGCTGCTCTTTCAGGCGATCATGAGGTTTCCCCCCGCAGATCTGATTACCTCTCTCTCTCAATGAAGCTGGATCACAGTCTTTAATTAAAATGATTGGGCTTTAATTATACGCTGTCACACCTTAAAGGACAGAAACCCCTCAGCGCTCTTGAGCTCTGTCAAATTTCATTTGAACGTGCCTTCCCTTCCTGTTAGTATTCACTGTGTCAACGGTGGATTCTTTGACTTAAAGACTGATAAGGTGAAACATCTGCATTCATAAATAAGCATGTATCGACACTTGTACTCTCCTTTTTTTGTGTTGAAGGGGGTAAAAAAAAAAAAAAAAAAAACATTATCAGACATTTAACAGCAGCAGGAGCCACTGATCCAAACTCCCACTGATTTATCTCTTTCCAATTTCATCGGAAAGTAAATGATCCGCACCTAATTTCTGCTGGGAACTTTCATCGCCATCCAAAAAAAAATTCCCCACAAATGAGAACATTTGCGGGCCCCGTGTGCAGGTACGGAGCCGATCTAATCACACACTCGTCAGGTTTGCTGCCTCACTGATGTCAGTGTGTGTCAGCACACACACACACAAGAGTGTGATGTCTTTCTGTCACTCAGTCAGCTGACTGTCATCGTACCATCTCACTCTGGTACGCCAAGGGAAGGGTGCTAAAAATGGAACGGTGGGGGTCGGTTATTTTGGCATTATTCCTAATGGAAATGCGGAAAAACGAAAAAGGACCGTACCAAACTGAACCGAACCACGCGGTGGAAACGCGGCTGGAAATCAATCTTGACGAGGGATGTTGCTGAAAATGAAGCAGATAAAAAAAAAACCTTAACGCTGCTGCTCGGCTTTTAACCGGCACGAAGAAACAAGTGCACGTTATTTCAAATTTAGCATCACTTCATTTTGTTGTTAGTTCATTGTTTTTAAATGTCTTCATGGTCTTGCCCTACAGTATCTGTCCGACCTGCTTCAGCCGTTCGCTCCCTCGCACTCTCTGAGGTCGGCAGATCGGTCTCTCTTAGTCGTCCCGAAGACAAAGTGGAAGCTCAGAGGTGACTGTGCTTTTTTCTGTTGCCAATCTGAAACTGTTGAATGAGCTGCCTTTGCAAATCATGCAGACCGACTCACTTCCTGTTTTTAAGTCCTCTCTTAGAACACTTTTTTTTCCCTCTTTTGATTTGAACTCAGTTTGAGAAGTTTGCATTGACTGTTTTATTGTTTTATCACCTTTTCCACCAAAATTACCAGGAACTTACAAGGGAACATAAGTTTGTGTTTACTGTTTTATTGTTTTATCCCCTTTTCCACCAAAATTACCAGGAATTTATATTACCAGGAACTTACAAGGGTAAATAAGTTTGCGTTTACTGTTTTATCCCCTTTTCCACCAAAATTACCAGGAACTTATATTACCAGGAACTTACAAGGGTAAATAAGTTCCTGTTAATCTGTGTAGTTGGCATTTCCACTGTACCTCAAAGTTCTTGAGTGTTGTTGATGACGTACAGTCAAAACATTTAACACACTCTCCAGAAGTCTCAAATAACACAAAAAAAGACACTAGATTTGTCGCTAGTCACTTTTTTGAAAAAGAGTCGCTAAAGGGTCTGAATACTTGCTAAATATAGAGACAGCCCCGCCCCTCCAGAGTTCCTGCTGATCTGAAAAGTCATGAGTAGGTAATACATCTACCCGGGTAAATCAGTTACCAGAGTAATTTCGGTGAAAACGCAAGGTTTTTTGCTTGAATAAATTTGTCCTCATGTCTGTGTACAGCACTTTGGTCAACTGTGTTTTCTAAATAAAGTCGGATTGGATTGGAAAAACCCTTTCGAGGGAACGCCAGTGTAACATGTTCCAGTTTAAACCTGGGTTTAAATGGGCATTTCTGACCTTTGTTTTTTGTTTTTTACTTTTCAGGAGGTGGTGGTGGCGGAAGTTTTCTTCTTCTATCCACCAGTTTCTTCTATTATTTCCAGGTTAAAGCCCAGGAACTGTAGCACATGTGCAAAAACTCAAGGCCATTTTGGGTCTGATTGAACATAAACATTCAATAGTAATTCCACCTCCAACTTCAGTCGGACTAACATGTTTATGTGTTTGTAAAAGTCTAGTTTCAGTCCTCATATCTGTGTACAGCACTTTGGTCAACTGTGTTTTCTAAATAAAGTCGGATTGGATTGGAAAAACCCTTTCGAGGGAACGCCAGTGTAACATGTTCCAGTTTAAACCTGGGTTTAAATGGGCATTTCTGACTTTTGTTTTTTAGTTTTCAGGAGGTGGTGGTGGCGGCGGTGGAAGGCGTCAGTTAATGACCTGGGTTTAAATGGGCATTTCTGACTTTTGTTTTTTAGTTTTCAGGAGGTGGTGGCGGCGGCGGTGGAAGGCGTGAGTTTAAACCTGGGTTTAAATGGGCATTTCTAACTTTTGTTTTTTAGTTTTCAGGAGGTGGTGGTGGCGGCGGTGGAAGGCGTCAGTTTAAACCTGGGTTTAAATGGGCATTTCTGACTTTTGTTTTTGTTTTTTAGTTTTCAGGAGGTGGTGGCGGCGGCGGTGGAAGGCATCAGTTTAAACCTGGGTTTAAATGGGCATTTCTGACTTTTGTTTTTTAGTTTTCAGGAGGTGGTGGCGGCGGCGGTGGAAGGCGTCAGTTTAAACCTGGGTTTAAATGGGCATTTCTGACTTTTGTTTTTTGTTTTTTTGTTTTCAGGAGGTGGTGGTGGAAGGCGTCAGTTAATGACCTGAGGAAAGAGAATGTGGATTAAAAGAATGCCTGAGCTGGTTTCCTGCCTCCCTGCCACCGTCTCCATTGTACAGCTGCTGTCAGCGCTGGCATGGCTCCCCTGACAATCTGCTCTTTAATAGCTAATATCAGGGTACATTTCCTCAGGCACTGGACCGGAACGGAGAGACGGCGGGCCGCACTGTGGGCATTTCCCTCTCTGTCCTTTTTTGCCTTCCCCGCTCTGTCTCCATATCCTGGTGCAAGGACTCACACAAACACACACTTGAAGTTGACAGGCAGACGCCGAGTCATCCCCGCTAATCTATACCATCTCGCTGTGTCCAGCTGTTCGTCCATCTCTGAAACGCACATGTTTTCAGCGAGGAAGCGAAGGAATACTGATGCTCTGTGAGCTTTTATGAAGTCCACGCCTGTGATTTCACGCTGTCTGCGCCTTTATTCCTATATGTTGCACTTATTCTTTGCACATCAGCTTGAACCAATCTGAGCAGATGGATTTGTGAAATCCAAAAGACTTTGGAATTTATTCATCGGGTTGGCTGAGCAAAGTTCTGCGTTTAGTTTTCAATTTCCACCCCTTGACTTTCCTCAAGCTAATTCACTGAAAAAAATGTAAATATTCTTTCAACATTTGCTCACCTTAATCTTTAAAACCTGTAACATGTCCAAGAGCGATACCTTTTAATTTCACGACTGAGCAGGTGAGAAGCTCACAGTGCAAGTAAAGCGATACGTCCTCTAACGGTATCATTATGGCTGAAAACACCAAAAGGTGTCCATGAAAAATGGATTCTACTGCTAAAAATAAACCTGGAGGTTCAATGGGACTTTACTATACTCGCATATTTAAATTAATCACATATTTAAACCACAATCATAGTTTGCCACAATGTGCCACACTGCTGCCGCTCTAATTAAGTTTCCTTAACACATATGGTACCAAAGTACCATAATAATAATATTCCAACTTGTATTTTGCTGACTATTTAAGTCTAAGTTTAAGTTTTTCCTGTGATAGTTTTCATTTGGAAGCACTGAGTCAAATGAATGTATGCTGCTCAGAGTACATTTACTCACAGTAGTGACAGTATAATTCCACCAACTGCTGAGCAACACTGTGGTGTGTCCTTCTAACTGCTCTTTGTGAGTCTGCAGCCTGGTCACTGGGGGAAAGCACTTAATATCTTAATGCCATGTGATCGTGTTATTTCGACTAAAATCAAGCTAGTCTTAGTCGGACTAACAAACCTGGATGATGCAATTACTCCTGCGCGTCTTTCTTTGAGCAACACGGCAACCACAAGATCCATCTAGTTTGTATCACGATTAACATATACTGTACAGCAGCTACTAAAACCTACAGAACCACAGCACCGTCCAGCTTTTCTGTAAGGTACAGGTCAACAGGAAACTGATTCTATGAACGCTAGCTGATAGAGAGATACAGCGCCACCTACAGAGGTGGAGTCAGACATTATATGGATAAACACTGCATGTAAACATAATGGTTAATACAACATTAAACCTTAGAATTCTTCTGGCGTGCCAGTGCATTTTGTGACTTCTGCACAATTATCACTACTCTTATTTTTTTTTAAAGGGATATAAAATAAATAATAACTTTGACTCAACAACACATGAGTCATGTATTATTCTCATGGCCATATACCAAGGGTGTGAGCACTAAGGGTTAATATGAACAAGCTAAAAGAGGAATATATGCTTCATTTTCTGGTTGACCAATGAAGTCACAGACCAGAACAACGCAGCTAGTTGTAAGCATTCCATGCCTTTTTTTTTTTTTTTACTATCTATTTGTACAACTTCAGACTCCTCGTCAGATCAAAAATGCATCTGGATTTTGTCAGAATTTCTTTAAGTTTTCTTCTTCTATCCACCGGTTTCTTCTATTATTTCCAGGTTAAAGCCCAGGAACTGTAGAACATGTGCAGAGACTCAAGGCCATTTTGGGTCTGATCGAACATAAACATTCAATAGTAATTCCACCTCCAACTTCATTTCAGAAATTTGATTTACTATAGTTCAACTTCAGTCGGACTAACATGTTTATGTGTTTATAAAAGTCCACTTTCAGTCAGACTAACTCAATAATTGTTTCTTTTCCATGATGTCCCTCCAGGCAACTGTATTTACTGATGCTATACATTTTAAAATAAGTATCTTAGAAAGACAAATTATGGGCCTAATGTCTCTTTTTCTCCGAGCAAACACGTCTCTCCCTGTGGTCTCCGCTCGCTCTCACTACAACCATTACTCATCCCTGAACTCTTAGGTTTAAATTAGGTTTGTTGCCGTTGATGTGGCGTCAAATACTTGGGCCTCCCAGATAACGCGGTATTTACGCGCCTTGACAATTAATTCTTCTGACATCTGAGTGCATTAATATTCATTAGCCGGCGCCACTTGTGACAAACCGCCGCCTCCGTGCACTGTAGATATGATAGTGAGATGATGTAGAAATGTGCTCCTTGTTTGTGCCCAGTGTGTGTGTGTGTGTTGTTATGACAGCTTGTTGGTGAAGGTGTTTTCAGTTCTGTACAATGTGTTTTTTTTCCAATTTTCCCGAGGTCTAAGCACTTGTTTAACGATGAAGACTGTGTAGAATCCATTCAAGATTGGTATCTCAGTGAAGATAAAGTGGGAGGAGGTCATCAGCTGAATTTCACCTTTACAGTTTAGACTTCTAGTTGGACGTGTGTATGAGGAGCAAGTAAAAACAGTTTGCGTGCCGCCGTCTGCTCTGCATGGTTGCAAACAAGCAAAGATTTCCCTTTTTAAGCACCTTAAATAACTAACTTTATTCCTCCTCATCCCTCGCTGTCTCACAGTAACATACATTATTTAGGAGGATGTTTTGTATAAGCACTGAACTAAAACTCACCCTGACATTTTTGCATCTTTGTTTGATTAAAGCCAGTGTGCTGGAGAACATGTCTGATGTGAGGTAAGACCTTGTGTCAAACCCTAACGTTTTCTTTCTAAAACAAATGCAAGATTTATGTAGATGTTCACAGGGATAAATCCAGCCGACCTGCATTGTATTAAACACAGGAAATTATGCTGACTATACACTTAAAGCTAGGATTTGTGGCCAAACTGAGGTCAGTCATACTCGTACAGTTCTGTTTTCATTTAAATTCTGCTCCGCATACGCCTGCCATCACCACTACCTCGGCTTCTGTGAAGCCTAGAAAATAAAAATAAGTGACTAAAATATATATTTATATTAATTCATATCTTTTTTGCCGTTTTCGCAGAAGAGCACATAACTTTTAAAGGTCCAGTGTGTAAGAAATAGTGACATCTAATGGTGACAAATGCAAGAACCCTCTGCTTACCCCTCTTTTTCCAAAGTACGTCAGGGAACTACGGTGGCCTTCAAACACCAGAAAGGATGTTGTGAAGTTAGCGTGCACTTCAAAATGTAAAACTTATGCTGTGGCTCAAACTGCTGTAGAAACATTGCAAGATGACATAAAACACACATAAAAGTATGTATAAGTACATATAAAGGGCTTATTCTAAGGCTACAAAATAAACAATTCATGTTTTTAGATTTATTTTAAAGCAATTATATAGTTCTACAAAAATACTTATAAAAGAATATTACAATTCTGTCATTAAAACCACCTAAATGTTACACGCTGGACCTTTAACATACACTGTGCTGCAGCACTGTGGGACACACGGAGCAGAAACGGCAACTTTAGAAAAAAAACAAAGCTTAAAGACTGTAGAGACATCATATCCACTTTAACTGAGACGGTGAATATGTTATTTTTGGAAACGTGCCCAGTATGAGCATGAGGTACGTTCACACTGAGCCAATAACTGCTTAAATGCACATATGGGGACCTGATTTTTGCTTTCAGAAAAACTTTAGCTTACACTTTACCTTACATTTGTGGCGGTTAGTCGGTGAGAAACTGCAGTACTGTATGCGGATTACATAATGGAAAATGATAACCAGATTGTGAAATTGTAATATAGTTCTGTACAATTTAGGAGCCAAAAATTTCACCCAAACCTTGACATTCCCTGTTAGACACGATCTGGAACACCTGCTTTGGCATCTCAGCTGTTAAATTGTTGTATTTTCACCTCAAGCAACCTTTGAAATTCAAGTGTGAATAGGTAAGACTCTGCAAAATGGGTCACGGTCCTCGCCGCGCTCTGGAAATGTGGTCCTGATTTAGAGACTTGTGGAACATTGGAAGAAGACATGGCGAGAGGTAAAAATCAATCCCAGAGTGCAACAGCTCAATGTGTTTCCAATTCCTTTTTTTTTTTTTTTTTTTTTTTTTAAAAAACTTATATTGTTACAGTTAACGGGGAAGATTTTCATCGGGCCAATTTCATGACATGATAACCGGCAGCTTCAGGAATATTACAGTGGAGGAGGCAGCGGCTGCTTTAGCAAGCGGCTGCAGCTGCCAAAGTCTGTCTCCTCTGCAGGAACCGACGCGCTGCAGATTAAATCGCTGAAAATAATAATCTGCACCTGGTTGCTGTCAGGTAGCGGGAGTCACACTTAGTTTTTGTTTACTATTTCAACGTGTTTTGAGGTAGCGGCTCAGCCGAGGATCTTTCTTTTTTATGCAGACACCTGCGCTGAGATTAAAACAACCACCTGGCCACGACTTAATGAGTATGAAAGTTACACAGACAAACAAAAATGTCATTAAAAACAGGATGAACGCAAAGACGTGTGGAATATAGACGGGGCGAGGCTCGGAGCACATTATGTTTAAAGGTAATAGAGGCAGGATTTCACCGCCGTTGATTGATGGGTAATTCAATGATTGCCTCCACCAAGGAGGTTATGTTTTCACCAAGTGATGGCTCGTCTGTCTGTTCACAAAGTTATTGGACGGATTCTGATGAAACGCTGATAGATAGATAGACAGACAGACAGACAGACAGACAGATAGATAGATAGATAGATAGATAGATAGATAGATAGATAGATAGATAGATAGATAGCAGGCTAGCTGATAGATAGATAGACAGACAGACAGACAGACAGACAGATAGATAGATAGATAGATAGATAGATAGATAGATAGATAGATAGATAGATAGATAGCAGGCTAGCTGATAGATAGATAGACAGACAGACAGACAGACAGACAGATAGATAGATAGATAGATAGATAGATAGATAGATAGATAGATAGATAGATAGATAGCAGGCTAGCTGATAGATAGATAGACAGACAGACAGACAGACAGACAGATAGATAGATAGATAGATAGATAGATAGATAGATAGATAGATAGATAGATAGATAGCAGGCTAGCTGATAGATAGATAGACAGACAGACAGACAGACAGACAGATAGATAGATAGATAGATAGATAGATAGATAGATAGATAGATAGATAGATAGATAGCAGGCTAGCTGATAGATAGATAGACAGACAGACAGACAGACAGACAGATAGATAGATAGATAGATAGATAGATAGATAGATAGATAGATAGATAGATAGATAGCAGGCTAGCTGATAGATAGATAGACAGACAGACAGACAGACAGACAGATAGATAGATAGATAGATAGATAGATAGATAGATAGATAGATAGATAGATAGATAGCAGGCTAGCTGATAGATAGATAGACAGACAGACAGACAGACAGACAGATAGATAGATAGATAGATAGATAGATAGATAGATAGATAGATAGATAGATAGATAGATAGATAGATAGATAGATAGATAGATAGATAGAGATAGCAAGCTAGCTAGCTAGCTGATAGATAGATAGATAGATAGATAGATAGATAGATAGATAGATAGATAGATAGATAGATAGATAGATAGATAGATAGATAGATAGATAGATGCGTTCAAAATAAAAAGTGACAGCGATTGTCTCGGGTCATACAAAAACAAGTGCTCTGATCCCAGAATGATGATTCTTTTAATAAACTGGGGATAAAACTCAACAATGAACAATGATTTTCCAGCCAGCTGCAGCTTTAAAATGCCACGCTGAAGAATTCAAACAAACTGCTTCGCACAGCATTTCTTCCAGCTACGTCTGAAGCGCTGGAAGGTGCAGTGACATGTCTGGCATCGTCGCCCCACTGATCTCTTTTCAAGAAGAGCTCGGTGCCTTTTGCATGTCTTTGTAATCTCAACGCAATGAATCACACAAACCGGGACAGTGGCTGCACACTTGGCGGCGCACATGGCATTCGTGATGTTAGAGCTTCTCCCTGGAGCTCTTTCCGCTGCCTCAAGCACACCTGGCCATTTACCAGGACTGTGTGTTTTTAATAAAAATATTTAGACACTTTATTTATACGGCACTTTTAAAGGCACTCAGAGGCACTTAACATGGATAAAAGATTACGATCCACACTCTCACATGAAGACATCACTCACAGAGCTGAGTGTTTATTAAAAGCAGCTTTAAAAAAGGCTGAGTTCTGAGTGTTGTTATTGAGCTGAGGAGGGAGGTAAAAGTTCCTGAGGCCAAAAACTGTGAAGCTGACGCCTGTGTCACTTCAGAAACCATTGCTACATTTCCGCGCCTTCTGCAATGGTCTGATTTAAAGCTGTAGTGTGTAACTTTTAAATATAGTCAATATCTTTAGTTCACACAATGCTGAGTAAGTCTATAAGCTTCACACCATTTTCTCTTTCTGTGGAGACATTCCCACACTGCACACAGAGTGATCCATTTTACATCACGGACTGAGGTAAGGCAGAAGATGTCATTTTCTGTTACAGTACCTCCTCAATGTGGGTGGGGTCGTCATAGCGCGGCTACACGAAACTGCCGTGATGTCACTTTATACGCGACACAAGCACACAAAGCAGCTCTTTTCTTTGTACTGAATCATTTTCCTCAGTGTTCACTGAATGGTTCAGTACTTCCTGCATGACCGGAGCACAGACTCCGGTCACTGAACTGAAATACGGCTGAACGGGTTGTGATTGGGCTCACGATCTCCGTCTTTCAGCAGTTTTGTCGCTAATACACCAGACTCCTCTGTTAAATATGGAGATTTTAGAAATGTCCTTGTTAAATGTTGGAGATTAACACCATGCTTTCAGGATTTTTAAGTCTTTTTAACTGATCTACAGTTTGGCATTGTTCGGTTTGATTCTCGTATCGGATGTCATGCTCATGACTCTTCCAGTGACGACACTCTCTGACAAATCAGTGGCCGGCAGTCTGTCCATGTCACATTTCAATATCGGCTCAGTTCACTTGGAACCTAAAAAAGTACCGGGTACTGGGTACTATCAGTAATGGAAAAACAGAAATAAAAGAGTAAAATTGAGCCAAGCTGAGCAGTGCTAGGACTGTATAGTGGATAAGCGCCAATAGGCTACTAAAGCAAGATGGATGCATGAAGATGAAAATATGGCAAAAGTCAATAGAGGTTCAAAAGAAGTTCCGTATTGGAGCTTTAAAGCTTCACTGCGTAAAATGTTTTGCTTGATTGTGACATTGTTATAAACTGCTGCACTTACTACCTGATTGGTTGTTATTGACTGTGACTTGAATGTCAGCTGTGTTGTTTCTTTGTCAATTGTACTTTCTGAAATGAAGCAAAGAGCTGTGGAGGATCAAGTGCCCCATTTTGCTTAAATGTGTCTAGGCGTGTCGTGGATGCAGAGCAAATATGATACGGAGCTGAAACAGACCCACTATAGCGAGTGCAAAACCAAGCTTAAGAAGACATCAAAAAAACCTACTTTCATTGTGATGTTTGCTCTACAGTACAGACAGCAATAATTATATCGTGTTGTTCTTCTGGTCAGCTGAGTTGTTGTCTGTCCAACTGTGACCCTGCATCACCTTATAAAACACTATGTTTTAAAAGCCACCGATGCCTGAACTCATCCCTCATACCTGACTCTCCAGGCAAAGATCCCCTGTCTCTGAAAATTCAATAAACAATTACTGAGTCAGCAGCCAGCTTATGGCAGATGAGCCACAGAGTTGATATAATCAACGGTGAGACCATCCAACTCCTTAAGCAACCTCACGCTGTGTGCAGCAAATGTGAAACGCCAGAACGGTGTTTTTTTTTTTTTCCTCGGGTTTCAAAAACATTGATTTTGAACAGAAAAGCCGCAGCTACATGACGCCAACAAACAAAGAAACACACATGTTGAGGAATGTGTCACAAGCTGGAAAACACAAACCTTTCCTGTCGCTGCCGTTAGACACCTGGGAGGTGTTCACACCCTTGCCGATCTCCTGATTGGTGGTTTCCTTGGTGACCACTGAGCCTTTGAGCTTAGTCTTCGGAGTGTCCAGGGATTTTAGCTTCTTGGCATGTTTGGTCCCCTTGTAGTGGGCCAAGGCCTGGCTCTGTGAAGGAGAGCAAATGGCTGGATCAATTTAATGCTGGAAGTAGCAAATGAACACTGCAGAGCGCGGTTGAATCCGACTATGAAGATTAAGGCAACACAAGCAGAGTCACTGAAGCAGACTGTATCTTATTAACAATAGAAGCTGATGTTGTAGAGTCCTATAACAAGAGTAAAGTAAATATCTGGTTCAGTGTCTGCCAAATTATAGAAAAAAAATTAACTATTTTTATGATTAATGTACCAGCGTAATATTGCTTTCATAAGTAAGTGAAGTGGTCTTTTTAAATTATTTATTGAAAAGGTGCTTCGGAATGATTTATTGCTCCAAAAAAATGAGCCACTTTAGAAAACCTTGAGGTAAAATCCTTTTTTCTTTTAAATAGAATAAAGAGTTTTGCCAAACCAACCCATTTTTCTTGGTTTTGGCACCTGAACGGCTGTAGACATTTCAAATTATACATGAGTAGAAATGAAACAACCTGTTATTAAGCTCATTTCTTTAACAGAGTCACTTGGGTCTGTGCGACCCGTGGTGTTTCATTTAAAGTCTGAACAGGTCAACACACAGACACACAGAAGCGGGATATATGCAAAGACTTTGAGTTGTCCTTGTTTACCTCTGCACACGTCCCTGCATTCATTGCCTGTGGCAAGAGTGAGGGAGGCACTTGAATAAATAAATGTGCTGACCGTACGACCCCATGAGATATTTGTTGGCATCTGGGACTAAGACATAATTCCAGGTAGTTTCTCTACACAACATTGAAAAAATATAAAAGTTTCCTTATCTGACTTAGTGAATGTTTATTACTTTGACTACTCAAATTCATTAGGTCTAAAAGAGTATTTGACAAGTTAAAGGTCAATTCTGTAACATCTAGTACTACTCACAAGCTGGGTGTTACCCCCCCCCCTGCTGAATTATTTTTGTCCCTGGTGGGGACATCATTAGTTTTATCAAAAAGTCTGCATTTTTGACAGTTGCATAAATTTTGACAAAATTTTATTTATTTTCAAACGCACGTTTGAGGCCTCTAGGAAAGTTTGATTCTCACAAAACATGGATTTGAAATAAGAGTTCAATAACTCGCTTAGGATTGGGCTTGCCACAATAGCTCCTTGGCGCCCCCTGTATGTGTTTTGGGCTCTATATTCATGAACTCCTGTGAGGGCCCTTTTAACTCTGCAGCTTTCACTCTTTTTACTCTTCTATTGTACATTGAGTGCATTTTTTTAATTTAATTTCTTTTACAGTAAGTGATTGTTGTCATTGTTTTTTACCATAACGGCCATTTACTATTGTTATGTTTCTCTTGTAAAAGACAGTTTACTCCCAGATTAGATATATAATTGTCGATGAAATGACTCTTTAAGTTTGTTTGGCTCTGCTGTAAAAAAAATAACAAAACATAAAAGTGTGTGATTTACTTCTCTCTATAGAGCTATAATTTTGATGTAAAGGGCAAAATTTCATTTGAACTTTTGTCTGTCGCGCCCTAAAACGTGTCATCGCTGACGGGAGATGAAGCATCAGACTTCAGAGGAAGTAACGGAAACAGTAAAATAGATTCTGAAGGCTTATTTGCTGCATAACGAGCGTAGCAGGAACTGCTTGATGGCTCTTATTCATGTGCACATAACACACCGTCACACGTTCTTCACGTGCATTAGCTACGACAGCCTGACAAACAATGTTAACTCACATCAAAGAGCCTCGGGTCGTTGTTTAAACCCATAACAACCACTGTGTGTGTGCGCGTGGACCCTCAGTGTTGATGTGCTGGGGAATCAGGATTCAGACGAATTCATGGTATCTGTTTTTTTCTTCTTTTCCCTCCTAATCTTTTCACTTGTTCCTTTGTTAAACTTCACATTCAGTAAAATACAATGTAAGCTATAAATTACTGACGGAAGCATGAGGATGAGACGTTGCCATGGTTGCACTGCTGAGTGAACTGAAATGAAATAATAAAATTAAGTTGGCCCTGTGTTTTACCCTTTCGCCACGTTTTATGCTATGAGTTCATTATATATTGTTAAAATTAGAAGTCAAAAGTGAAATAGAAAACATTATTGCCATGTTTGAATGTATGAAGTATAACTAAAGCGCAAAGTACAACTAAAGCGCACACATTAAAATGTCATAAAACAAGGGAAATTGTGTTGATGTTATTATTTAAGACCCGCCTTCACGCAGGATTTTTCAGGGTCAAATTCAAGCCATTTTATGTTAAATGTTTGCACTTTTCCACCACTTTTACAGCTGCTTTAGATCATATATTCATACAAATTCATACCCACACTCATATTTCACTTTTTATCACCTTAAAATAGAGGGTATTATTCTACAAACTACCAAAATTGTGTTTTTCCACTGGTTGCAGCCACAAATGCACACAAAAAAGAAGTCTGTCTTACTTTATTCTGTAAAATTGACAGACTTTGTCTTTTGTCTGGCAACATTAGATTTTCTTCTGAGAGGCTTCTAAGGTGCAACACGAACTATTCAATCAGACAATGTTTGATAGTGAAATAAATGCATCGCAATTTCAAGCATTTCCAAGTACCCCAATTTACAAAGACATTTACAAAGATGTGACATATAAACTGACCACTGTTAAAATCTACAAAATGTATAAACATGAGTAGGAAAACGGAAGACAAATCTTAGAGTCTGACTCGTGTGTTCAAACTGTTCAAATGATGCTTCCGTTCTTCACCCCGGTCTGACAACACAGGACTGATTCGCAATCCCCATGAGCGAGACCGACACCCTGTCCATCCACGTCATGATCATGACCATGCACGGCGTGGAGTAGCCCTCGCGTCCGTCCACAACTGTGCAATTCCTGGACGTGTCTGTGCAGTTGCAAGAGTGCGGCACCTCCGCCGACTCTCCCCAGTCCAGAGGCCCGTCGAACAAACCGCAGCAGAAGCCGCTTCTCTCCATCTGCTGAAAGGCCACCTGGTCCTTCTGTGGCCGTCCACTCAGTGGCAGCAGCTGCCTCATGTGATGCTTCACCTTCTCCTGAGCGGCTGCTGTTCTTGTTATAGCTCCCAACACGCCCACGGCCAACATCACGAGCAGCACGGTGAGCCGGCCCAGGAAGAAGAGCGCCAGCAGGCAGCGGTTCTCTCTGATGGCTCCACAGCAGCCCACGAAGCCCAGGATCATCGTTGCTGCGGCGACAAACACCAGGAGGTCAATGGCTGGAAGATGTTCATCAGTGATCTGGTACTGGTCTTTGTTGACCCTGGCGTGCAGCAACAACCCTAAAATGACGATTCCACCCAGGAAAAATAAGAAGTTGAAGGTGAAGAGGGAGTACTTGATGAACTTGTTGACCGCCATGGTTTGACTCTACAGTCAAGACACGGCAACTGAAACGTGGACCATGCGAAGGATGGGAGGGGCTGGAACTTTTGAACCATCAAGTGGGTGTGACAATGAGTGGGTGGGGATGAGGTGGGGTGGGACCTTGTTGAAAGTAGAACAATATAAACTGACCTGTGGTGGAGGAAGGAGTCATTCTTCCAGGTTTCACATTATCCAATGACACCAACTCCAGACGCAGTCACACAGGGAGGAAAGGGAGTAAAACAAAAACCTTTGTTTTGTTTGTTGTCTTTGTTATCTTATTTCTATTTTATATTTATATGATTTGGCACCAACAACCAGTGCAGATTCATCAAATTGTGAGTTCTTTACCTTGAAACAAACCTGATTGTGATCATGAAGAATGAACTCAGGTCTTATTTACACAGAAACAGAACTCTCCCTATACATGCTTTTTACATTTTCATTTTCAAAAAGCACAGCTTTGTTTCAAGAAATGTTTTCATCCACACCCCCTCATCCACCCCCCCCCCCCCCCCACACACACACACACGACTGTAATCGCTGTAGTAAATATACAGAAAGTTTTTTTTTTAATATACCAGCATTTCAACCACATGGAAATAGCATTTCTGGAGCCCTGAAATGGTATTTTTTGGAAACAGGTCTGGAAACAGAATGGGAAGATCTCAAAACACCACCCTTTCATGTAGTCAACCAATACAAACCACTGGGGAAACGATGATGTCATAACCCCACCTCTCTCTTACACTGGCATTCACACCCACAGCAATTTTCCAAGCATTGTGAAAGTGTTACCTGAAAATAAACCTGATTCTGATACTGAGGAGATGCAACAACTGAAATAAGGTCTTATCCACACAGAAACCAAACTCTCCCTATACAATCTTTTACTTTACATTCTTTACATTCTTTACATTCTTTACATTCTTAAAAAGTACAAAATTGTTTCAAGAAATGTCTTCATCCACACAAAAGCCCCCAACACGAATCTAAAAACTGTAGTATATATCTATATGTCAGGCCTGTATATGGTTCAGTCACTAAATAAATCAGTAAATTCAGTCTCTGAGTCTGGAGCAGGAAGCACTGCTTGTATTTCAGGCAACAAAGATGAAGCGCCACAATTATTAATATGTTCCCATGATTTCCTGCCTACAGTGGCTTCAAAGGATAACAAGCATGAAGATTTGATTTAAAAAAATCGACAGGTTTTGGCACGACAGATACCGTGCCAAAAGCAGCTTTAAATTAGACATGACGTTGTATTTCTTAGCGTCTACACGCAGTAAAATCCCATTTGGATTAACAGCTTGTAAGCACAGGGGGCTTTAAAAAGAAACGGGCTAAATTTACAAAAACATGAGTGGAGATGAAGGAATGAATTCAGCACTCAGCACGTGTGCATCACTTGTAAATAGGTAATAAAGCGTGCCGTGTTAGAGCAGCACATCAGACTCAACGTCAACAAATGACCGACTTGAGTCCAGTTTATGATCCTGACTCATACACACTAAACCCGAAACACCTTAGGGCCATTTAAACCTCTTTTTCCTCCAAGGTTTCAGGATGGTGGGTCTGTTTACAAGGTGCTCTCCCACAGAGCAGTGAGGTATTGAGTATATTTAGCATTTAGCATCACAGGCAGGTCCTGCTCATCTCTGCAGTTTCACATTATGATGAGAAACTTGTTGCAGAAACTCTAATTTAACTCTAACAGAAACTTCATTTTAGAAATTCTGTCTTTTGAGATCAAATATCTATAAGTTTACATGCTATACATACTGGATAAGATAAGATCTTTATTCGTCCCACAGCAGGAAAATGTCAATGTCAACTTTATTTATACTGCACATTTAAAACAATCCAATTTGACTAAAGTGCTGCACAGGCACAACAAATACAAGACAGAAACAGATAAAACTAATTCAAAACATAAACTACAAATAAATATAGGAAGATAATAAATAAGACAGAACCAGCTCAACAGAAGAAGTCTCATCCCACAAGTGAATGCCAAAGGGAAGATTTTCAGTAGACACCAGAGTTTCTAGGGTGTGAGAAACCTGCTCTGTTCGGAGACAGACGTGAGTTTTTTATTTATTACTTTCTTCTCATCATTCGTGATGTCCATGAGAGGCTGCACCGCATCAGAATCACTTCCGTCTGGTGTGTAAAGAAAGAACGATACGTCAGTGTCTCCAAAAGTCTCAAATAACACAAGAAAAAGACATTAGATTTGTCACTCGTCACTTTCAAGGAACCAGCAGTAAGATGTGTTCCACACTGCCCCGCCCCTCCAAAGTCCCTGGTAATCTGAATAGTCCCTAGTCACGAGTAGGTACTAAATTTACCCGGGTAAAGCGTTTACCAGGGTAATATTTACCCGGGTAATACCAGGGAAATTTCGATGCATTTTTTAATTACCCCGGTAAATGAGAAAAGTTCCTGTGGTGGAAAAGGGTCTATTGTTGAAAATTTGGTAATCAACTGATTTTATATTATATTGGTGTCAAACCCCAGTGACCTGGCGGCCAGTCTGGTCAAGAGGGTTAGAGAACAAATTTGGGGGGGAAAAAGCAACAGTAGCAGGTGGACAAAATGAAGATTCTATTATGATATCAGAATAAATACATACATATATATATGTGTGATGATATTTCACAGTATTTCAACTTAAAAGTGCTTGTTTGGTTATGGAATGACGTGTACTTCCCATTAAAAAACATATTTATGATGCAAAATGAATCTATTATTACATTAATCTAAAATAAAGTAAATAATAGTCTTGACAACTGTAATAAAAACATCAAACATGCTTATGTATATCATTTAATGATGAACGTAATATAGTTAGTTGCGATAATTACAAGGTCGAGGGCCGCATGCAATCAGTTGGGGGGCTCCATGTGGCCAGTGAGCCGCCAGTTTGACACCTCTGCTCTATATTTTGTGTATGTTCTATTTTTATCATGTCTATAACCTAAGAAAAATGGAGCGAATACAATAAAATTTTAAACATCCTCTGGTGCTACCTATTGATTGGCAGCTAAACTCTATACGTCTGTACTGAAACAGCAGATTTCTGCTACGGAGATCATCTTCCTGCTGTAAAGGATTATTACCTCGTATTACCGCGTGACAAGTAATCAGGAACAAATTCATTGCAAGAAGTCGACTGATTACTCCTTTAATGAATGACGGCTCTGCTCTTCAGTGATGCCACAGATTTAAGAACGACAAAATGCGATGGAGACGGGGACGAAAACAAAACCCATCTGCTCGTCCACAGGCTCCATTTAACCAGCTACTATTAATGCACTGCATTTGATTAGGTTGTACTGTGGTTGAAGTGCGAGCTAATCTTCATCTCCTTCCCGTGATCTGTTGCAGATACATGGCATATTTTGTGCACTGATGACAGTGATAAAGATTAAAATGAAGTGATTGGGGTTAGGGAGAAATGAGAAGAATATAAATACCACGAGGAGACGTTTTCACGCGGCGACGACCATTTTTAGACACAAACCTCCAGAGAACTGGCCTCGGTCTCCACTGTTGTTTTTTCATTATCATCGTTATTTCAATTTGAATGGGTTTCTATGCATAAAGTAGGTTCCTAAAAATATCCCTTATGACATTTTGAGGTCCCGGTTTAGACCTGGTTTTAGCTTCCGCAGTGATCAGATCACAAATGGACAGCATTTTATATGAAAATTGTCCTGGATAAAACCACTGTTACCACATGAGACAGGATCTCACATCCATGTTGTATCAATATCTATGTTTCCACCAAGTGGAATGGTTCAGTATGGTATCGATTTATTGGCATTTTAATACCAAAATAACCTGTCTTTCTTTTGTGTACCAGAATACCACTCTCTTGGTGTAAACATCCCGTCGTCTTTAGTCTATTCCCATACAAAGCTTGACGTCTTAAAGATAAACTGTTTCAGCCTTGGCAGAGGTCTGCACTCTCTGTTACACAAACACATACACATCAGACACGCGTGTACAGTCAGACTTTTTTTAAAAACGTCATTTTGTTCTTCACCGTGTGTTTGAATCGAAAGCGGGCAAAGGTGGGAATGGTCCTATCACACTGGACCACTGTGATCGCAGGTCTGTACTGGAACAAAGACATGATCGTAATCAAGTGACTAGTTTAAGAGAAAGACAAAGAATGTCTACTCTAATTACCAAAAGACGAGCCTTACTATCCTGTAGACACAAACGTCCAGGCGGCTCGTCTCTGTCTCCCGCTGTTGTTTCATCATTGTTGAGATAATGACTGTTTGAATGTGCTTCTTCTCATCGACCCTTGGTGTGTCGCGGTCTCAACAACCAAACTCTGTTGTAGTCTTTACAGACTGTGACCCATTCAAGTCCAGTACTTCATTATCACCTGCTCATCCCCCCCTCACCTCAACCACAGAGCTTCTGCTTAAGCGCAGGCTTGATTGATCTGTTTAAACAGTAATTTGTCAAGCAATTCAAAAAGAAATGCCCGTTACGTCTTTCTTCTCTTGCGGCCAAAATACGCCGACTTCTGGAATGACGCGATCGCACAAAAATGTACTAAAATGATTGGTGTGATTGACGCACACTGCGTTTTTTTTTTTTGCGTCTATCGCATCGCGGGATCAATTGGGACATTTTGAGACGTGAGGGACACGATGGATGCAAGACGCCATATTTTAAACTTAAGTAATGGCCATTTCTTTTAGCCGCCAACCAAAGCATTGTTGCACTCGCTGTTATATGTGGTTTCCCAAAACCGTCCGTGGGGGGAAACGACTTGGCGATTTTGACCGTTTACTTTGTGAGCTCCGTATGATCCGGTGATACTTTCGCATGGCAAGCAGACGCTTCGCAGCCGGGACGAAACGCCCGTAGTTGGGTAGTTGGTATCACTCTGCCGTGGCCTTGATCCGAGCTAGCAAGTCGTCAAATTAGCTGGTTGTATTTGGCTTATATATTTGGTTTTCAGAAACGTGCATTGGCCGCACCTGATCCTGCAGCGACATGGTTTGTTCTCCTGCCATGAGACCAAACAAACCTGCAATTCGTTCTGGGGGAAACATGGTCTGCTGCTTTGGGTTTAGCTTAGCTTGACTCAAGATTCAAGAATTGTACCGTCAGTAAAACAGGGAAAAAATAACCAGAGACGGAAAAACACTTGACTGATGAGCGTCGTCCCCTCTCTGACCTCCCCATCCATTCCAATAATCCAAATGTTACAGCTGTGGGGCAGTAAATCACAAAGCCCAACCCGAGGATTTAAAGCAGGAAGATGAAAAAAAAAACAAAAAAAAACAAAAACAACTGTTGTTTTTGTTTGAAATTGATTTGAAGTGTACAAAATGCATCATGCAGAGCCTGGATTTATTATTTTAATTACATTGAAAACTCCTTCAAGTTGCTTTTTTTTGGTAAAATAACAGTGTTGAATCACACTGTGTTCTGTCTAAGTTCAGTTATGAGATGCTGAAATGGATCGTCATATCATTCCATGTATGACTTTACACAGCTTATAACACTTTTTCCTTCCCTCCTCACATCTGCTACTCCATTTGATGAATCACAATCTCACAGTGATATTAAAATTGCAGCCCACGGTGTGTGATTTCTATCAGCCTTTTGTCTGATTTACAGTAAAAAAAAGAAAAGAAAAGAAAAGAAGAAAAAGCAACAAAAAGAGTGAACTCTGTATTTCAGCTCTTTCCTGGATCTGAATCCTCGGTGGCTCGACTGTTTTCTGCTCCGTTCTCAGCCTCAGAAGAAATCAAATTAAACTCTCCACAGCCTGTCGCTAATGAAGGGGAGAATTTTAATGTCGTATCAATATTCCTCATGCATCATGCCTTTCATTATCGCAGCATGCTGCTATTTTCATTTGCATACTCGACTTGGAAACTGGTTTCTTCCATCGAATGTATTTATATTCCAATAACATGTAATATACAAAAACAAAAACCTAACTAAAATTCAAGTTTCTGAATTTATTCTTCACCAACATGTTTGCTGTCGCCTTAATATGGTCATTAAGATCTGATTGAATATTAATTTACAAGTAGCTATTCAACAGCAGTATAGTGGGAGTAATTATGACAACACCTGATAAGTTGCTCAAACTCTCCATTAAAAATTCCCCAATGTACCATCTCTATAATATATCACACTTTTGATACCTCTATGATTTTGATTTACACTGTTTAAACTACAAAGCTGTTAACAACACATCTGTGCTACTTTATGCAACTGTGTAACAAATATTCTTTAAGAAATAAGCAGTCCACAACATGACTCAGCTAAAATGCTGCTACTAATGTTTATTTACGGTCTGTGTCTTTTGAAACATGCCATATATAGAACAGTATGGGACCAATACTGGGTTTTCTATCGACCCAGTCCTATTTATTAGCTTCAACTGTCCACAACTGTAACAACAATGTTATCGGATTTTTGATTAGACCACAGTTTCACAAGGTTCAGAGGTAGACAAAGAATATATAATATAATATAATATAATATAATATAATATAATATAATATAATATAATATAATATAATATAATATAATATAATATAATTGGCAATAAAATGTTAAAAATATGGATTTGAAAAATGTAACAAAATACTAAAATAAGACAAAAACAACTATCATAAATATAAGATATACAAGATGTTACAAAATGTTATCAGGATATCTACCAAATGTACATTATAAAAGTCTTCTTGATAGAAAGAAGCGTAAAAATGTGCACTTGAATTGGATTATTAAGAAAAACACACTTAGAGAAATAATAACTATGGCTTATTTGGGGTTAAGGTCAATTCTCAGGACTATATTTCCCTGAGGATGAAGATGAGGATGATAAAAGTGTCACTACTGGAGCAAATGTTTGGTCCAAAACAAAAATAGATAAATTGAAGTGCTGCCCTGATGAAATGATCGCCAAAGTCCGCAGGATTCATCCTCTGGAGGACACAAACAGTCCACCACAGAGAGACAGGACCATCCATAAAGGAAGATTCTGGGGTTTTCTGGGGTTTGTTTCCCGTTTGGCAGGATTAATGGGGAGAAATCCCACTCACCTGTGAGTTAAACCTCAGCTGGCAGACGTTGCAGGAGACGTGCCTCCTCTTGATGGTGGGAGGGAGGCCAAGGGTGTGATGGAGGACGGCCTTCTGCACCGGGTCCATCTGGAGACACACAGAGACACAGAGAGGCAGGCCAATTAAAACAGCGCTAAGGCCGATCCGTAAATCAGGTTCAGTCCTGCATCACTCACCGGGCTGTAAAGAGAAAACAGGTTGCGAGGAGGTTTTTATAAAGTCAAAGACATTCATCTCTTGTAGCTGATTGTAGGGAAGACATTAACGCAGGCTTTCAAAGATCGATGTGCTTTCACCGTGACACACAGCCCCTTTTCAACATCGGGATATTACTGAAGTGACTGTAGGGGAAATGTCCTCATAAACTAGTCTCCAAAAGAAAGTACAAGGACTTAAATATAGCCCACGAACTAGCCTCAGGCTAATAATAGCTGCTTCTCTGTTGGTTAGCTCTAGCATTTGCCTGAGGCAAGTAATCACTACTTGGCTGTAGGTTAACTCTAGCATTAGCCTTGGGGGCAAGTGTTAGCTGCTGTAGCATCAGCATCAGGCAAGTAATAGCTGCTTGGCTGTAGATTAGCTTTAGCATTAGCATCAGGCAAGTAATAGCTGCTTGGTTGTAGGTTAACTCTAGCATTAGCCTTGGGGGCAAGTTTTAGCTTCTGTAGCATTAGCATCAGGCAAGTAATAGCTGCCTGGCTGTAGATTAGCTTTAGCATTAGCATCAGGCAAGTAATAGCTGCTTGGTTGTAGGTTAACTCTAGCATTAGCCTTGGGGGGCAAGTAATTGCTGCTGTAGCATTAGCAGCAAGTAATAGCTGCTTGGCTGTAGATTAGCTTTAGCATTAGCATCAGGCAAGTAATAGCTGCTTGGCAGTAGATTAGCTCTAACATTCAGCCTTGGGGGGCAAGTAATTGCTGCTGTAGCATTAGCAGCAAGTAATAGCTGCTTGGCTGTAGATTACCTTTAGCATTAGCATCAGGCAAGTAATAGCTGCTTGGTTGTAGGTTAACTCTAGCATTAGCCTTGGGGGTAAGTGTTAGCTGCTGTAGCATTAGCATCAGGCAAGTAATAGCTGCTTGGCTGTAGATTAGCTTTAGCATTAGCATCAGGCAAGTAATAGCTGCTTGGCAGTAGATTAGCTCTAGCATTTAGCCTGAGGTGATTAATTGCAGCTTGGCTGTAGATTAGCTCTACCATTAGAATCAGGCAAGTAATCACTAACTGGCTGTAGGTTAACTCTAGCATTGGCCTTGGGGGCAAGTGTTAGCTGCTGTAGC
Source organism: Brachirus orientalis (assembly GCA_016785285.1). Lineage (NCBI taxonomy): Eukaryota > Metazoa > Chordata > Actinopteri > Pleuronectiformes > Soleidae > Brachirus > Brachirus orientalis. Next base: position 416,388 of record JAFBJR010000102.1, on the reverse strand, counting down.
ATTAGCATCAGGCACGTAATAGCTGCTTGTCCGTAGAGTAGCTCTACCATTAGCCTCAGGCGAGTAATCACTGCTGTAGCATTTGCCTCAGGCAAGTAATCACTAATTGGCTGTAGGTTAACTCTGGTAGGTAACTGTAGGTTACTTGCCCCCCAGCCTTGGGGGGCAAGTAATTGCTGCTGTAGCATTAGCAGCAAGTAACAGCTGCTTGGCTGCAGATTAGCTTTAGCATTAGCATCAGGCAAGTAATAGCTGCTTGGCAGTAGATTAGCTCTAGCATTTAGTGTGAAGTGATTAATTGCTGCTTGGCTGTAGATTAGCTTTAGCATTAGCCTCAGGTTATTAATTGCAGCTTGTCTTAATTGACGTTGCTTGCACAAATGTCAGAAAACACAAATGATCCAGGGTGAATCAGGTGAGTGAATTAGTGTGAAAACACACCCTTGCACCGTGAAGTACCAAACTTTAGTTGCATGTTTTTTTTCAAACAAAAAGGTTTGTTGACAACATATGAAATAGCCGTATGCACAAATATGCTAAATTCAAACAAAGTTGTGCATTTTCTCATTTTGGTGTGACCTTTAAAGTGAGTGAGCGCACACACTCGACTTTCACCTGTTGTTTCACGAGTGGCAAGTGCTTACGGCTCCAGCGTTAGTGGCGGTCCTGCCTCTGTGTGGTGACACAGCTCTGTGGAATGAACAAACATGCGACACACACCTGCCTCCCTGAGAAACGACTCAATAGGAACCACTTTTCTGAGGGAAGGTGGAGGAAAAGTGGAGCGTCTGTGTGGGAGGATTAATCCGCCTCGACAACAGCTGTGCCGCAGAGGCTCCACTGTCAATTTTTCACTTGAATTCTGCTGTGTTCATTGTTTGGGTTTGCAGTGGGTGCCGAGGTTAAAATGCCTTATATGCACATTAGAAAAGACTGACCTACCAAAGAATTGAAAACAGAGTAATTATGTGAGGAATCTTCACATATCTAGCTCTCTTCTTCAGTGCAATTACTCTAGATGTCTTCATTTTAAGATAAAGAAACCTACAATAAATATATGTTTTTGGAGCAACACATTTTAGCCTTTCTTCACATTAAATAATGTGAATTATATGTCTATTAGGTGCATACATGTTTGTCATTGATAATTCTGCATCAGAGAGTTGTTTTGTGTCATTTCTAAGGCAGGAAAATGAGACAGAAGGACAAAAGTGAATGATCTGCGTCCAGAAGTCATCTGCATTCATGCCAACACACATGAAAACATGAAACCAGGGCGGCAACTGACAGCTGTTTTCATAATCGATTCATCTGTCAATTACTTTCTGATAATCAACTGGTTGTTTTGGTCCCGAAAATGTCAGACAAGGTTTAAAAAGTTGACAGGTGTGTCCCAAAACTCAAAACTATTCAGTTTGAATGCTTTCTTTGATACACGAAGCAAAGAAACCGTAAAATATTCACATTTAAGAAGCTGAAAAATCAGAAAATACTTATGCATATTAACATATGTATATATATTTTCTTATATATAAAATGTCCTAAGAATAGGACACACACAACAATCACTGTTGACACAGCAGTGTGGTTTCTCTCTTCTGTTTTCTTGTTTTTTTTACATGTTCTAATGATTAAATTAAATCAGGGAGATGCTCTCATGACAGAAACCCCATCCAGGGCTTGGTCACCAATCTACGGCCACAAAGTTGGACACATTTTGACCGGGCCGACTGCAGAGAAAAGAATAAAAACGAATGGGGCAGAGAGCAATGAGAGGCAGAGTTAAGTAAAGATCTGAGGGAGAAAAACTGCAACTAAAGCTCAGTGAATGGAGTCTGAACAGAAACAGGCTGTTAGAAGGAAGTGGAGGCGGACTGTGGTAAGAAAGCATGACAGCTGAAGACAAGAGGAGAGGAGAGAAGATAAAGCCTCACACTGATGGACTCTGACACACAGAAGAGGAGAATAAAGACCTGAAACTGGTTCTGACTTTGAGGTCACGGCAACGTTGATATCAAGGTTCGCTTTCAAAGACAGAGACGTTCAAACTGATTTGGGCTCAAACAGTTTGATACCGAGACTCTGAGACAAGCTCGGGTTTGGACACACAGACAGGTTCACGCCCAGAAACAGAGACTGGTTCTGCCTTCTGACAGCCAGAAAAGTTCAAACCCATAACCCAGACATAAGGCTTTCAACAACAATATCAAAACTACATGCAGTGCACGCATGCAGTTTTCTGACACTGAAGCCAGAAAAAGTTCTGCACTTTGATGTACAGTATGTATGGACAATTCTGGAAAATTTGTTGTTCACATATGAGCGTCAGATGTTTTCAAAACAGCAGGGACATTTCTGGAATGTTCAGTCGCTGTGAACTTTGCAAGGATCTGCTGCTGCATTCTCACAATTTGACCAAAGGGCTGGCAAGAAAATTTCAGGAAAACAAGCGGGTCATTCTTTGTTGATAGGGATGGACGATATTGGACGCCAAGAGCTGCCAATGTGACTAATGGCTAAAGGTGTAGGCGGAATAACCTCCCACCTCACTGACTTCTGTATAATTGCAACCTCTCCAACTATTTTGGTTCCAGGAAAAAAAAACCATTTGTGTCGATGTTGGTAGTGTCAGTTATCGTCCAAAGCACGCCCAATATATCAGCATATCGGATATCAACAAAAAGTCCATATACATATACTCACATACAGTAGATAGTACTCCACAAAATTTTAGGGAAATGTCTGACATTTTAACGTCTAATGTCAGTCCTGACCTGACATCAACGTTAAACTAATACAAGTATTGTTTTGTTTTACAAATAGCTACAAATAAATTGTAGTACGCACCAAATTCATAATCTATAGTATTACGGTTGTAAAACTCTTTTCCTAAATGTTGGTTGAATGAGTTAATCAGTGATAGGTGGTTAACCGTTAACAAAAATTATAAAAACAAATGTTGTTTTCTTGGTTTAAATGTTTTAAAATGGTACATTAGCAGCAAATTGGTTATGTTAGCAATAATGTACCGAAATCATGACGATTTTTACATTATTTTGGGCATCTGTCAATGAACAGAACACATTTTCTCATCTGGAGAGCAAGATTTTTGGGCCATTGAAATGCTGCAACACTGCAAAAATGTCATTATCACTCGATTTTGTCACTTGATGTTTCCTGGTAACTGTTATGTGTTCTCATAGAACCCAGAAAATTATTCCTGACAACGCTGTTTCATAATCATACACCCACACTTCATATTTATGTTCTTCTCCTGGAAAAACAGCGATGACTGTCACTACTGAAGAGACGGAGCCTCTCGTGAGTCGCTCAGTGCTGATGCTCACAGCAACACATGGTATCACTTAGTCGTCCTTGGTGGGTGTTTGCAGGCACTTATGAACCCACTGTGGAGCTCAGCATTAAAGAGTTTGAAGAAAGACATTTGTACCGCATGCAAACATGCCTTAAACGTCAACATTTAACAAGGAAATGTTTAAAATCTCCATATTTAACAGAGGAGTCTGGTGTGTTTAGCGACAGCACTGCTGAAAGACGGAGATGGTGAGCCCAATCACAACCCGTTCAGCTGTATTTCAGTTCAGTGACTGTGTCAGACGGAGTCTGTGCTCCGGTCGTGCAGGAAGTACTGAACTCATCTTTTTAATAAAGATTCCAATGATTCGGTACAAAGAAAAAAACTGCTTCGCTCGTCACTAGTCTGCGTCATGTATAAAAACGTCACGGCAGTTTCATTCACCTGTGCCACGACCACGTCGAGGAGGAACTATAGTGATGAAAAACAATGCGTCTGATTCCAAATTAGAGTTGACCTGTGCCAAGCCGTGCTGGAACTGTGCAGTGGAAAAGCACCAATCGAGCGAAAAGACGCACGTGAGACCTTCTTGCAGTGAAGCAACCATGCTAGCCGCCGCATCTCTGTGTGCGCCCAGGTCCAAAGCTTCTATGGATCCATAGAACACGTATAGTTTGCTTTTAGAGATGAACTGACCGAGAACCATAACCAAGACGTACTTTGAGCTCTTTCAAGAAAGGAAAGACGCATTTATTTGATTGTAATAGAGCAAGAGCAACATCAAATTAAATTAAAACATTCATAATAATTCCATTTATGCAGAGCAAAAAAACTAACTTGATGAAAGTCTTCAATAAAAAGAACTTAGAGCTGCAGCAACGTGAGAGTCTAGCACCAAATGCTCTGGCTCAGGCTTCATTCTTGCTAATACACTGTGAAACTGAGTTTTAAATTAAAGACAATCTCTGTCTACTTGCAGTCTTGTCGCTCTGTTTCAAATGAAACAGTTTGGTCTACTCCTGCTGCTGAAGCTAATCTGCTTTAAGGTTTGACATGTGTATTCAGAGATGGTTGTAATAAGTAGATATTTGAGTTCCCATTTCCCCTTCTATTATTTCCAAACCAATCTGGTCATTTTCCCCTGAGCTCTGGCATCAACAAGGATTTTTTTTTTTTTTCCCACAGAGCTGCTGCTCACTGGATAGTTTCTCTTTTTCAAACCACTTTCTGTAAACACTGAAGATGCTTGTGAGTGAAAATCCCAGTGGATCTGAAATACTCAGATCATGTTCAAAGTCCCTCACCTCAATTTTCCTCTTTTTTTTCTACATGACTAAATGCACTGTCATTTCCTGATTTTTGTTGTAGTACTTGAAGAGTTGTAGCTATATGGCAAGCAGTTCTAACATTTAACCAGTAGACAAGATATTCACAATTACACAATTCACTCTTGCCATTCATGTGAATTGGCTTTTGTCATTATACATATCTACAATTCAGTTGTGGATATCTGTATCTTAATGGTAAATATCTCTAATTCCAGTTTCAGATATCTACAGTGCCATTATGACTAGTTATAGTTGAATATACCTTTAATTATCCTAATTGAAGAAATCTACATTGTATTTTTTAGATATTTTGAATGAAGTTTCAGAGAGCCTGAATGAAGCTGTAGGCACTGTAGTTTTTATTAGTCAAAATCATGTCAGATATGTGTATTGGTAAGTCCAGATTGGTGATTAAATGTTAAAGAGGCCAAATAAAGGGGCTGGTGAGTGTAGACAAATGTGTGTTCCAGTACTTCAGAAGTGGGAACTGCGAGTGACGTCACCACCGAGCTGACCATGTTCCAGTTGAGAAGTCTGGAATTTCAACACTATACACACAGCGCAGCAACATGTTCACGATTAAAAATTGAACTGTTTTATGTGTGTGAATGGTTAACTATGAAACGAATAAAACGGTAGCGCAGTTAACACTAAAAGTAGCCATGTTTGTGCGAGAAGTTCCTCCGACTTTCCAAGTTGGGAATCCAACTTGAAGAACATATCCCTTGAGTTATGGCACCCAGTTGAGGTGTGCCTAATAAAGTGGTTGAGTGAGTGTAAACAAATGTGCGTTCCATTGACATCAGAAAGGCAATTGGAAATTCTGACTTTGGACTACAACTGGAATGCACTAAAAGTTTGCAACTAGTTGCTAAATATAAAGATAGTGTATTTCCTTCATGCGTGGGAAAAAAGCTAAAGAGTTAAGGAGAGTGAATATTAAACGTACACTCAGCATATCACCAAAAGCACAGCTGTAAATGAACACTGTTATCGCAGTGTGTCTGCTGGATGCGTAATTAAGGTCGTGAGTGCTAATAAATTTGTGAGATTAAATTTATGAGGTGATAATGTTGTCAGTATAGTGTTTACAGCTACGTTAAGATAAAAATTACGACTCGTGCTTCAGATTAAAATGGATAAAAGACATGTAAAGGCAGCATGAATGCGCTCAACATCAACTGAACGATGCAAACAGACACGGACATGAAGCCAAATGTTCTTATGTTTGCACCTACATCATGGATATTTGCATATTTTTCCTGCAGGGGAACGACATACTTATGTACACAGAGATGATACCGAGCTCATATAAAAGCTTTTACAGCGTTGGCTGTTCAACCTTTTTCACACCTACACCAAAACAGGACGCATTATCAGGTTTGAACAGAGAACACAATGAGTAAAATGAACTGTTTAAGCATTTTGAGTGGGTGATATCAGGTGGGAACCTCTAGAATAACAATGTTGCTGTTATCAGACACTTGTGTTCCCTCACTGTATTAACCACATGTGTTTTTATTTCTCCGATTTATGCACCATCAGCATTACATAACACTCTGCAGCACGGCCAACAAATGAGGCAGAAACATGTTGAAGATGTTCTTCAAGTGAGATGCGCTGACTGATATACTGTTAAAATGTGGAGCAGGTTTGTCACTGTTTATCAGAAATTCAAATTTCTTGTTCCAGTGTGGGGATTGAAAGAAAAAAAAGAAAAACCTGCTCAAGTTCAAAATATTGATGCATGTCAGACCAGTTGAAGAAATTAAAAGTCCTTCAAATTGCAACTCAAAGTTCTATCTAAAATGACAGTGGTCGTCGACATCCAATCCATACTGGAAACCCGATTTATTTTGTATTCACGTAAAATGTCTTTACTTCCTGTGAAAGTGTCTCTACTTCCTGTGACTCACAACTACTGTTGTGCAGTTGTAGATGCCAACCACCACAAACATAAAAGACCAAACCCTAAGTCTAACCTCTAATGTGTATTTATTTTGTATGAACAAAAATGAAATATAACATTATTTTTTCAAAATCCCTGAAAATGCAATAAATTATTTTCACGGGAAGTCGCTGTATTTCACACACGTGTGTAGAATAAACCAGTTTTATGGCGTATGACAATATGGTTAGCGATAGTGATGTTTTGCAGTTTTGCTGTGAAAGTTCGGAAATATTTCGGATTATGGACGGTAAGGTCACAAACCATGGCAAAGTTTTTGCTTCATCTCCAATTTGCCACTTTTCAAAGTTAAAGTGGAAAGTTATTTATTTAGATTGACTTTTAAATCCTAGTAGCACAGTGACACTTTCCTTTAGCTGTTAATGTTTTAAATCTTATTTTACATTTTTTTTTTTAATCCTTATTTTACTGATTATATTGTGTGTTTTATTTCTGCTATTTTATTGCATGTTTAATAATTATACATGCAGCGCTTTGGGCGCCTTATGGGTGCGGTGAGGGCCAAATCTGCTGACTCACCGGTTAGCTTAGCCGTTAGCTACACCAGAGCGAGGCAGGGGAGGATTGACGCCTCGCACATGGACAATGGAACGAGGGGGAATCCCGGTATCTTAATGGAATGTCGTATAATACTCACGTGGACTTGATTTTTTGGAAAAAGTGACAGCCCGACGGTGACGAGATTGGCCTTTCACCCGGATAAAAAACAATACTAGCATAATGTCAGCTGAGCAAAAACTCTCCTCCACCTTTGGCCTGATACACCACGTTGATGAACTGTAAAGAAAGAAAGACTTATGCAACATTTTTCCTTTGTACTGTAAATCTCACCAAGGTTTTTTGGAAGCGAGCGCGGGATGACACATGGAGTTGGCAGGGCTCGCTGGCAGGAGGAAGCACTACAGCCAGAGGAGCAGGCGCACTTCCAAACTCTGGAAAGCTCACGCCAGCGAAAAACATCTGGGCCACGGGAGATCCAATGACCTCTTACTTGAAACACGCACTGGGCTAGAAACATGTTATTTCTCCCTCACTCGGCTGCAAACGCAACAAAGTGAAAAAAGGCCTCGAGAAGCAACACCCTGTGCTGCAAAATGATCCGAAGCGATATGAGCACTTATTCGTGGAAACATCATTAATCACTGGGTATAGTGTGGCGAAAAATGGGGACTGAAAATTCTCCGCATGAATTCATTCCACTGTGCTATTTTTGGCAGCGTTGCTAATTTACCCGCAATCCCAACGCCAAAATTCCACCTCCTCCCGCGCATCTTTAAGAAATCCCCGTGTCGTTTAGCATTGCTCTGCCTCCCTGCACAGAGACGTGATGTGTTTAGGTCTGAGAGAGCAGCTGCAGCGCCGCGGACGCCATATTCCCCGAGCTCGGCTGCCATCAGCCACCCACTGGGCCACACACTCTGCGTGAAATGCACCACAACGCACGCACACGCAATCCACACCCACGCATACACCAAAGAAAAACGCAAAATTCAAATTTGCATTGAAATGTTAACAATTTCTTCAAGAAAACCATATCACAAGGTTGAAAAATTTAAAGCTGTACAACGTAACAACGTTTGAATAACCAATCAGCTTCACACGAATTTCTCTGGGTTTCTCCGCAGTGTTTTGAGCTCGTGTCGCCCGGTGACATTCCCATGCTGCACACAGGAAGTGGTTTGTGGCAAAAGAAACATCGAGCTCGTAAAGTGAGACGACTGCAAAGAGGTCGGAGTTTGACTGGAAACACAAAGAAGCGTCCAGGAAAAATGTGAGAGCTGAATTCCACTCGAGTTGAATTTTCCGAGTGGTTGTCTCCGCCCGCCCCTGTGCTGCTGCGCTATACACACAAACGCTCCCTCAGTCAGGTCTGATAGTTTTGCTTGACAGAGCCTGTTTTTCAAATGAAAGACGCAGGGAAAATAAATATTATAATATAATATTACATCATTTCACTCACACTCACACTCTCTCACACTCAGGGTATGAATGTGACTTAATTATATGTCATTAACCTTTTTTTTCTCCCTTCCCAAGTCTATGTCTCTGCCTCTGTCCTCATCTTGCAGGCTGCAGGATCCAGATCCAGTTTGGATGATGTTATTATTATCATTATCAGTAACAATAATACTGCTGTCATTGCTACTATGCTCCGATTAAAGTTCATCAGTATAGTTTCTTATCAATAATCTCTGCTGCTGCTTGTATAAATGACACCGTAGTTCTATAAACATGACATAACTGACTCTAAACTTGATACAACTGTTGTATATTTGCTCCTGGTCTCTCTCTTCTTTCTCTCCCCGCTTTCTGTCCCCCACCTCTCCTCTGTCCCCCATTTTCCTCTCACCCCAACCAGTCGAGGCAGATGACCGCACATCTTTGAGTCTGGTTCTGTCTGTTAAAAGGGAGTTTTTTCTCTCCACTGCCCCCTAGTGCTTGCTCATTGTGTGAACTGTCGGGTTTCTTTTCTCTCTGTAATATTGTAAAGGTTTTGGCCTTATTGTGTACAGAGCCGTGAGATAATGTATGTTGTGATTTGGCGCTATACAAATAAAATTGAATTGAATTGAATTGAATTCTGTTCAGAAAGACCAAACAGATAACATCAACAAAAATCTACTTAAGTCACACACTGCAGCTTTAAAGGTACAGTACATGAAATTTGTCAACACATATTGATGAAGATACATTCTGCATGTGAATATGGGCTACTGTAAAAACATGGTGGTCCATTAATGTTCTTATTTATTCTTTCACGTCCTTGTTTTCATTATTCCTGAGTCTCATTCCATATAAGGGCTGAACGATTTGCGTAGAATATGCGATTGTGATTTTTTTGGACTTATATTGGGATTGCAGTTTGATTTGCGATATGACTTTTTAAGTCAAGCTCCAGTTCGATATTGTTTCTGTTTCAGACTTTAAAGAAGATGGAGCATAACAACATAAGAAACCATCATCACTATTACAGTCTAATGCAAGGATGAGAACGTCAAGATATTGCTTTTAATATATATATTGTAATTTTTAAAACTGACTTAGAATATTAAGATTTTCTAATTACAATTTTTCATGCTGCAATTTTGATTCGAAAACCAGCCTTACTTAACAGTTGGAAATACAAAAGGTTTTCCATTTTCGTTCACACGCAATTTCTTTTGAAATGAAACCCTCTTTCTCTTAAATTATAAAGACCCTCATGGTTGCAGAAGTGTTTCCATATGTTGCCCGGTGGCATATTAAAAATATTTCTTTTGCTTGATATGATCCGTGTTCCCATGGTGACGCCCACATACGCTGTGGCAGATTCAGTGTCATCTTTCAAATCATCTTTTGATGCCGTGATATGCAATATAGTTTTTTTTTCTCGGCTTCTCTCTCTCTCTGCGACGGTCGAGCTCCGGCTCCAGCATCTGTCAGTCACTGTGATGAGCTGTCGGCTGCTGCTGCTGCTGCTGCTGCTGCTGCTGCTGCTGAGGTCGACGTTGCAGGGAGAAAATGGAAAGAGGGTGTGTTTGCAGGGCTGCTCAGGTGCTCATCCCAACAAACGCAATGTCACTCTAAACAAAAAAAACCCCAGAAGGCTGTAGTTTTCATGAAGAGACTCAGGTCAGTGCAGATGAATTACTGGTTTTCAGTGAAAATGTTGCAGCTTTGAGTCGCTTTGTTTTTCTTATTCTTCTTGTTTATGTCACGTTTCACATTAAAGCAGCCGTGCGGCAGTTGTTTTGCGTCTTGTGAAGGTTGTGAAGGTTTTGCGTCTTATTTGCTGCGTCGTTCCTCTGAAAACAGGCTCGTGAAACTTTTTGTGGACACTTCTTTGTGTTTGTTGTCATCTCACTTTACTGTGTGCAGCGCAGCAAATGTGTTCAGGTGACACGAGATCTAAACACCGGCGGGCTTCATCAGCACCACGTGAACTGATTTGACGACGGTTTGAATGAACCAGACATTTATCTCTTTTAAAAGTTTCAAATTTAAATAAAATATAGCATTTTCTTTTACAAACTAAGTTCTTTTTATGCTTTAATGTTCGTCCATTTCTTGTGAATGTATTATCTGGAGAAAGTCCCCAAATATCTATTGGTATAAACTTTCACTTGGACATAAGAATAAACAGATTTTGGTCAACGTTACCTCAAAAACAAAAAAAAAGTGAATGTCCAGTGTTTAAGAATTACTGACATCTAATGGTGAGACTGCAGATTGCAACAACAAAAAGACTCCTCTGCTCACCCCTCCCTTAATATATATCCTGTATATACATATATACGATACCAAAAAAAGCACGTAATCTCTCTTCCACAACACTCTGCTGCATCATCATTGGCTTGCAGATCAGGTTTATGTGGGCGGAGCTAAAATGCACAATCTGGCTAGAAACAAAGGCACTTAAGTCTTTGCCTTAAGTACATAAAAGGCCAAAACCAAAACAAATTGATATTCTAAAGCAATTCTACACTTGTACAAACATAGTACTTATGGGTGATATATTCGGTTTCTGCCAATAAATCCTCCTAAATGTTACACACTGGACCTTTAATGGCTTGTGAACGTGATATCTCAGGAACAACATGAGGGAATGCTTTCACATTTGGCACAAACGCTGACTCTCAGAGTAACAGATTTACTGCTCAGATTTAGGCCGACAAAGGTCGCGGTGGCCTCGTGAAACATGCTCTTGGCCCCTTGAACATTTATTTTCCCTTTAGCGGACAAAAACGTTGTGTAACTGAGACTGCATTAGTCAGCAGTGGCACAAAACTGCTGTGTGGTCATTCAAGTTCCATAGGTAATGTAAACTTTTTTCTGGGTGTGAGCACATTTTTAAATCACCAGCCACTTTTAAGCTTGCCGATAAGGGAAATATTATGTTTTAATAATTAATTTTAAATTTTCATCCCTCCGGAAAATCAGAAACAGCATCTTAAGCCCCAGTAAATTTAAAGGTGGACCAAAAAAAAAAGGGTTTTAATTTGGGTGATACTGAGTTGTGATTATGCAGTAGAGTGTGTGATTGGGATTCTCTAAATTTTATATGCATAGATATCATTTTAATAACCTCACAGCCTCAGAGCAGACAACACTCTGGGCTCCGCCCATGTGATCTCCTGACCTCTTCTTATTCCTCGCCTTCTCTTTGTCTGTCCGTGTGTCTCCTTTCATTCTCGACTGTGTCTTTGTCTCCCACTGATGCGTCCCAGTCAGGCGGGAGACGTAAGCGTCATGTCGACGGCGAGAGAGAGAGGCAGCAGGTCGTCCGGCGGGCACTATCTGACAGAAGGCCCGCCTGTCTCAGAGTTCAGCGCGGCGGCCGTCGCTCAGCGTTTGGCGGGATAATGAGACGGGACACGGAGTGACGCTTTTTTACAGCAAACGGCCGATAAAAAGGGACAAAAACACAGACTGATTTGTGTCTTGGCAGCACAGCGAGCGTGTCAGAAGAAGTCAGCGTCAGGCAAACAACAAGGGGAACACATCGGATGATCAACTATGTGACATTTTGGTTGAATTCGTCTGTTTGAACTCTCATTAAGGAGATAGGAATTGGAGCAGTGAGTCTGAAATTTTGCTGGATGACTTGAAGTGAAGGTGACTGATTGTTTCGGGCACTGAAGGCAACATTATGGTGGATACTTGTTTGATTTACACACACACACGTATAATTCAAACTAAATGAAATTACGAGGAATTTCTCTTCACAAAGAACAGAGAAATCTGTAGTTCGTAACAGAGAGAGAGAGAGAGGATTTTTCAAAGCAAGGATCATTTGAAGCATGAAAAAGGCTCGAGCTGATCCGTCGGCCCATGGTCCCCTACCTGCCACTCCCTAAAGAAATAAAACCAGTAATGAAAAAAAAAGTGAATGTGAGTGGATATCATGATATTCCAAGAAAAGCTAAAATAACAAGATTCATTCCAATATTTTAAAGACAAAAAAAGAGCAATGGTTTATTAATGAGAGCACCGATTAAAATGTACTTAGTTGTAAAGGTAGTTAGTTAAACGTAGTAAGTTGTGTTTTTATAACCATAAGGGGGCAGCAGCAGCAAGAGATAGGTTCAAGTGGCGGATTCGATGAGGATTCCAGAATCACGATTCGGCCGGTGCCGTGTTTTGCAAGTGGCGGTTCAGAGGGGCCCGCAAACCTGGAGCCCTTTGTCAATCACACTAGTGTCCATTTAGTTAACTGTATATTTTTCCTCAAAACAGGACCATAATTAACAAAAGTGACATCATGTTCTATTGAAGAAAACCTAAACCAAGCGATTAAGAATATTCACGATGACTATCCATAGACTTCCTTTCAAATGGGTTAGAAATTCACACGGTTCAATGAACGCACCTGTGAGATGAACTCACATTACTCACATTAATTCTCATGCACTGTCATTTATTTGTTTCACTGTGGGCCACAGGGTCCGTGTAGTGGTTCAGACACTGTTGTCTTTGCAGCAAGAAAGCTTGGGTTTGTGACCCGGTCAGAACACGGGCCTTTCTGCATGGAGTTTGCATGTTCTCCCCGTGTGTGTGTGTGTGTGGGTGGGTTTTCACCAGGTTCTCCAGTTTCCTCCCACAGTCCAAAAACATGCAGATTTGGGGATTAGGCCAATTGGACACTCTAAATTGACCATGAATGTGTGAGTGAATGGTTGTTTGTCTCTGTGTGGCCCTGCGATGGACTGGTGGCCTGTCCAGAGTGTACACCACCAAATTTAGTCTCATGCAAAACTCTAGTTTAAGGTCTGTTGTGTCGGTTTGGCTGGAGCACTAACACTTTTTTCCCCATCTTTCATACAGACTGTGGTGAAGTCAGTTTTATGAAGCAGTTGTTTCACATGTACACGCAGAAAAAGTGGCCCGTAAACGAGCAAATCAACAGGTTTTTTTTAAATATAATTCCTGCAAAATTCATTGAATTATCCTTCAAACTTGGACCAATCGCAGGTGCTCATTTGAACACAAAGTTTGATAAGTTTTTGTGCATAGCAACGTCCTCAAAGCCCGCAAAGCCTCCATGCAGAGCAGTGATCAGGGTCTCCACACGACAGACGGAGGCTGCACAAATGCACACAGACCTTCTAATGTGTGCTCACGGTGAGCTGCTTTAAATATACATCCATATAGATTAAAGTACATATATACTGTATATATATATGACATAGACAGAGGACTCCACCAGTGTGATCTAAAGGCTCCTTTCACAGCCAGCCTCGTTTACTATTAACTAAAGTGGGATGAATGACCTGTCAAACGCAATCCCTCCCTCTATGCGTCTCTCGGTTTCCTCTGTCACATGACCCACTCCATTAGCTCATCATCGGCCGACGACGCAGGTCGTAGCCACGCGGGGAGAATCTTCAGAAATTAGCAAGTCGAATGAGAGCGAGCAGGTTCTGCAGGTGTTCACGATCAAAAACACAACGTTAGAAAGAGTCGGTTTGGATTCCGTTCACGTTGAAATCAGCTCTTTTGGAATCACAAACATGTGGTTACATTTGTGGAAAAATGGGTTTTAAAATTGGGAACATATTTTGGCTCACAAGAATAGTGGCAGGTAGATGTGAAACAGATTATTATATATACATAGTGATGAGCAAATTTTTTGCATAGTATGTATTCTTATTTTAACTAGAAATGCGATCAATTTTGGTTAAATTTTCATTCAAAAAATTGACTGAATAAACTGTAAGGGCAATTTAGGATAAGATGAGACAAGATTAGATGATATAATGCAAGATAACACCAAACAAGATAATACAATATAAAATAAAATAAGATAAGATCAGCTCACATCATAAAAAATAAATGTAATAAACAGTAAGCATGCATTATAATCACCAGAGAATACAAAGCCAAAACCATCTCCACACACAGATCAGATCTCAAAGATAATGAAAAACAGTTCCAACGCTTTAAATCCTGCCTCTGAGTTAAGACCTGGTCCCGATCATAGACAGATCCATGTGTGAAAAGATCGCCAAGCTGCCAAGTCCAACTCAAGTCGCTCCCTGCAACGCAATCATTGATGTGACGCGGAAGCTTCCACATGATTTAAAAAGTGGTGATGAAAACCTTGGAGGTCGGCAGCCATCAGCTGAGGAACATGAGCTGAAAAAGTTGATGAGTTAAAGGGATAGTCTCAGTTTTTCTGTGTGTGTGTGTGTGTGTGTGTGTGCATTCTATGAACAAAAACATGACAAAAATAATGATTTCAGCCACTTCACTTATAAAATCTATACCTCTTTAAGTTGTTACTGTTGAAGACACGTTTTCCAGCTGCATACCACACCTGCACCAAATTCCATAAAGAAAATAAGTGTTTTTAGCACACAGGGACACAGGAGCCGCTTGTCAACTGCTGCCTCGTGTGGTCAGTTTGTGTCACTAAGGTAATCCCAAATGAAGGGTTTCAAAGACATAAGTTGGAAAACCTACACGTGAACTCACTGACAGAGGCTGCAGTGGATTAACAACTCCTGTGTGCTGGGATGTAAAATCAATGCTTTTCTCAATGGACTTTGGAACAGGAGAGCAAGTGATTTGGAAAGCTACAAAACAAGAAGTTTCATTTTCATTTCAGCTGCTCTTTAAGGGTTCATTTTGACATTTCCTGTTGTATTCTGCACTGTGTTGGATTATGTAAATCATTTATATTATATAATTGTCACTCACTCACTCATCTTCTACCCCTTTCTCCTCCACATGAGGGTCTCTGGGGGCGCTGGTGCCAATCCCAGCTGAATATCACATAACTCGATGCAAAATTAATATGGTAACACCTTTTATGAGTCTGCAAATTGTAGATAATTTTGAAAATAAGTGGAAAACAAGTTTCCTAGAACCATACATTTAGTGAGATGTAGGTAATAAATGGTGTGATTAGTTGGTGCAGTCACCTCATTATTTGCAAAACGGTGGGACCACCTGTGAGACGTTCGTTCCGGGCGCAGCAGGTGAGCTAAACATGCTAAATGACTCTGACAATTTGGTGTAAATGCAGAATAAAGTCTCCAGCTGAAGCTAAACGAGCAACAAATCCACTTGGGTTTAATTTGAGCACTTTCTTCATGGAAATTCATCTGGAAGTCTCCGGTTTGCCTCTGTTTTTCCTGTAATTATACCAAAGAGCACCGTTCTTTCCAGGAAACATTCAAGAAATTAATGAGGAATAAGTGAATGAGGCGTAGCTGTGGTGAAATCTGGTGAGAATTTCACTGTCTTTTGTGCGTTTGTGTGGAATCGCTGCAGGCTCTATGTTCTGGAAGTGTTTTCATACAATAAACCTTTGTCATCTCATTGAGGTCTAGACTTAATTGAATGCTACAGATTGAAGTTATCCTGGAGCCAGTGTAATATTCCTGGCTGCCGTTCCATTCTTGACACTGTATTTATTTAGAAAATCATATTCTGAAGTGTGCAATTATGTGCAACACAATGGATATAATGACGAACGCAGACAAAAGAAACGAAGACGGCGAGAGAAAGACGGGGACAGAGAATTAAGAGCGGCTGAGGTGAGAATGAACGTGGAGTTTTAACTCACACAGCACTTAAAGTGAAACTCGCAGAATCTGCTTTCAATTTCCCCTTTCATTTTCTAGTGGTTTTAAATAAGTAATTATAAAGATCATCTTCTTCAGAACGCATTCATTTGGCAGATGCTTTTTATCCAGAGTGGCTTAGAGCTGGAGTAGAGTTGGAGGCCTGGAAGTGAGCACTAAGTACTAAATCTGTTGTCTCTTTTTTAAAGCCTGTGGGGAATTGTCTGTTTCCACTCCATGATTACACTTGTTTATCTGCTTTTCCTTTGAGTAGAGGCTTTTAAGACGTTCGGACTTAAAAAGTGAGTGTACTTAGCTTTTCTTGTTTTTTGTTTATTCCTGAAGTTATTCAGTTAACAACAGAGGACTGGGATGAAAAGAAAACAGATATTGGTTGATAAGGCTGGAAGAAATGGCAAAAAAAAAAAAAGGTTTAAATATTGATAAATATTGTGATATTTATGTAGGAAGAAGGAAAAAAAACAGTAGATTTAAAATGTTATATCTCAAGGTGGTTTCACTAACGATTTCATAATCAATGAATCTGTCGGTTATTAATCAATAAATTCTTGGCATATAAAATGTCAGAAAATGTTGAAATATACGGATCCTTTGTCTCCCAAATCTCAAAATAATGATTGATTCTCAAATGTCCTGTGTTATCCACAAACCAGTGTCAACGATTTCTTTGTTACATGGAGAAAATAAACCAGAGAATATTTAAGAAGCTGTGTTGTAATTATGAAAAAACAAACACTCACAAAATCACTTGCATTTAATTTAATAATCAATTAATCGGTCAGTGATTTTGTTTGGTTTATGTCCATAAATTGCGGAAAATAGTGGAAAATATCTCAATATGACGACGTCCTAAAATGTCCTTTTTTTTTTTATCCACAAACAGTGTCATAGAAGAGTAAACAAACACCTCAGAAATATTCACATTAAAGAATTAAGGAATCAAAAGTCAGGTTTTGATTTTTATCTGTACCTGCAGGTAGATGTCATAAATATATAATAGATAAAATAGATTTAAAAAAAATGATCATACTCTGGTCACAAGAAACTTGAAAACTTAAGCAAGGCAATTTAATATCAATGTCATTTAAAATTGCAATCAGCCCTGTATCTCAATCTACTGTGCATTAGATGTTTGTTCCATTTGCTATGAAGGAAAATTTCAGTATTTTGCAATTATTACTGATATTGAATTGTTGCCCAGCCCTTCTTGGCATCTCATTATTTTCAACAAAGTATGGTCTTATTTGGAAATGGAAAGAAAATGTTACTTTATCTTGCTTATGTCATATTCTTTCTTTGTCTTGCGTTCCTCCGTGAATATGTTTTCCACTTTCCAATTTCACCCGTCCTCCTGTTCCAGACACAGTTCTCTTTCTTTCATTGACGTCCCTCCATTTGTCTCACACCTAGACCTTTTTCTTTCAACACGTCCTCTCTTTCTGCCTCCTCTCTTTCTATTTGCACTTCTCTCACCTCGACGCAGTGTTTTCTTTTCAGCAGGTATGAATGCTACTCTGCGTCAGAC
The DNA here is from genome assembly GCA_016785285.1 of Brachirus orientalis. NCBI lineage: Eukaryota > Metazoa > Chordata > Actinopteri > Pleuronectiformes > Soleidae > Brachirus > Brachirus orientalis. The sequence goes on along the minus strand of JAFBJR010000102.1, from coordinate 398,681 downwards.
CCCTCTCACACCAGTGGGCCCTATCAGGATGAAATATTGCACTGGGAGAGCTTCCTCGAGGCGTTTGGCAGCCATTCTCTCTGTTCCCTGTCCAGCTCAGATGAAAGATAAAGGTGTAACACCATTACCATTACCCCCCTTTGCACCAGGTCCTCCTGCAACCTGAATGCATCACATCCCATGCAGCCAGAATCGTCCAACGTTTGGCTCGTAGTGAAACCGCCAAAGAAAGAAATGGGATCTGAGGCTTAAGTCTTATTTATGATTAATTTTGCAAAGTTTTAGTCTGACAGGAACCTTCAAACCACTTTTCTGGCCACAATGATCCCGTTTTATGACGCTATGGTCTAAAAAACATGACTACGTTCTACAATATATTGTCTTTACTGGCTCCGAGCTAAACACTACAAAAAAGTCTGCATGTCAAACTCCGACTCAAGTTCCACGAAAATGTTTCACTTCACTGAGGAAGCACAGAATTTGATAGATTTTCGCTCAGGGCTGCAAAGCAATTACACATAAAAATGTCTGTATCATCGGTAAAGGTGAGGACCAGGGCTGCCCAAACTTTTAAACTTGGAAGGTCAAACTTTAATCTTGCTCTGGACCAGTGGCAAAAATGATGCAAACCAGTGTTGGGATCCCAGGTTCCTGAATTACAACATTTCTTAAGTATTTACATACAGTAATAACAACTGTTTCTGGCAAAAAAAAAAAAAAAAAAAAAAAGTGTGGATAACTCAGCCTTAAACAATCAGAACCTTTGACTAAATGACCAATTGTAACATCAGGACCAGTAGTGTGATACATTTAGCCGACTGCCTCACTCAGATTAACTCATTTCATAATAATAATTTGAATTACCATTTTTCGCACAAAAAATGAGAAAAAGATTATGATTAAACATTATGTTTTACTTTTTCAATAATGAGTTTGATGGGTCAAGTGAAACCCTTTGGCGGGTCAATGTTGGTCCACGGTCCCTGATGGAGATGTAAAAACAATGAGTGCAAACAGCTTCCGACTCAAAATCCACCAATTACACATGTACTGAAGACCTGACATGCTCCTAAAACTGTCCGGAGGGGCTGCACATCCAAATGTGAATGAATTCCTTTATTCCAGAACTACCAGAACTACTGCTACTTCTGCCATCTTTATTGTCAAAACTCTAACAAATAATGTTAGAGTGAGCAAAGTTCTTGATAAATCACAGTGGGTGAAGTGTTCTGTGGCCTGAGTGCTCAACTCAGGCGTACATTATCCCACTGCTGTAAATGTGTCTGACCCAGAAAACTCTTGAGAATGTTCAGACCCAATTTAATATCTGGATTCAATACCTGGATTTAATTTGGAGGGTGAAAAGGATGAAAAAGTGCCAGCGTTTCCAAACTGCACCAGGGAAGTTACAACCCTGCATATCCCTCTTGTTTATCTAACATGAAGACTGAACAATTATTGTTTTCAAATCGAAAAACCCCAATGTGGAACAGCAGCATTAGCAATTTGCAAAAGATGCAATCTAATTTTTTGTCTTTTCAACCATTTTAGTTTTCTTTTCCAATTATATAAAATGAACAATTCATATCTTTAAGTTCTCATCCCTTCATTATGTGTTAAATCTACAACGACATATAACACAGTAAATCAAATCACAACCGAAAATTTGCAATTATTTAATCTGAATCATTCACACCTACACAAATTTAGGAATGCTGTTTAGCAAAAACAGTAATGAGTCGTCAGCAAAACGAATGACCTTCAAAGATGTAAATTGTTCTGATAATACTTTAACATTTGCATACATGCTTCCTCATATTTAACTAAGCTAAATAAGCTTTAGCTTTGTAGATGTGCACTGATAGGACTCTTAATGTCCTTTTTTGCATATAAAGGACCAGCTGTCTGAGCAGCGAAACTCGAGCGGATGGAGTTCGATCGTGTTTTCGTTAAAAACAAATCCCTCCCTGGCTAATTTCTAATCCATCATTCTATCAAAGTGCATCAGCTACACCCACAGGAAGGATAGGAGTGTCTCACTCATGACAGGGTTCAATAAAATCTGAGATTAAACGATTTATCTTCTCATAATATTCCACCATGAATATCAAACAAGCCTGATACCGTGGTAATGAGAGAGGAGCCCGAGGTGCACGACCAACTATTGGATTTCCAAAATCAATGCGCTCAGTTAGGAGGGGAAAAAAAATGTATGAGCCACCTGCTAACGCTGAATCTTAACAATGCAAAGAATGCGCTGTTTTCCCTTTAACTTTCCTCACGGGCCCTGTGGGGCTTCAAGTTTCTAACTCTGCTTTCACTGATTCTTGTTTCACTTAATGCAAAGTCTTGCTGAGCAAACATTCTCTTTATCTACACTCACTGCTTCCCGTTTTTACATATTTATACATATGATTTGCTGCAGCGAAACCTGGACCGCTTGCACATTAATGAGGCCCCCCATTTGGTCTTGTGCCCTCCTTAAACTGCAACACACTGACAGTTATTGCATTTTCTCCACTTGAGGTTTCCCCATGCACGGCAGGAATTCAAACCACAAACTTTCAGCCCAGTTTCTGCAACTCCGAGGTGACTGCCATCATCCAGCGAGGGCCGAGCCATAAATGATTTATGGCTGAGCCTTGTTTGAGTTCTCCTTTCACACAGGGGACATATTTATGCAAGATCATGAGAAGAAAAATACTCCTCATGAGGAAAATACAAATGAGAGAGTGTGACTGCAGACAAACAAGGTGTGTCCAACGACCTCGCGCCACTGGCACTCGGCTTTGTAGCCCCAGGCTTCCTCATCATCACCATGATTTAGTCCTGTGAGTCATTCTCTCTCATAAATCCCCAGGTCAACCTTGTCTCTGAGCAAAAAGAAGACAGCGTTAAATTCTCCCTCTGGGACCAGTGTGATTTCCATTATGGGAACAATGGTGATGCAGGTGCAAACTGCTTGCACTTGTGGTGCAGCTGGTTCTGCTTTGACAGTGAAACATGGAAAAGCACGAGGCCAGCCAAGACTGGAGCAGGTTACTGAGGGACGGACGACAGAGATGGAGTATGTTTTACTCTGGGAAAGTCCAGAACAGCTGTCGTTGAAGGGTAACAGCATTGAGTTGAACCTCTGTGGGAAAAGATAAACCACCGAGTAAGGTTCTCCAGTGAGATCAGCTGTGTAATGTGAGAGAGATAAAGACTGGAGACCCTTTAACATGGGGAAAAAAAGCACAGTACGCATATGCACACATAAGCACAAGCATCTGGCTTGTGTGCTCCGTGTCAAAGGTGACAATCTGCAACTTGTTGTCAAATTCCTCAAGTTGCATGGTTTAAATTTAGGTCTGTTCAAAAAAAAATTTGGTATTAAATTTCAAAATGTTCTGTATTTGTTGTCGGTCAAAAGAATCCACGTTGTAATTGATTGAAATACAGTATATATCTAACATTGATCTCAGCATCCACAAGGTGGCAGTACCAGCAATGTCTGTCTGTCTGTCTGTCTGTCAGAGGTTTTGCCTGAATGGAAATGGCTGTTTTAAGGGTCGACTCACAGCATTCGACATGTTAACTTCAAACAACAGCAGCACATCATAACAAACTACAGCTAGCTGCCTAGTGAAGTGTAGATTATAAAAGTATATGAGATGAGATGAGATGTCCAAATACCAGACTCATAACATTAACAAATGTTCCAAAACAGCAAATGCACACTAGCTTACACAGCTAACTAGCAAGGATTATTTAAGATTATTATCATTATTATTATTATTTTTGTTCCACTACTCCCTTCATCCTCCATCTCTGATATTCCCTCCTTCAGTAAGACATGCATAACAGAAACTACAATGCACATTTATTTGAAAAAAACCAGGTGGGAAACTGAAAGGAAGAGAGATTAGCCATCACTGCTAAGCAGAATTTCCAAGTTTCTACTCGGAAATTTGATCGATACTGACCCCTCAAGTTGGAAAGTCGGAGCAACCTCGCAAACCTGACACAGGATTCCAAGGTGGCTGTCAAAACACTGCCATTTTTACTGTTATTCTTACTCCTGTCTCATTTGCTTCACAGTGAATCAGTCGCACACATGGTGCTGTTCAACTTTTAACCACAGACAATAAGGACGCATAATATCATCGGCACAATATCGGTATCGGCAGATATTGATTTTAAAATTCATTATCGGATATTTGCAAACACACCGAGATCTGCTGACATGACTAATGACTACAACAGTAGGCCGAATAGGCTCGCACCGCCGCTTCATTTCTATGCTGGCTTTACATTTATTTGACGGGAATATGTACTGTATATCTACATCTGCTGTCTCATGAGTGAGCAAAATATTATGTAAATTTCATTATAAAAGAGACTAAATTACCTCTGCAATCCATATGGGCATCATTAATAATCATGTCCCTTCACTAGAAAATACCATGTTGAGCAGCTAACTTCAACAGATGACGGCATCCACGCTTTTCCCGACTTCTGAAATGGAACGCAGCCAACTCAGAGGTGACATCTTTCCCATTTCCGACTGATGGTGTAACTGGAACACTTGACAGCTGCAGGAACATGCAACATCTCCAAAGTGTAAAAAACACATTAGGATTTCTGGCATGATGCCTTCACAAGCATTACAGAAGCTGAATGATGGCTGTTTATCTCCATCAGTAACTTCTGTCTTCGCCGAATCAACCACAAGCTCCATCCTTCTTTGTTCTGGGGATCCTCTTTTTTTTTTTTTTCTTCTTTTAATTAAAGTCCAGCATATTTCAAATGTGCCTGACAGTGAATTGTAATCCAGTTTAATTAATCTACTTTAATGGCATCTTCCTGAATAATGTGGTGACTGCACCGAAGTCCAATAATTGCCCCAAACTCTGACGCGGATCATTACCACTTCAACCAAGATCTCTTCACTATGATTTGTGGTCTTTTGTGCATTAACTGGAAAAAAAAAAAAAATACTGTATTTCAAACACAGCGAGGTGACACTTTCAGTGATCCCCAAACCTCGTACCTATGATCGAGGTCCAACTCAGAGATCCGGTGACGTTCCGCGACCACAGTCCTCTTTTAAACCTGAAATCTGAAACACTCTCAAACACATTCCCAAATTGAGTAGTAATCCCGGGGTTTTAAGATGACCAGATGGGCAGTTAAAGTTGACATATTTTTGTTATCGCCTCAAAGAACCCTGTAGCACATGGCAACGCCATCAAATAAGCAAAAACAGATTACCCCAGTCTTTCGTTTTCCTCTTACAACCAGGCCTCCGAAGAGGAGAAACTAAAACATATCACCGCCCTTCGATTCAAACCCTGCTGTTTCATCAGTTATCACACGGAGGCTGACATTTCACTTCATTTGAACACCCAGAGGGGCTTTAAGGGTTGTTAGCCTGACTGCGGCGTGCCGTAGCAGCAGGTTACTCACGACTCCACGGTATCAGCTCAAGCCTCGTCTGAAAAGCTTGAGCACTAAGCGGCTACACTGGAAAGAAAAAAACACACCTCCATACTATTATCTCTGCATTCCAGTGGAGAGGGAGGGAGCGGTGAGCTGGCAGCCATCCAGAGAGTTGAAACATAATCGTGGGAGAACACAGCGAGACGAGCCCCGCCGACATAAAGCTTCCACTCAGTTCGGGGGGTTAAAAAGCCCCAGAGCACGAGCTCAATGATAAGAGCCGCGGCCGTGCAGCACGTTGGACCGCCACTCATTCCGGCAGCAGGTGTGACTGTGTGGAGGCGAGGAAGGCATCTGGCAGCGCGGTGGTCCAGCGTGCTCTCGAGCTTTGATCATTAAGCGTGGTTTTGTGGGCCCGCTCGCCCGCCCGCCTTCCCTCCAGGAATACAATTTATTGAGTCCATTATATGTTTATGGGACACGTGTAAATCAAACAGCAGCCGTGGCTCACCCTTTTGTTCTTTCCTTTTTTTTTATCATCATACACAGCGTTCTCTCCGCAATTATGAGTCAGCAATAAAAATAAAAAAACATTAAAGGGTAAAGTTAGAGTAACCACAGGTTGACCATATGTTTTTTACAGTTTGTTTGTTTGTGTTTCTGTTTAAAGGAGATCAGATTGGATCTTTCTTTTCTTTCTTTTTTGTCAGATTTATATAGAGTTTGTCTTTGAGTTTATGCTATGGACAATCAGTACGTCCTTATCTACAAGGGAACAGAACTTTCCTTATAGAAGCTTTTTTCCTTCTTTGTTCTTTTTTCTGTAAACACGGCATTGTTTCAAAAAAAATGTAATGCACACTAAAACCCCCAACAGACAACTCTAGGTGCTGTAGTATATTCTGTATGCCAGGCCACGGATAAACCAGAAACAAAGCCATGAACATGGAGCAGGAATATAAAGCTTGTGTGCAGTGTCAAAAAAAACAAAAAAAACAACACCAAATAAAATAATATGGAGACGATGACGAAACAAATGTATGACATCATTGTTTTCCCAAAGTTGCTTATTGGTTGTATACATGAAGAAGAAGAAGGGTGGTGACTGAAGATTTTGTCACTCAAAATGGAAGCCCACTTGAAAAAAATAAAAATATATATTATTTCATACTTATGAGCAATTATGATATAGTATGAATTTATGATGAGAAAGTAAGTCATGCTTGTGAGAAAATATCTAATTATAAGAAAGTATTGATTAATTGTAAGACGGTAAGTCATAATTATTAGAAAGTATCTCTTAATTATTAGATAATACGTCGTAGTAAGACATAGTGTCATAATTACAAAAAAGCATCTCATAAAAATATCTAATTATGAGATAGTAAGTCATGAATGTGCCAAAATATCTGATATAGTATCAATGTATTATGAGAAGGTATCTCATAATTACACAAAAGTATCTAATTATGAGAAAGTAAGTTATGATTGTGAGAAAGTATCTCATAAGTTGAGAATGTTTCTAAGTATATAATAATTTTTACAAAGTCTCTTAATTATAAGAAAATATCTATTCATTGTGAGATAGTAAGTCATAATCGTGACACAGTGTCACATTTACAAAAAAGTATCTCATAATTATGAGAAAATATCTAATTATGAGATAGTAAGTCATGATTGTGACAAAATATCTTTTAATTATCAGCAAGTATCTCTTCATTATGATATAGTATCAATTTATTATGAGAAAGTAAGGCAGGATTATGAGAAAGTATCTCATAATTATAAGAAAGTACCTAATTATGAGAAAGTAAGTCATGATTGTGACAAAGTATCTCTTGGAGCAAATATGAGCGCGTTGATCTTGGTTCACTCATCACAACTGAATACTGTTGCATAATATCACATACGCTGATCGGTTGTAAAGTATGCAAGCAGTTTCCACAATTTTTTAATCACTATACAGCTCTATAACTAGTTAATTTTACATTTACTGGCAGCTGTTTCTATCCTATGTTCTTCAAATGTGAGATGTTTATGGTACCTTTTATTGAACGCACTGTTGCAGTGATAGTTTATGGTTGGCCCACACTGAGGCGCATAGATTCCTTGTATTTTATGACCTTGAAGCCAAACAAACCACATTTAGAAACTTAGATACGATACAACGATATCCATTTGCTGCCATCAGCTCTACGTCTTCACATGGAGGACGCTGGGATGTCGTTCCCAACAGAAGCCAGTTTACTGAAGCACCTAAACGTCCGAGGACGTTGCCAAGTTGTCTCTGCTCCTGATCATTCCTTCACTTTTTACAACAAAGTCACAACAACAATGACAAAAAAACAACAGAAGAAGAGACTGAACATACAGAATTTATGAATTTATGAACAACACTGTATATTAAAAGAAAATAAACAAAATATATTGTGGGTCCCCTTGTTTCCAGAACAACAGGATCCCAAGAATTACCATCTCACACGCAACATTAAATGGAAGCTCATAATTATGATTTAGCATCTCGTAATTGTGAGATAATTATGACATGGATATGCATTATGTTTTCCCCCACAACTGCAGAAAAAAATGGCCTTTAAATTGTCATTTGTGCAGCTTGACCAGTGAACCAGCGAGTTCAGCGTTCTGGATAAATTAATTCCTGATGCAGTTGACCAACCTGCAGATTATTTCTTCTGCAGGAAAGTGAGTGAAGACTCTGCATCGAGCTGAACTCCTTTGTCAGTCACTGTGTTTGCTCGTGCTTTGCCAAAAGAGCCCATTTCCATTTCAGCCGCCGACGCTAACACCGACTTAGCAGGGCTGAGTACACGCTGAAATGGGCCGCGATGCCGCCGCTGTGGGGCCACGAGGCAATTTCCCACCGTTCACGGAATCAATACATCACATTCCTGATTACTCTGCAGGGGGAAATGGAGTTTGTATAGTTTCCTCAAGACAAATGTAGGACCCGCGACAGATAGGTCTTATTTTCACACAGACGCACAAACGCATGTGTGTCCCCTTGACTCGGGCCGCTGCTCTGTGAAACTGAAACCTCCACCTTTCACTTTTCTCTCTCATTACACTCCAAAACTCGGCCGTCCCTGTTGAGGCTGACGCTTTCTTTGCCGGTACGCTCCGTTTCTCTCACGGTGGCAATTTCAATAACTCCTCTCTCCTCGGAGTGAATCAATTGAAAGTTGAAGACCAATCCCAAAAGTTTTTCACAGTCACTTTCACAGTGGCTTTTTTCACAAAGCCACTGTGGGCCAAAGTGGACAAATCCATGTTGTTTCCCCCCAAAAACAGGTCACGACAACAACAACCCACATCCTCAAAATATTCACTCATTCGTTAATTCATTGTGAATGGATAAAAGCAATCAGAATAATCAACAATCAATGGATCTTTCATGTTAAAATTTCCCAACATAATATACTCAAAAACACACTAGAGATCATTTTTTTTGTGTGGTGAACAAAACTAAATAATCCTCGTAACTAAATTACGAGGATTATTTATGTTTGAAACTAGCAAAGTGAGGACAAATATTAAATAATGTTGTGTGTCGGTTTTGGGGGTGAAGTTATGCAACAAACTCAGCGATGAATTGAAATTGTATAAAAGTCTTTTGGGCTTCAAAGGAGATTTGAAATGTAAAATAATTACAGCTTACAATGTGAATTGAGAGTCCAGTACTATATTTTTTGTGTAATGTTTTATATATTTTCTCTACATTTCTGATTTTCTGGGTTTCTCCTTGTACAGGACAAAAATAAACCACAAGCTTCAGCCTGTTCCTTTTCGGTTATTAGGTTATGTTGGTGTTAAATGCTTTGTTTGTTTGTTTGTTTGTTTGTTTTGCTTGTGAATCCTATAGTTTAGGTTTGCAACTGCTTTTGTTGTAAAACTCAATGTTTGGGCTGTGAATCATAAATGTTTTTGCAAATCTTCCAGCATTTTTTTTCTAATTCTTTTTTTTTTCTAATTCAAAAACTGTTTTTGCAAATTATTAAATTTCATTTGCAAATAACAAAGGCTTTTTTTGTGAATCCTAACATTTTGTCTGAGAATCAATAAAGTTTTGTATACAAATCCTAAAGTAGCTTTTTTCATTTTGTGATTTTTTTTTTTTGTTTTTGTGAATCCTATAATTTTGTTTGCTAACCTGAAAATTGTGTTTGTAAATCCTGTTTTATTTTTTATTTTATTTATTTATTTATTTTGGTAAATCCTAAAGGTTTTTTTTGTTTGTTTGTTTGATTTTTTGGCAAATCCTAAAGTTGTGTTTTATTTTTGAGAATCCTAAAATTTTGTCTTGTGAAGTTGTGAAGTTTTGTTTCCAAATCCTAAAGTAGTTTTTATTATTATTATTATTATTTATTTTTGCATCACAACTCGAGTCTCATGAGCAGGACGTCCGCATGTTGACTGGTCAGTGTCTTGACAGTGTCCACTCTCAGAGAAAAACAGGAAGGAGAAAGAATTTAACAGTTCAAATATAACGTTAATGGTTTCATTAAAACTTAAGTGTTTCCTCCCTGTAGATTTGAGTTCCTCCCACTTCCTGCTTGATTACAAGAGTGGAAGTTGTCAAGCTGTCATTCTGAGTGATACTGACCAATAAGGATGCTAGTTACATCCTTCAGGGGAAGTCCCGCCCATGAAACTCAAGACAGTAGTATTATTATTTTGCTATATCATAGTTTTGTTTTCAAATCTTTTATTTTGGCACAGTGAAGACACTAATTTCTCGAAATAATTTTCCATTCTCTGTGAAAACTCCCATAATTACTCTCCAATTAAAATATTAAACTTGGCCTTTCATAAGTGGAAATTCCTGAAAAGCCCCAACGGCCAGGAAAGGATGTAATTAAATGTGGCATGTTGTTCATCATAGTCAACGCCTTTGTTCTACTGTTGCAACAAACCAAACATAAAATTCCCTTCATTCATTATAAGAAAACACACAAAGCCAGAACCTGTGATTACATCGTACATCGTCCGGTTAAATTTCATCTGATTTTGTCACTGAAACATTCAAAAACAGGGCAAACATACATTGTTCACTAATCTAAATTTAAGTATTAAGAAGCCAAGCATGTGTCATGCAGATACTTTCAGGTTATAAACTGCCTGGATTAACATCAGACTTTTCAACTTTCCGACATTTTTCTTATCTCTGACATTAATGTGGCTAAAATGTTCTTATTATTTAAACATCTTCTGTTTTGTTGGCATAATTTCTTCTAAAAGCACACATTAAATCATGCAAAAAAATTTTAGCACATGCTTATTACACAAGTCATAGTCCACGGAGGATAATCTAACGGGCTGGTTTCAGCGAAAATGGAGATATACTTAAAATAATCAAGAGATAATGTACGATTTAGAAGAGAAAAGTATTATTAGTAGTATAATGATAAAATTGGGAAGTATATACACTGTATATATAGGATAAATGAGTAAAGTGTAGGATTAAAAATGTTTAGACCCATACATGCATGAACACACAAAACGTTAAGAAGATAAAATGGTTAAAAAAAGCAAAAGTTGTAAAAATACAACCATTAAAGCAAATCTGTCAGTTTAAAATATTAGCTTTTCTTCTCTTTTTCACAGAAAACATGAAGAACTCTCTCAGAACACGTAGCTACACGCATTAAGTTCTGTGTTTTGTGTCTGCAGGTCACATTTTTCTGCTGCATTATCCTGTCGTAAGGCGTCAGACTGGAGGGAAAGAAAGAAAGTGATGGTGAAAGAGAGAAGACAAACCTCCCTGCTTTCCCTCCAGCTACAGGCGACTCAATCTCATCAGTCACTTGGGCCATAATCAGACAGAACAGAGACTCACTGAGCTTTTGTATAGAATCATTTCATGCAGGTGTGGACACACACACACACACACACAGAGACACACACATATACACACACACACTCATGTTTGTGCTTCTATCAGAGTGAGGACCCTCTAGACATAATACATTCCCTAGCCCCTTACCTTAACCTTAACCATCACAACTACATGCCTAACCCTAACCTAAACCCAATTCTAACCCTAACCCTAAAGTCTTAACCTCAAAAAAGTCCTTTTAAGAGGTGAAAAAAAGTGAGGACCAGCCAAAATGTCCTCACTTTGTCAAAATGTCCTCACTTTGTCAAAATGTCCTCACTTTGTCAAAATGTCCTCACTTTGTCAAAATGTCCTCACTTTGTCAAAATGTCCTCACTTTGTCAAAATGTCCTCACTTTGTCAAAATGTCCTCACTTTGTCAAAATGTCCTCACTTTGTCAAAATGTCCTCACTTTGTCAAAATGTCCTCACTTTGTCAAAATGTCCTCACTTTGTCAGAATGTCCTCACTTAGTCAAAATGTCCTCACTTTGTCAAAATGTCCTCACTTTGTCAGAATGTCCTCACTTTGACAGTCCTCACTTTGTCAAAATGTCCTCACTTTGTCAAAATGTCCTCACTTAGTCAAAATGTCCCCACTTTGTCAAAATGTCCTCACTTTGTAGGTTTATACAATTTTTGGTCCTCACTCTGCAGCAAGTACAAGAACACATGTACACACACACACACACACACACACACACACACACCATGTTTCCATGACTTCAGAGGACATTGCATTGACTTACATTCATTTTCTGAAGACTTACTCCAACCTTAACCATTATTACTAGTGCCCTAACCCTAACTCTAACCTAACCCTAACTAGGACCAGGTTTTGGTCTCCATGAGGACTACTGGTCCCAACAAGGTCAGTGTTTACGATAGAAAACTAAACACATTACAACACCCATTAATATAGACCCATTAATACATAGACAAATTCACACACAATATGGAGAAAATAGGACATGTATACTTTTAGATTCAATTTTACATTTACTAGTGCTTTAACCATGACCCTAACCTTAACCTAATCCTAACTTTAAAACACGTCTTCACCTTAAAATAGAGTTATTTACATGATGGGGACTTGATTTTTGGCCCCATAAGGCAGACAAGTCATAATGTAACTGTTTCCTTTGTCTTCCATATGAACATTACCAGGACGGTGATTTTTCTTACGGAGGAAATTATTGTGTCCACAAAAAAAAATTATTCAGTTTTTATGATTTCTTTGTTATATGGAGTAAAGAAATCAGAAAATATTCCCCTTTAAGAAGCTGAAAAATTCATTGATTGATGATTAATTTTGAAACTAATTGCAACTCTGTTTATTTAGCATATAATTTGTTGAGTTTCTTTCTCCGGTAAAAAAAGTTTAAATGTATAAATATTTGTTAAGCTCAGGAGTCACGTAAGCAAACCTGACCTCACCTCAGCTGATACGTGTGTGTGCGTGTGTTCTTGTACTTGCTGCAGAATGAGGACCAAAAATCGTATAAACACCTACAAAGTGAGGACATTTTGACAAAGTGAGGACATTTTGGCAAAGTGAGGACATTTTGGTTGGTCCTCACTTTTTTTCACCCCTTAAAAGGTCTTTTTAAAGGTTAAGACCTGGTTTTAGGGTTAGGGTTGGAATTGGATTTAGATTAGGGTTAGGGTAAGGGGCTAGGGAATGTATTATGCCTGTGAGGGTCCTCACTCTGATGGAAGCGCAAACGTGCGTGTGTGTGCGCGTGTTCGGCAGCAGCACAGATGGAAAGTAGCTTCATCTTCATCTGTAAATCACGACGTCTGCTGCTCTCAGTGGAACAGCTGTTTGGTTTCTGTGCACAGTTATTCTCAGATCTGCTGTAACCTCTAATAAACTGCATGAGTGAAGCCACATCGCTCATGTGTGAAGGTGGGAATACTTTTAAACACAGAGGGAGTTTTTACATAAAACTCGTAAACTATCACCAACATTAGTATTTCTGTTTCCGGTTTATAAAAACATGTACAATTTAATGCCACCTTATTTGATTTAAGGTAATCTGAAAATGCTGTTTACAATGACAGTGTCTTATACAGATTATCCTCTTAATCTGCTTAATATGAAATTAAAACAACCTTGGAGACTGACGGAAATTAAATACTGGATGAATTGAAGTGTGGATCTGATTTATTTCATCTTACTTGATTTAAGGTGAAATGTTGTGAAAACACTGTTTACAAGTGTTTTATTTAGATCATTCGCTTAATTTGGTTAATATGAAATACAAACAAATGGAAATGTCAATAATAATAATAAAAAAATTGCTTATAAAACACTAAATACTCGAGCAATTGAAATGTTGATCTGATTTCAAAAAATATCAATGGATCAGCAAAGTCACATTTTATTTTAATTGGCTGAATGGAACCATGAATATTTTATTCAGGCTATTGCTTTAATCTTTTAATCTGCTTAATATTAAGTAGAAAATAAGATTCTGATGCTGATTGAAATGTCAGTAATTGTGCAAATTGGTTCAAAAGAAATGTAATTCTGGATTAATTGAAGTGCTGAGCTGAATTTTATCTGGGTTCAGGTAATCTGAAAACGCAAAAAATAACAATCGACACTAAGCACTGTGGCTAAGGAAAACCAGTGCTAAATTCAGTTGATACCTGTACCACATTGTTAAGTGTTAATATTGATTGTATTTTTGTTTTTAATCTGTAGCACAATAAACATGGAGAGGAGAAAACGGATTTATGTGCCATGTACATCTGACTCAACCTCCTTTAAAGACACGTCTAAAGGCCCATTTATTCTCTATTTTTTGTCTGTCCATCCTGGACATTATATCTGTCACAACCCTACATACTACCCCTCTATGTTTTTTTTATGTTGGTATGGACGTTTATGCAATACTTCCTCTAGAGGGCAGTGTCGAGTAACAAGTTGCAGGCAGCAACAAACATGGCGACCATTGAAGAGGTTATTTTTATTGTGCTTGAGCCAAAATGGACTAAAAAGGAATCGGGTTTCGTGGCGGCGGAATGTGAGAGTGTAAGACGTCATTTTAATGGGGAACATTACTCGTTGATGTGCAGCAGAATTTTCAATATTTCTGTATGTACCACAACTTGTGACAACTTACTTCACCTGAGGCAGACCCTCGAATCAAACCACGGCATCAGCGAGTGAAGCCGAGCGTCTGACAGTCACTCTCTGTTTTCTGTCTGCAGGGATAAACCAGCAAACTCTAGTTTGGCAGCAGGTTTTAAAGTTGTTTCACCGCAACCGTAGGTTCACTCTATACTGATTATTTACTACCGCCGCAATTTCCCGTGGTACGGTATTGATCCGTTTTGTTAGAATGAACGCAAAGTATGAAAAATCCCCGTCTGCCCCCGTCTTTTGTGCAGAGAATAAATGAACCTTTAGCCTCGTGCTGTAAATGATGCCAGAATTTGCATCACTGCAAGACATGAAGCTGAAAAAAAACAGTGATTACAAAATTACAGAAATTAAATTTTAGCAGAAATTACGCTAAAATTTGTATCAACACAAATATGAGGCTAAATACAGTACTGTGCATAAGTCTTAGGCCACCATTAGATTTGTTGTTTTAGCAATGCTATAATAATCATACTGTACAATTATTTCTCCACCACTTTATTGGAACACATCCTGAAAATATGGAGAAACACATATGCAGTTTGAAAATAACATCTTTTTCAACAAAAATGCTTCTATAATATCAAATATTTAGTGTGACCTACATTTCCACTTGAACAATAACACAACCATGGCTCTTTAAAACCTGGAATGGAACCCTAATGTTATTGGTCAAACCTGTGTTTCTCCTACTATTTCATGCCAACAAATAGCTGCTGTGAAAAAGGTCTATTATACCTGGTTTACTCCAGACATGTTGGAGCATTACATACACATGTTCAATCGAAACGCCAGTGATCACAAAAGTGACATAAAAACAACAAAGCTGCTGGCGGCCTAAGACTTATGCACAGCGCTGTACATTCACGCTAACAGCTACGCTAATAGCCTGAAGGATGAATGCATGTCGTAGCCTTGTGCTGAAATGACACGTGAAGCTGCATCACTGCCAAAAACATGGAGAAAGAAGAAATTAGTGGAGTGTGTCGTGGAAATGTGTTATTCTGTGTCAGTCAAGTGTCTAATGTTCATTATAAAAAAAAAACCACGACGGGACAAATTAGAACACGGCAGAACGCGGCGGTTTCCATAATTGATAGGAGTCACTTCATCTTTTCTCTGCCTGTGACACCTTTGTTTAAAAAAATAAATAAATAAAACCCTAATAAGTTCTACAAACAAGCCAAAAAAAGTCTCCTTCATTCCTCCCTTACTTTGACAACAAACTCAGAAAAATCAAGCGCTGGTATCGGCAGCTGAGCCGAACGAAGAGCAGTTACGTCTCTGTGAACTCTGTTGTGAAGCTTCTGGTGTCTGGTAAAGATGAAGGAAACCAGAGGATGTTGGGAAAGTTTGAGACGGAGGAGAGAAGGAGAGAGACGAGGAGAAAAAAGAGGGAGAACGGTGTGTGAAAGTTTCAGCTTCCCATCATTTCGGAGGATTCAGAGTTTATTACTCATTATCTGCAGTGGAGTCGGTAGAATTCAGATTATACAGGCCGAGAAAAGTGACACAGTTTTAATGAAAAGTCTGAAAGTTATCTGTCGGGTTTTTCTTTTCATGTGCATGGGGATTTTTTTTGGTCCTTCTCATTCTTATCCAGCTGTGCTCCATATTTCAAGCTCCCGTTCCAGATTTTAAATTGAGCTATCTGCGTAATTCAAAAGAAAAAACCCATAAGGCTCCAATCCATCTGGCTTTTCCTTTTATTTCCACCGTCATTGCGCTTTTCTGATGACCTCGCCGATTCGATACGTGCGGGGCCACGTATTTCCTGATAATTACTCTCTGCTTTTCAAAATCAATAGATCCATGCAAAAGCACACGTGCACTGAGTGCATGTGCAGCGAGTGCTCCATTTAAAAGGCGCTGCATCACTGGTTCCAAATCCAATAACGTCTGTGGAGCCTCGTTCTACTGTTGCACATCAGAGAAGCTGTTAGCGGCAGTTATGGACGACGGAGAAACGGACGATTAAAGGGTTTGTCCTCTGAAACGCCACACTAGAGTCATCACAAAAGGGAATTACATTGAGTTCTAACACACAACAGTGGCTTTTCAAAGTGAAGAAATAACACATGTGAAATGTGGTCTTTAAACAATGAAACCGGCCTGACGTCTGAGACAGGAGTTAAACCCATTCCATACTCCACGTTTTCGTTCCAACTCTGTCCTCGCACAACCAAATTACACCCGGTTTCACAGACGACATTGATACTAATTTATGTTTCTCTGTTGCGATGAGATGGGAAACAGCAGGAGGAAGAAGAAGAAGAAGAGTTAATGAATGACATGAGAAAATACTACAATAACCAAAAAAACAAACAAAAAGATGGGGGGGAAAAAGCACAAACCAAAGAAAAAATTACATCCACGTTTGCAAATTTAACAACAATATATCATGAATAATCTGTGAGAAGACGTCATCAAAGCATTTCATCCTCCCGGTACTTTGTGTAAAAAAAAAAACACATTCCTGTACATGCTTTTGAAATGGATCGTGCAAGAAGTAAAAAGAAGAAGAGGAGAGGAAGAGAGTCGACCTGATTTAAATATTTAGGAAACTGCTTTTGCCTTTTATTTGCTGCTGTGCACCGATTCCTCAGTTTACACTTTACGACCCAGGACTTGTCCGCACTTGCTGTTATGATTAGAACATGTTTTGCAAATTGTTAAACAAAGTGTCACCACATGATTTGCACGATTGCACGTCTCACATATCCACTGCTGCTTACGGCAAAAATGGAATATGTTACGTAATGTACGTTACTTATCATGTTATTTGCAGATAATCCTGTTTTTTTTTGCTTTTATTAGAGCAGCTGCAGCAGCGTAGGCTGAGCTTTGATAAGTGAGCAAAGCTCAGTTTCTTCTAAAATGTCAGAAAGTAAAATGTCGTTGCTGAAAAGTGCGCGAGAACTCCGTCAACCATATGACTGGTTTGTTCAGAATCAGCAGATCGTCTGAAGCTACTTTCTTCTCATAAACACCCGCAGCAGCACGGTGGACAAGAGGAAAGGAATTGGGCTTGTAACCGGAGGGTTGCTGGTTAATATCCCAGGATGGGTCAAGGGCCTGAGCAAGGCACCCAATCCCCATGGCTTGTGTGTGTAAAATGCAGAGGTTAAATTCACTATCGCTCACTGGTGTGTGTGCAAACTAACACTAATTCATTAAAACCTGTATAAGCTCAGCTGCCACTGATCTCTACGACTGTGTTTCTCAGTCCTGGTCCTGTGGAGCCACTGCCCTCCATGTTTTAGACGTCTCCTTGCTCCTGATTATCAGGCTTCTGCAGAACTTAATGATGAGCTGACCATTTGAATCAGGTGTGTCAGAGCAGGGCAACATCTAAAACATGGAGGGCCGTGGTTCCACAGGACCGGGACTGAAGAACCCTGCCATGAGACGGCACAGTATGAGTTGTTTTCACTGTTGCGAGCGAAGCGCTGATTGGATAAACGTGGAAAAAGACTTTTTTTTTTCTTCTTTTAGATGAAGGAGTGGTTGTTTTCGTTGTTTTCCCCATGACTAGCCGGTGAAAACCCTTGTCAATATAGTCCTCTAAATCCTCCAGCCTCCTATTCTCTTATTCCCATGAACGGAAAGAAAACGTGATTTAAAGACTTCCTTTTTTCCCCTTTTTTGTACATTTTAGCCTTGGTTTATTGGCTATTTTTGTAAATGAGACAAAGTTTTTCGGTCTAAATGTGCGTCGCCATGTTTTTGGTTACACACGTCTCGCGTAATCTCGCGATACTACATCGATACTACATCTACGCCTCTACACTCCTACACTGTGTTTGACGTTTGACGTTTGGGAACCACTTTTTGATTGACAGCGTTGAACTGTCCCAGCCTTTTCTGTCTCAGTCCCGAGTGGATTTTGAGAGTAAAGTCCAGAAACTAATAGCAGCCGGTTGTGTGTTACTTGCTCGGTGATATAAGCCATTTCCTTTAGTATATATTGTACACAGCGAATAAAGACACTATTAACACATTTGCTTGTTTCAGTTATACATAATTATTGCATGTCCATGTTCCATTTGTTTGTTCATTCATCCCTTTATATCAATGTGGGAGCAAGTTCTGCAAAAAAAGGTACAAATAACTGAGCCTGAAGTGATTTTCCCGTTTCAAAAAACAGCAGCCACTGATTCAGTGGGTGAACTGTAGGAGCTGCAACGAATGATTATTTGGAGAATTGATTCATCCGTCCATTATTTTCTCTAAAATGTCAGAAAATGTTGAAATACATTGATCTGCGTTTTCTAACCTGGAAATGATGATGTTCTCGAATTGTCTTGTTCTGTCCACAAAACCAAAAAGATTCCGTTTCAATGATTTATTTCTTATGTATGTAGCAAACAACCACCAAAAAAATCACCTTGAAGAAGCTGAAAAATCACAGAAACTTGTTTTAATTATTTAAAAAAAAAATTAATCGATTGTTATTCATTTAGTAGTCTGTTAATAATGGAATAATCGTTGCAGTTCAACACAGTCAGGCCGTCTTTCAGGGATGTGGATCAACATAACCCGCTAGAGGAAAATGCATATATCATATGACTAAACTGTGGACATTTTTTAAAACCGATAGAACATTATAATCGCCAACAAAAGATAGTGGGGAATTCAAAGGTTTAGGAGGGAAAATCGGAGGCATTTGACCGTCTGTAATAAGAAGCAGACAGAGGACGTCAAATCATCATCAGTGACTGTCAGTGACTGTCCAGCTCAGACGCTACATTGATATCACCTGAAACAAACGGAGGGAAAATGATCTTTTTAGACAAGATACAGTATATTGTGACAAAGGTTTGGCTGCAGTAGCTGGTGTTTGACCAGAGGGGGCAGTAGTATAATTTCAATAATTGATGCTAAACTGATTTGCATCAAGTTTACACCTGAAAAAAAAGTGGTTTAAGGGTTTAGTTAAACTTTAAAAAACATTTTTTGTGTTTTATGTAAAGTCTGTGTTTTTACTGCTTCTATTATTTTGCTTTTACTTGCTTTTGCTTGACTCTTGCTTTGATTTATATTGATATCTGATGATGGGAAATGTCATGCTTTGGCTTGGTTTTTGTCTTGCTTGCTGAATTTTTAAGGAATTATAAAAATACATTTATAATTTTATTTTACTTCCATTTTTAATATACACCCGCGATTATTTTGACTGAAATTGCGATATTATTTGCGTTATCAGAGGGAATTATTCTTATTTTCAGTCGAATACCATAAATTAAATGGTTACTGTGTGATATTTGTACAGATCTGTGAGAAACAGATGTTTTCTTCAGTCTGTAGAAAATGATGTGTACAGGTCAGGACAATATTTTATCTAAAATAACATTATGACACACATTTTTGGCTTTAATAAACATTGTTCCTCCAGCGATTTAAAATGTGCAATACAGGCCTTATTGTGCTTTCGATAAAATTAAAATGAATTGCTCAGCCCCGACCTACAGCAACTCTTTATCAACAAAAACATGTATTAATCACGTTCCTGCAGCTCGTATTTGTCAGAGAAGTGACGGCTTCAGTGTCATGCAAAGAGACAGAGAGCTTCGCGAGTTCACAGTGAAGCTGAAGCTCCACCGTGGGACGTCGAGATGACAAAATTTAAAGCTCGGCCTGATCTGAGGAGGCAGAAGATCCCACAGCGAAGTGGCTCTGTCTGTTTTGATGCCTTCATTCGTACCGAGCGCTCTGAAAAAGGGCTGCTTGTTGTTTTTTTTTTAAATGGCAGTACTGTATCTGTCTCCTCTGTGAAAGCGAAAGATGCGTCAGCGCAAGGATTAATCGCACAACAACACCAAGAGTGAGTTGAGACCCTTGTACAGCACTGTTGTGTACAACACTGAACATTTTCTATGGTAACTATGTTTGAGTTTAAAAAGGAAACAGATGTGAATGTGAACGAGGACATGGATTGTGCTCTGCGGCCAAATTCCTCAACGAGAAATAACCTGCTCCGGGTTTATGAGCTTTGGTTTTCAGGGCCTAAAGACAGAGCTGTCGGTAAATCACTGAGACAAAGCTGAAGACACAATCCATCTGCAAAAGTAAACACACACAGTGCAGCGCGATGACTCGGAGGGAAGTGATAAACGATGTGCTCTTTTGACAAGCAAAAAAACAAAATACGCTGAAACTTTCAGGGATCTCGCAAAAGGAACAACCGGAAATTCATGTTTGCACCAGAAAACAAACATTTACTGTCAACTTCTGCAAAAAAAACAACTTTAAAAACATTATTGTAATTAAATATTTCATTGGTAATGAAATATTTAGTCTTGTCTCATTGTCTACATTTTGGATTTGCCTTTGAAACCAGGTGAAGACATCAATCTGTTCAATTCATATACTGACATAATTAATCAAATGATATTTATGTTAAATATTTATATTAAACACTGCTTTAAAATGTGTGAAATTTATGTAAAATTATACAGGGAAACTTTGTTAAAACCTTTTAAGCCTTATTTTTTTATGTTACAGCTAAATTTGACCAAATTTAAATACAATATATTCTAAATATTCTTAATTAAAATATTTAAATGCATCTAGAAACAGAATAAGGTCAATGTTTTCTTTTAGTTTAGGTTCAGGGATTCTAGAGAATTGATTATTTAGTTGTCAATGTCCTGTGAGAAACACAGACCTTTAAAGAGAAAACGTCTTTTAAGGATCAAGAAGCTTAATCAAGGAAAATGAGGAACAAGATCTTGGTCTGCAATGATTACAAGTAAAAATAAATACGTAAAACCAAAATAAATAAGTAAATAATTTAACAACATTATATAAACACAGCTGCATTATAATTAAAATTGTCTCAACATCTGGGAAGAAGCTTATAAAATGTATATTTTATATATTGAGACATATCTAAATACCTAAAAATATCAACATATTTATCCGGTTATGCTCATACGTTTACATACCCTGGCAGAATTTGTGATTTTCTGACCATTTTTCAGAGAATATAATTTGAGTTTGAAAACTGTTGATTGGCTTTCTCAGTTCTTGGATAATGTTTTATGTCCTTTTCCTGTTTTATAAGAAAAATGGTTACATTTAAACCTGTGTGTTATCAGACCTGAACCTTTGGGTCAGGGTCATTTTGGCGGTTTCTGTTGTCATAATGACTTACAAAGAGCAAACACAATAGTTTGATGACAAGTGGCTTCACCCAGCGACTAACCATGAGTGATAGAAAAGACTTTTGCATTATCTCAGCTATAATGAATTCCATGGAGAGCAAGGTCAGACGCACAAACGAAGAAGTCCAAATGAAGCAGAATAAAGGTTTGACCTTGTGGATCAAAGCTAAAAGCTTTTCGCACCTTTAATAAAGAGATCAGATCCGGAGATATAAAACTGAGAACGTGACCTTCAGAGCGACCTCAGAAAAACCAGCGAGTCGTTTTAAAGGAAAACAGACGAGAACACGGGACGAGACTCACCGTGTTGAATCCTGGGAAGAGGCTGACCGTCGAGGCCGTCTCCAGGGGAAACGGGAGGAACTGCTTCAGGCCCAGTGACGTCGGGACTGTGGGCAGAGTGGGACGCACCAGTGCAGGCAAGAGGCCATTTTGACATGTGTTACCTGCAGGAGAGAGAGAAAGAGGAGGCAACGTGATGAACCCAACAACAACAATCGAGCCAAAATCATGACCAAAAGTAAGTCCTCTTGGAGACCAAAACCTGGTCCTAATGAGGCACCAGGAACCTTATTTCTGAGAACCATGTTAAGTTTAGGACTAAGATTTGAATTGTGCTTCGTATTAGACATTAACTGGTTGTGAACACCCGTCACGTCCATAAGGTTTACTGTATGTTCGAGGCTGACAATACAGATTTGCGTTGGTCCACATGGGAGGCTCACTTATGTGATTAACAGGCCGAGATCAGATTCATCTCACATGTTGAATTTAAACCTTTCACCCCCCCCAGTGGATAAAGCGGTAGAAAATGAGTGAGAGTGAGTGAATGTCCTGTGAGGAAACACGGACCTTTAAAAGGATCAAGAAGCCTAATCGCGTAAAAACAATTCACTAAAAATAAGTAAAAATAAATAAGTAAGTGAAACAACACATTAATAACAGCAATATTATATAAACAGCAGCATCTGGGAAGAAGCTTATAAATTCAGACAAAATGTATATTTTATTTATTGAGACATATCTAAATACCTAAAAAATATCAATATATTTATACAGTTGTGCTCATAAGTTAACATAATTTGTGATTTTCTGACCATTTTCCAGAGCATATAATTAGAGTTTGAATTAGAGTTCATTTTACCCTAACAATGTAATCTCATTTCATTTGTAGCTTATTTGGAACATTTCAAGGATGTAAACACACCAGATTGGAGCCAAATAAGCCTAGTTTTCCTCAAAGACGTTAACAGAGACAAAGGTAAAAGAACACAGTCCACACCTATACGGTACATTTATGTACATGGTAGCTCTATTCATAGAGTTCAGGCCTGATTCGACCTCAGCCATTTTGGACCGTCGCTGACTTCGCCAGTCGAACTTTGTCATACAATCACACTCAGGCGCGTAAAGTGCGAGAACAAGGCGCGTACACCTTCGTGCCGAAAACAGGCGCCCGGAAATTGCCGATGTGTGACGACCGCGGCCGCAGGAACAGGAAGAGGAAGAGGAACACTTGCGAGATGATGAGTCACCGGTCAGAGCGGCCTGGCCCACACATTTCCATGAAGAACTACAGTAAATACTTGAGTTTTATTGTCATGTGAGTGTGGCACGCCAACACCGCTCTTTATAAACCACCAACTGGAAACAGCACAAGGCTGACTTCATTACACACACACACACAAATAATCTCAGTCTTCCAAAATATTAGGAATTAAAGAAGCCATTTTGCAAAGGCTATAATAAAAACCAGAGGGATGATTTTCATCCTTTTCCTTTTTCTTTTTTTTTTTAAATCACTGTGTGAGCCAGCACTGAAGTGCTGGCAGATCCTGTACAGTATCAACTCAAACCACCGTGCTGAGTAAAATAAAAATATGGCTTGCCACGTTTCAGTCCCCAGGCAGCAGTGAGGGGTAAATAAGAAGAAGTCGTCATGAAAGAGGGGAAAACCACAGATACATCCTCCTCCTCCTCCCCCTCTTCTTCCTCCTCTCACTCTGTCCTCTGTCTCCTTCCTCCCGTCACCAGAGCGCTGCCATCTGTTGGAAAAAGAACAGGCACGTCCTGGTCCTGACGTTAACAGAGCCATGTCCCTGTGTCGGGGTCGTCGGACCGAGCCGTGGCCTGACGTCAGCGCACAGACGCGCCGCTCACACCGCGTCCCGCCAAAACCGGGCCGACTCACTCTGCAAGCACGAGGCCAAACGGGAAGTGGCAAAAAACTACTGTGGGAATGTGTTTGATATGGTCACGTTTCTTCCCACTGATGGACAGGAGATGAAATCTCTGAGGGTTTTCTTTTCTCCGTGGCGGCACTCGCACATCATTTGTTCCATCGCTGAACAAGAAATTACAATAAAAGCTTGACGTTTCAGGATGGTGGTCCCTTATTAAAGCTGAGATAACACTACGATACACACCTAAACATGCCGAATGAACTCTGTGACCTTTAATATTTTAGTTTGTGAGCCTCATTATAATGTTTCTATGTTCTGTCAGAATTGTAATGAACGTGGAAGACGACGACAGGAGGTAAAGTGCCTTCGCGGCTGCAGTCAAATAAATAGAGGTAGACCATTTTAAATGATCAGCATTGACCAATTATTATTTATTAATCAACCACTTATTACAAAATACACATATTTGTCAATAAAGTCAATGAAATATTGATATTTTCACTCAAATATTTATCTTTTTAGCTTTTTAAAGACCTGTTTCATATATGTGATATAAGTTTATACATAATATTTATTGAAAAATACTATATATGTATATAATCCAGCTCCTTTACTTTGTTGACATTGTCTTTTAGTAGTTGGCTCCCTTTTTTTTACAGAAAAACCTGCATCAGTCGACCTGAACAATAACGATTTGAGAATTCTGGTCCTGTATTTTAGCAAAATAACACTATGATACGAACGTTAACACGCTCATAATGAGCTCATGTATTTCAGATTAGCTCTGTGTGGTTTTTAAGACGTCTATCCTGGCCTATAAATTCAAGCGAAATCTCCTCTAATTCATGCAAACTAAATTATTATTATCAGGATTCTTTTTGTTTTTAACACCAAGGCGACAAACAAACAGTGTCGAGGTCGTTCTGCTTGGAAAACATGGCGTCATTCAGCTTCGCTGTGATTGCGTTACTGTCGTTTTTGTGTCTTCTATTAATTAATATTATGACTTATTGGAGTCTAACGACTGTATCTGTTTATTTTTATTCATATTTGCTTGGGTATAGTTTCAAATGTGTACGTTTTTACATTGGACTCCACCAAGGACGACACTAACAATTAAAAAAATTTAAAAGTATAATATGCTTGTTTGCAAAGTTAGCAACGTGAAAACACCCATTTGTGTCATTCTTAAAGAAAAACCTACACGCAGAGACTTAATGTGGCTTGTTATGATGACCTGAGACAAATATTTAAATTACCACCTTCTTGCGACATAATAAGCATCAGTTATTTTCTCAACACAAAAATATTCAGCCTCCTTCTTTTGTGTCTTTAATGAACTCTGCAATAACAACAATAATAGATGATGAATGAGTTTGTGACCTTTGGATTTTCCTTAGAAGAGTCTCTCTCTCTATTTTTTTCCAACCAGAAAGGACAAAAAATGTACAGCCATAATTTAAAAATAAGATAAAATAGAGGAAAAACAACAAATCTGACATTTGACTGCAGCTCCAGCCTGTGAGGTTTGTTCTTGTGTGTAACAGCACGCGCAGTTAATTTGTTCCATCACTGGACAAGAAATCACAATAAAAGCTTGTTGTTGAGACGGAGACAGAAAAAGAAGAAGAAGACGACTGCGACCTTGTTTGTTGCTTGACTTTTCAAATTTGCTTTCTTATAAATCAGAATCCCAATGTGTTTTTTTACAGCAAAGCAGGTTTTTAAACGTAAAGGAAGTTTGACGGCGAATTTGACAGCAACATAACAAGAAGTTATTCAAGACATAAGTAGTTAAGCAAACGAAGGTAAAAACAACTGTTATAAAACATATATTAAGAAATAAATCCATTCAATACTGAAATATGTAAAAAGAAATAGGACGGGAAGCTTTTGTGCTTCTGTTGATGTGTAAAAAAAAAGGCATAATGAAACAGAATCCTGGAAAAAATTCGATTAAATAAAAAGTAAAAAGTAGATTTAAACATAAACAGAATTCTCCTCAGTGTTTTGGTGCAAAACAAGCGACATAACAAATTGGTGAGAATAAAAAAAGACATGTAGAAGAATAAATATTTAAGCACATTAAAGTTAAGAAGACAAATTTTGTAAAAAAAAATATTAAATAAATAAATTAAAAACTTTAAAAAAGGGAATTTGCATTGTTGTTTTGTTGCACAACAAACAATATGACAAACAGATGAGATTAAAAAAGTATTGATGCTCCAGGAACTGTAGATATTAATATACTGTATTTAAAATTAGGATAAAAATGATGTATTCAATAGGGTTTTTGCTGCTCCTGTTGAAGCTCATTTAAATGTGTGTACCTTTAAAAAAAGTAAACCGACAACAGGAGATGAAACGTGACTCATCGCTGCGGTTGACGGTGTCACTTTCCTTCTCTGTAACAGCGCACGCTGTTTAATTTGTTCCATCACTGCATGCAAAAAATAAAAATAAAACACAATAAAAGCTTGTTGTCTGGTCGAGAGAAGCAATGTGGAAATAACACTATGTAAATTCTCCATTAGATGCAAAAGGCCAGACGGAGACTCATCTAACGTGGAGTGACCTAATGTTCCTCTGCGGCTCCGTAAATATGTGCTTCTAGAATAATATAGAGAAAAACAGAAAACACCAACATAAGCTTCCAGGAAATTGTAATTACTTTCCTTTCCTTCTCTGTAAGCCAATTTAAACTTAACATTTTGGAATAAGAATGGATTTTGTTTCGCACATACACTAATTAGTGAGAGTGAATTTGAACCGATCGCAGGAGCAGTGGGCGGTTCGGCCACGTTTCCATCGAGTGGAATGGCTAATTTTTTTGGGGGGGGTGTTTCCATTAGGAATAGCAGCAAAACAACTGGCCCTGACTGTTCCATTTTCGTACCAGAGTAAAATGACAGGACAGTCAGTTGACCGGATGACAGAAATAAGTAACTCCATTGCGACCGGGGGGTCTTCAACGCCTGCAGTCCGTGAGTGCGTGCTTTTAGCTTGGACTTGGCAGCATCGGTAGCAGCTTTTTTGTTCGCCAGCTGTGTCTTCACCGCCTGCAGGTCAAGCTTGATAGAAGACAAAGTCTCCCCGAGATTATCCTGGAGTTCCTTTTTTAAGAATGTCTTTCCTCAGCGAGGCCGGCAATCAGTGTACGTGGAGGCGCCCTCTGCAGGAGGCGACGACTCACGCGAGGATGTGGTCGCGGTTTGTGGACCAGGCCTCGGTTGTGTCAGAATAGTATTGCCAGTTTTAGAGTTCTTTCCAGACATTTAACTCAGTCCAGTTAAACTTCCCAACAAAAAGTACCGTGGAGTAAGACAGGACTAAATATGTGACCAACAAGCGCAGATGAATTACAATTTTAATCGTAATCGACAGGAGCTTCCAAATTCATGTCCTACTCCATTAAAGCTCAGCGGCACCCCCTGCAGTCCATTGTCATACAACGTTTGACGTCTTGTTGACCTGCAGAGTGTCCTCCATTGTTGTCCACCAGGGCTGCAACGATTCCTCGAGTAACTCGAGTGACTCGATTTCAAAAAAATGATCGAGGAATTTCCTCTGCCTCGAAGCCTCGTTTGATTAAATTTAAAGCTCACGTTTCGCACGGATTCTTTTTAGCGTGACACAACGTGCTTACGTCACAGGCTATGCGTCCCCTACAAAGAGGAAGAAGACGGAAGCAGGCCTTGGGTAACATGTGGACAGTTTAGCGGTACAGAACGGCAGACGCCGGGACCGAAAACAGTGAATACAGCGAAAATGAGCAAATGCAGCAAAGCGAAAGTAATAGGAGGAATAGGATAAAAGTATGTTTTATCCGATTACTCGATGAATCGATGGAATATTTGATAGAATACTCGCTGCAGCCCTATTGTCCACTGTGTCGCAGCAGTAAAATGTCCCGCTACATATCTTGCTGACGTGAGCACCTTGACCTGTCCTGGGATTTGAGCTTATCTAGTTACAAACCTATCTTAATGCCACTTGGCCACAGGATGCCCGCTTAAGTATTTGACTTTTTCAAGAGTTGAACTCACAAGGCAACGTCCTACAATCCCGACATAAAAGGTTGGAAGGTTCAAGTACAGTTTGATGACTTACTCTACGCAGCGCTCTTCAAGTATTACAACTGTGAAGGCAACCTTTCGCTTACAAGCCAAGTTCCCTTCACAGTTTCCAGTTTTTAACGTGTAATTAAAGCTTAATATTGATTTATTAGTCTCCACAGGGGAATTTCTCTCTGTAGTTAAGAGCAACAAGCTAAAACAGTGGTTTGCATCAAATGGTTTGGTTTTGATTTGAAGAATAAAAACATTTTCTGATGAGGAAACTTCTCTGACGAGGCAAATCCAAGGCTTTTAATTGTGGTATAAACACAATTGTGTCATTCTGTCTGTCACTGATTGCTGTCATTTGAAAATGGGCTCTGACAAGCAAAAACTACCAGACCAGACCGAGGGAGCGTTTGTGTGCATACAGCAGCAGTTTAATGGGCAACTGAATGTTTTGACGAAAAATATTTGCGTTATGCTGTTGACGTTCTGTTGCTGACGCTTTTCGACTTTTTATGACTTTTGTTGTCTTTGTTGTCATCAGGAAACTAGTGATATTTGTGTATATACTGTTTATTTTTATACATTGTCTTACATTGTTTTTTTTTTTTGTTTTTTTTTTTTCTAAACAAGATAAAATAAGAATGGTTCTGGTGTCTAATTTAAGAAAAATGTACTAATACTTGTGTTTGCTTAATGAACCTGGGTTTTATTCTGAGGTGATTTTCTGCTCATTATCAACTTAATTAACTTTCATTTTAATATTCCTGAAACGTTTATGTTTATGGCTTGTTCTTTACAGTTGTGTGGCACATTTTTCCAAGCTTATTTTAGGAATTGTAAATGTACCCCAGTGGCAGATTATTTTCTTAAAAACAAGAAAATTTAGATCAGTTTAATTTCTACCAGGGCTGTTTCAGTGAAGAGGGTGGACACCTAATCTGAGCATGTCAGGAGTCATCGGTCAGTGTTTCAAATTATACTCAGAGTCAGTCACGTTAGCAGCGCTAGCCTACAGAATAACACTGTTTCTCATAATCTGGGCGGTATAATTATCTTAGTGAGTGCGTCTGGTTTGATTATAAAACCCAAAATGCCCGTCAGGTCAGTCTGGGTTCGGTTTTGGTTTGCTTTGGACAAAGCTGAGTGTGAATCCATCTGGATCCATCTACACTGTGGAGCCATGATGCTAATTCAGCTCAATCTGAATCTGATTTCTGAGGAAACAAGTGGAGTTAAAAATACTTTTGTGGTGACACATCTTTATATACCAGTAAAAATAGAATTCATGTTGCACGACACATGGTCCGTCCATGTTCTTAATTACTTTTGGACTTTCTCTTGTGTTTTTGTTTGTTTTTGGTTATTTCTCTTTGGTCTGTTTCCTGCTTTTCTTCTGAGGTTACTTGGGTCTTTGGTTTTGATTAACCTCCTGATCCCGTCTGCCCCACCCTGATGGGTTTCACCTCTTTCCCATTAACCCTAATCCTTTCCTGTATGTTTACATTATGTTTTAGGCAGAAAGTACAGTCATTGTTTTTAGTCCAACTAAAATTGTACTAAATCTAATTTGTTAAGGCTGGACTAACCACTTGGGAGATGAAATACTGTTACATATGTATGGACTCAAACCGACCTGCTCAGATTCCAAAGTTCCTGCCCCTCGACCTTTGACCCAGTGGGCACCGGTCGTGACATCAGTCATTTAATCTGAACTCTGTCTTGGAAGCTTCAAGATTCACAATATGGCCAAAAACATTAAAGTTCGCCTACAACCGGGCTCCTATTGGACAATACCAGCTGTCAATCACACTGGTGTCCACTCACATGTGCCGTACTTTCCTCTAATTTTATCTACTTTCTTGAACTTAAACTAGAGGCTCTTCAATAAATTGTTACTTCCAGTTTGGCTTCAAGGAATAAATTATAAAACGACATCCATTTTTCTTTCTTGTATATTGGCTTTGACTTTGACTCCCAAATAATAAAAGAAGTTGGTACACAGTAGAAGATGATTTTGGACTGATGAGTAGACCAAGATTATTCTCTGAACTTAAAGAATCCAATATGTTGAAGTTGATTGATGGCAGGAAGGAAAGGAATGGTGCTCAACAGGGGCGTTGTCACATGTGACGTAATATAAACGAACTGGGAAACACAGAATACGCACAAGTCCATAGACACATTCATTCAATAGTCGTCCAGGTAGACGCCCAAGACATGCTACAAACATAATTTGACTTAACTGTACATGGAAATGTACTACGTTCCAAGTCTCCTTTGTTAGATCATCTGTTGTGTTCCTTTTTTTTCTTAATTAAAAATGCTTTGCTCTCTCTCTCTCTTTTTCTTCTTTGTCTGGATCTTTGTTTTTGGACACCTTGAAAATTACAGTATGACTCTGCCTTGTAAAAATGAAAACTTCTGGGAAATTTGCCAAGGATAATTTTAAAAACTGCCAGTGATGGGGCTTGTGCAAAGTGAGGAATGGTCTTACCACAAAGCTGCCAATGAACTGGTATATAAATGGAAATATCCATGTTACGACAGATATTTATTCTGTATTTATTCTTGCTTTTCCTTCAGTGAACCCGGCTCAAGCCTTCTAGCTCTTCCTAAACCTCACAATGTCGGAGGTGTAAAAAAAAAAAAAAAGGGGGTTAAAGACATTATGGTTTGCCCCTTGATGTGAAAGGAAACACAGCGATCCTAATCTAGCCAACATGCCCAAACACAAAGGCACATTCCAGCCTGAAGCAGAGGTTAGTGTTTCAACTCTCCTGAGCCTGATCATCTGTCACCAACAGCAACGGAACAAAATATAAGGCAGAGCAAGAAAATGAGCTGCTAAAGCTGAGACTGAACTCCGTCCCCTGACGCTCACACACCGACTCTAAAAGTGACTCCAGTCTACAGCGGGATCTGGCAGAGAAGCACAGATGGCATCCGTAATTATCATTTTGTTCAGCGTGTCAATATTTAACTTGAGTTTAGTTTAAAAAAAAAAATAGATAAAAAAATGTTTATATTTGATTTTGGTCGACAGCTTCTAAATTCTGAGTGCACGTAGGGCCTCGGGTGAGCAGAATGTCAACACTGTTGTCTACTGTGAATCCAGGAGAGTCAGTCCGTCCGGAAAGGTCAGCGGGGACAGTCATTAAAGTAAGTAGTGTGACTCTGAGAGGACAGTCTGGGAACAGTCGGAGAATTTACAGTTTTGTCCTCGGCAGGGTCAAATTTAATCAGTTCTATTTGAGAAGACGATTAAAACACAAGCAAATAAGGAAGCAAAGTCAAAGCCGAAAAAAATCAATAGAAAGCATTGAATGGGCCCCTTTTATACAATCTCGCCAGCACTGGTTTGCTAAATGAAGTCTTGTGGCCAAATCTCAACTATCACACTGAGCTTCTCATACACTCACTGCATGTCAGATTTGGAAGTGTCTGTGGTTATAAAATGTTTATTTATGTAAAATCTTAACCATGGGATTTTTTTTTAGGCCACACAGAAAAAGCTGTTTTCTGTGTGTGGGTGTTTAAGAACAACAAACCACTAACACACACTATTCAATGTCAAAATAATTATTGCATTATTTAAAAATAACACAACTGTGTTCATTTTATTTATTTATTTATTTTGTAGCAACTGAACAGAGACTAGAATGTCACTGTGCCTATGCCGCTATGCTAAGTGTGCAGAACAGTACCATGCAAAGCTTTGTTATCAACCGGTGCTGCTAACAATGGCTAAGTATAGCTAGCCAGTGGTTGACGTCGATCTCCAGTTCCATTGTCCAAGTTCCAATTTACACAGGGAGGAGCACAGCGTGGCTACAGACGGATGCTAACGATGGAGTTCTGAGGGCAAGATCTCACTTGAAAAATGTTGACCAATGGATTTTGAGTTTGTTAGTCATGAACGAATAACAACAAAGCTAACTAATACCGTGGCTAACTGGTAAGCCCAAAAAAAAAAAAAAAACTGTCAGCAAATTAGCATTGTAAATAAGCAAAGTAGATTATCTGAGAGGAACAAGTCAAATATATCATATATACTGTAATTTAGTTAAAGACCTTGCTTTCTACAGGAGCCCAAATGGACAAACCAGCCAGAGCATGCAGCTCACATTTTTAATCAGAAGCTTCCTGCATTGTTTTTTTGTATGTGAGGGCCACCATAGTTTTGTGACACAATTAGAATTAGAAAAGGGACCAATTCTTACGCACTGGACCTTTAAAGTTGTTGTTAAACAATAGTGTATGAATGAAAATATGCTTTGTTTGTGTTCATTGTACGTGAATTCACAGATTTTACATTTGAAGGATCACCACAAGCTTCACATTTAAGATGAAAATATACAATAATTGCTGATTAAACTCATTAAAATGATCTGATTAGTTAGTTAAATCTTCATTATTGACGTCATAAAATGAGATGGATTGTTATCAGCTGCCATGAACGTGTGCACTGAGTGCAGTATTTCTATGGAAACCCACGCTTTTATGGCTTGATGGACGTCTTACAGTGAGATTAAAAACCAACTTGGCCTCAAAATGAGGTAATAAAACTGCGCTAATCAATATTTTTATATTACCAACAAAATGAAACAATTTGAAAGAATCCAAGTAAGGGGGAAAAAAAATAAAAATCAACCCACTCTGCAGGAAACAGCAGAGGGTGTTGGTTTTGCACAATAAAGACAAAAAGAAAAAAGAAAACTGCAACTGCAGAACATCAAATGCACCAAAACCAGAGAAAATATTGCACTTTCATCCAAGATCTCAGCAGTGACATTCAAACTAATGTGCTCAAGATGGTTAAACATTTCATGTCACAATTCGTCACGTCTGTAAAATTTCCAACATGTGTGATTCTCAGCTTTGATTTCAAAGAGGCTAAAAATAAAAATGCATATTAATGCAGATTTGAAGATGCAATAATCACGTCAGTTTGCAGTTTGTTTTTTTTGTAAAGCTTTAAGGCTCCAGTTTCCTAAAGTGAATTTTAATTAATCAAATTAGCACGAGTCAGTCGACATGTTGAACCCGGAGCGTCTGCTCATGCTTTTTTTTGCCTGCCTTCACAGGAAGTGTAATGAAGCAGAACTGAGACGAGATGCTATTTCTGGAAACATTTGAAACAGATGAGAATTTGGGATTGAGTTGAGAGTTTAAACAGTTTTTTTTTTTTTAACCAGTGAGAATGTGTTTAATAGCCTCTCGGAAATTGACAATACCGGGGGGAAATGCTAATATCTCAAACTTTTGGCAACAAAACAAAATCCAGTGTCATTTCCATCGCGACACTAAGACACTGTCATTTTCCAGCTATTAGCAATCATAGCTGTTAGCCATTAATGTTTTTAGCGAACCTAACTTTTCATAATTTGAGACGCCTCTCTTTTTTTTCCACCTTACCATAAGCTTGGTGCTGGAGTTTTCCGTCAGAGATTAACAGAGCAGAGTCTGCGATGCTAACACCACAGTCGCTGCTCCAACTGTACGTTTGCATGCACAGTTTAATTGAGCTAAGGCTGTAACTCAACTGAGTCAGGCAATTCGCGGAGTCCAAGTACACATGCGGAGGAGAAAATTGATTTATTGGCTCCGTAGGTGGTGCTGTGTCTTCTCTATTGAATCAGTTTCCTGCTGACCTTTACGTCACACAAGAACAAACATTAAGCGGTGAGGATGGACCGTGCTGCGGTTCTGTATGTCCCGCACCTGCTGCACATGTTAATCGTGATACAAATTAGTCACTGTGTTGTCCAAAGAAAGACACCGCTGTCGTGTGAATTCTGGCAACAGTGCGTCTACGTCGTCTCCTTCTACTTTCGAGTCAAAGACCAGGGGAGGAAGTTTTGGAGCAGGCGCAAAACGCCATGTCCGACTCAAGTCCGACTAAATGCACAGATGCAGGAGTAATCGGACTATGAATTGCATTATCCAGGTATGTTAGTCTCGACTACCTCAATTTAAGTCGGACTAATGTGATTGCATGACATAAAGAAAACTAAATTACTGTCTTAGTCCGACTAAAATCGGACTTTTGACATGCATGTAAACACACAAAATGTTGTGTTTGGGATGAGCACATACACATGATTTGGTTAGCTAGCTCCTGCTGGTATATTTGTATATGAAATGATTTGATTGGTCAAAGTTCGCACAGTTAGTCAGGAGGGAAAGAACTTGATTCGTGACTGAGTTTGAAAGATGGATTAAAACCAACTGTAACAACAGCATAGTCAAAGTACTAGCAATGGGAGCTGGGTTTTAGTGGGTTCACAAATCCTGGCTATACTCACAAATTTTAGGCTCCATCCATACCATTTTTATTTACAAATGCAAAAATCCTGCTCTGGATTCTCCCGTCGTCCACATTACCCTGATGATTTCGAACCCAAAATCTGAAAAACGTGTATTTTTGAAAAGAAAAATGCATTTCCTGTCATCTGGGAACAAAAAAGATCAGTTAACTCCAACCGCCAGTTTAATTTTTGTTGGTCTCATACAGTAAATTAAATTGTCACCATTGTTGTTTCCCTTAAGTAGTATATTGCTGAAATACTGCTGAAATGGACCGAAAATTCTCATCCACACTCAGATTCTTCAGAGTCTTTATCTGAAAACAGTGGGTTTTAAATAAAAACAGCAAAGAACTATAAAGAATGACATAATGAGCGGCTCACTGGACTGGATGTGAGTGAGTGTGTGTGTCAACAACAGTATTGTGCCGAGCGTCCACTGCTCTGTCCTCTGTGAGAAATTCACTTATCTGGTCTCAAGTGTTTTTGATCCTGCGGCTGTAAGTCCAGAGAGAGGAGGGGGGTCTGGAGAACGCGACTGGTATTAATAATTAATTATGTTGTGCTGCTCTCTCTCCTCCACCTTCCACCTCCTCTAAGCGGCTGCTGCTCCGATACGATCCGTCCAGAGGAGCCCGAGGAAAATGGAAAGATCACTCTCCATTTCCTTCAGCAAATACAAATCCAAGTATGAGATAAATCTGAATTCCACTGAAATGCATACGCTCATGTGCCGATGACGTACACGGACGTGATTAACACCTGTATTTTCATGCACTTTTTGCCGACTGTATTCTGTGAAAATGCTCCGAGTTCAGAGGATAGGATGGTTTTAACAAACTTGAGAACAAAGAGTGGATTTAAAATCATTCATACACTTTGAAAGTCACGTTTTCCACTTAACCTTTCTCGGATTACTTCTGTATTTTTGTGAAATTACACAAATCTCATCAGCGTGTGGCGAACAGAGTGAGTTTGGCTCCGAGCTATAGGCAGACAAACTGTGTGGACCCAGTTTTTTAAAGATGGCAAACAGTTAATCACAATATAAATCATGGCAAGAGCAAATTTGTGCCTAATTTGTACTGTACTATTTGTACTGTAGCTACTAATTAACAGCTTTATCAGTAACATTTTGATTTGGTTAACAAATAATTTCCAAGAGATGTGTGGTAAATTAATTATAATTAAATGTATACATGTTATGTAAAACATATACACATAAATCTTAAGAATACAAGGTTGGCAAAATTCTGCAAATTTGTTTGGGGACCCCAAAAAAATTCTCCTGTGACCCATCTGTGGGTCCCAGCCCAGTCTGGGAACCTAATCCTAATCTGAACCTAATTCTGACCCTAACCCTGCCAGTTTATTAATATATTATATATTATATTTCTAAAATATTCTAGAATTTTAAATTATGTGGGATCTTAACCATTTAATCGTGGTTTTTTAAAGAGTTTCTTAATGTTTCTCAATCTCAGTCCTGCTGCTCTTAGATGTTTTCCTGCTCCAACTAAGACACTTAATTCAAATGTGAGGGTCGTTATCAGGCTTCTGCTGAGTTTGATGACGAGCTGACCATCTGAATCTGTTGTGTCAGAGCAGGGGGACATTTAAGATTTGGAGGGTGTCTAAACCTAACCCAAACCTTGACCTAATTCAACCCTAAAACCTGGTCTTAACCCTTAAAAAACCCTTTTGGCATTGTGAAAATGTCCTCGCAAGGACAGCTTTAACTCAAAATGCCTTGACAATTAACCATAACCCCTAACCTTGACCTTAACCTAACCACAAATCTTTGTCCTAAACTGAACCAGTTCCTCCGAAATGAGGTTCTGGTCTCCATGAGGACTACCGGTCCTGACAAGGACAGAGGTAACACACACACACACACACACTCGTATAGTATTTCTCACCACTGCTGTGAGTGGCTCACTAATAAACACAGCTGTTTCTGAACCCAGTCCAAAGATCACTTCCTGTGTGCTCTGTAATCTGAGGTTAACCAAAAAGACGTTCACGTGCTGCTAAACGTCAACCGCAGAGCCAGGCGCAGGAAGGTCGGGGTGGATTTTTCTAACTCCACAACACTAATGGCCTGTTACGGTTAATTTTACTGCCTGGTTTCAGCAAATGCAAAGAGCCTTCGATGCAGGAGGGACACGCCTTTGATCTGCTCGTTTAGATATTTTTTTCCCTGTTACACTATTTCATCATCTTGTTTCCAAGAGGTCAAAGAGTCTCGCGGGCTATTTATCACAATATGTCACCTGCTATAAATCATTTAAACAGGAAACATGTCACAGCTAAATAGCAGCAATGCAGAGCAAACGGCGTTATTAATGTTTAAGTAGACACCGTCGCGTTTTGTCAGCGCAGAGCTCTGCACTCCACAAACATAAAATTTTAAATGATGCACATCCTGTGCACTAACTGTGACCTCATGCTTTTTGTTTTTTTTGTTTTTTTTTGCTTTGCTTTTACACTGAACAGTGAAGAATAGATGGTTTCATGCTGATGCTTTGTTTTTTTTTAAAAAAGCTACAGAAACTTCTCTGTGCTGTACGTTGGATAAAGACAGATGCAGATCCAAAATGGGACAAAGGTGAAATATGACACTGTACCATGTGTACAGTGGTTTTTAATTTAATGGGCTACATTGATTTAAAGAGTTTTGTTCACTTGAAAAACAAAGGCACATACAATAAAACATAAAAGGGACTTTCTGTTTTATTGTGTGTTGTATTGTATAAGATTTAGCTGCTGTAGTATCTACAGTAATGAATCTGGAAGGGTTTACGCTCACACAAAACCCATAGAGTTGTTTATGTCACAGCGGACACTTTATGACAGTCACTACCTAGAAAGAATATATAAATTCATTTAAAAACAAAAGCTCAGTTCAGCTTGTCATTAGGGACGGCATATGGATGCGGTCGTTTCACAAATATTAAATTATGTGCTGATGCATTTACCACCTACAGTAATTTCACGTAATCGCGAAGACAAAATGGGCAACAAATATTCTTCTACCATAAAGAAGAAATAAACAGCCCAAAACACAATTATTACATTGTTACAGTCTGTGCATAGTGAAGCATGCAGTATTATATATAGGACTGGTGGTGTGTTCCTGTTGGTTCATAGAGACGCAGGTACTTTTCCTCTGAGCCATTTTTGTGTTATGTCACAATAAAACAACAAAACCAGAACAAAATAAGTGTTTTAAATTAATTAATGTCACTCTGAACCAGATTTGCAGCAATATTTGGAAAACTAAAAAAATACACCAACATAATCTAAATCAAAATTATACTAAAATGAGTTCTACTGTATGTCAAGTGCTGAATGATGTTGTTATATATTTTTGAGTTTGCAAACATTGCTTTAAATCAGATTAAAAGCAACTTTGATGAAATTACATCCATTTATTTTGTCACAGTTTGGAGTTAAATGGAGTTAAATGGAGCAGAAGAAACTTCACAAACGATGCCCCATAACGTTCTTTGCACCATAAAACTAATTGCAATTTTTCCCCTGAAAAACACTTCCTGGTGGCCAAGAGAAAAATGAGAGTTTCCCATTAATGATGAAAAGTGTGGCGGCCTGCCACAGTCTAACAGTTTCATAACGAAGCAAAACATTTTCAGCAGATTCAATACCAGCACAGGAGATCACAACTTAGCGTCTCACTCCATTGATCTGTGTGAAACATCGCTGTTTTCCTTGTGCTCGTTTGAGCATTACACCGCAACGTGCTTGTGCTATTGTCAATAAAGTCATTAAATATTCACCAGCAGCTGTGCATGAGTGGCACTTCTCTTTCATAACTAAGTAATTCCATGGAAAACACTGCGACCAAATGAAAACAAAGCTGCAGGGGGATCAATAGTTTTGTTTTTCTGCCTCAATTACACTGTAAAAAAAAAAAATAAATAAATAAAAACATTTTTAACATTAGTTTCAGTCTGTTTCTGCTTTACAATACACAAATTTGTTAAGATGTCATATTTATGTTTTAAGCTTTTTTGTGGAAAATGTGCTTCAATAATCTCAGATTCAACAACACAAAAAGCTACACAGCTAACAGTTAACGTGAAATGACAATTTATTTCCTTACTGAGTCTGGAATTTGTGTGAGGATCAAGTCCCAGTGAAATTTCGTAATTTTGTTGGCGCAAAATTGAGATAGTGCATCAGGAAGTTCACAAATGTCACCTGCAGCCAGGCTCCTATTGGACTAAACCAGCTGTCAATCACTCTGGTGTCCATTCTCCCCCGAATGGACGGAACATAATGTACAAAATTTACTTCATGTTTTACCCATGAAGAGCTGCATCATACCTTGGAGACCATTCAGGCCGCGGGGAAATATGTCCCAACATTATACATTTTGTTAAAAGAAGACGCTTGTCTTCTCATAGACTTCCATTTAAACTGTCGCCCCCTGGTGGTTATTCAAAAGTGGCACTAAGCGACAAGCGGCATGAAAATGTAATGTCAGACCAAAATAATTGTGAGTCGAAGACTTTTTTTTAACATTTGATAATTGTAAAATGTACTGTAATTTCAACTCTTAAAATGGCTGTAAAACAGACAAAAATCACTTTGCCTTTATTATTTTTAAGAATACAGCTTTAGAGGTACAACTAAAAATTTTAAAATGAAAAACAAGAATCATAAAGAATGAGCATTATACAGTAAATCATTAGTGAGGCTGTCGCAATAGAGGATTTTCACCAAAATAAATGAAAGTGGCTTATGTTTGTTGTTATATATGTGACATTCCCACAAGCCTGCGTCATCGTGAATGTTCACCAACGTTTAACAGTGTCAACTCGAGCGTCGGCACGTTTGACGGGTCGCGACATTTGCACAAATCGGGATTTAATTTTTTTTTTGCGATTACCACAGGTAACAGTAGGACTGCTACGATTATTAAATTATTATTTATCGATGACTAAATGAATCGTCAACTATTTTGATAATTGATTAATCACTTTGGGTAGGGTTTTTTTTTTTTCAATAATCGAAGCAAGCTATGAGATTTTTTAGCTTCTTGAATGTGAATATTTTTCAGTTTCATTTTGCTTTGTGGACAAAACAAGACATCCGATTTCGGGAAACAACATTTCCCCCCCCCACACACACACACATTTTCTGACCTTTTACGGGCCAAACAAGTACTAGATTAATCGAGAAAATAATCAACAAGATTAATTTTTCATGAAAATAATCGTTAGTTGCAGGTCCTGATGCGGTATAGCTCCCCCTTGTGGCCCTTCAAATTAAATCACTAGGACTGTGTGCTGGTGAGCTAAACAGCATTTTCAAGACACTGGGATCAAATATGAGCTGTTTCCTT
The DNA here is from genome assembly GCA_016785285.1 of Brachirus orientalis. Classification (NCBI taxonomy): domain Eukaryota; kingdom Metazoa; phylum Chordata; class Actinopteri; order Pleuronectiformes; family Soleidae; genus Brachirus; species Brachirus orientalis. The sequence goes on along the minus strand of JAFBJR010000102.1, from coordinate 359,131 downwards.
CTTTTAAAATTTTACTGATTATGCTGTATTTTGTGTGCTTTTCATCAAAATGATGACGATCAAGAATCGCAAAAGCCCTCGCTGACACATTCCTCTGCTCATTTTTTTTTTTTTCTTTTTGCAGGTTGAACTGAGTCCAAACTCTAAAAGCACCCAGACCTGAAACACTTGAGCGTTCTCTTCACACCTGACCCACATCAGCTGCTCTGAAGCTGTTTCCCCACATGTGACAGCCTATTCATTCATAAGCTCACATCTCCCTGTTCCCTTTCCACCTCCCTCCGTCTGTGCACGGCATAACAAAGAAGAGAAAATCCGTCTCGCCTTTTGCAAGCCACGGTCCGTAACTTCAGATAGCTTTAATCCCTCGGATGAAAACATAAAGTCTTTCAATTTAGCGAATCGCCCTGTTCACAAGTCCAGGTCCCTGTGTAATTATTCCTCTGATGTGACTGAAGCCAGCCACGAGGAGAACACTTGACAAGGAGCCGCTCGTGCATTAAGTCTCCTCCAGTCCTCATCATAGGAACTAATGGTTGGAGGCTTTTCTCTGGAGTCTCTGCACGACGTATCGAGTGGCTCTCGCGGAGAGTTTTATTTGGATTACAGCAGACACCCAAAGAAATCCAGGACTGGGGCTCTCATCTGGGTTTTAATCCATCAAAACCCCAAAGTGAGCACAGGGAAGGAGGTTAATTCAACATTTTTAGGATGTCACGCTCTCGTTTTATATTCTGTTGCGTTTTAGATTAGTTTCTGCTGTAACAACAGTCACCGGGTCTCATATCTCTCGCCTTTAGTGACCAGAACAAGAAACAGGCGGGAACAGACTCGGCATTAGGAGAATGAACGAGAGACAGAGAGAGGGAGGGAGAGGGAGAGAAACATGTCCTTACACACTGGATTAGACTGTGATGAAGCACATGTAGTGAGCTAAACACACACACACCGCTCAGAAACACGGCACTACCCTCAACCTTAACCATAACCACAATTCAAACCTTACCCTGAAACTTCACCAGTTCCTCAGAAATGAGTTTCTGCCTCATTAGGGCCAGGTTTTTGGTCTCCATGAGGACCATGGTCCTGACAAGGCCAATGTTTATGCCAGAAAAAGATCCTAAACAGGTAACAAATACGAGCACACGACTTCAGAGGACACTGCATTGACTAACACTGACCCCAACCTTATTCTAAGACGTGTCTTATGGGGACGCACTTTCTGTCCCCATAAGCAAGACAAGTCCCCACAAAGACAGTGTGTAAACAAATGTGGGTCCCCACAACATGAGCAATAGCTGGAAGAGCTGAAACAAGGCAAGTCCAAGGTGTGTAACTTCCACTCTTCACACTCTTCTACTCTGATGGAAACCAGAGCTGCTGCTTCTCTTCATGCCTGGACAGAACACACACACACACACTAACAAACTCACCAAAGAACATGCTGCTGCTCTCCATCTCTGCTGCTGCTGCTGCTCAGGTTCGTGGCTCTGCTGCTGCTGCTGCTGCTGCTGCTGCTGCTGCTGTATTTCCTCTCTGGTGCTCTGCCAGTGTGTGTGTGTGTGTGTGTGTCCATGGACAGCAGCCTCAGCATGTCTCGTACACTCCTCATACAGTGTGTGTGTGTGTGTGTGAGTGTGTGTGTGAGTGTGTGTTCAGTCCAACAGCAGTGTCAGTGTCTGGTCTGCATGCTCTGCTCTCAGCTCACTGCTGCTGTCTGTGGACCTCTGTTTCTGCCTCCCCCTCTCTCCCTCTCTCTCTCTCTCTCTCTCTCTCTCTCGTTCCCTCCCCTCCTCTTTAGTTCTTCCTCTCCCTCCACCTCTGTCTCGCTCTCCTCCTCCTCTTCCTCCTCCTCCTCTCAGACCCCTTCACACGCGGGATCCTCCGCTTCTTACTCTTCTCTCTGATGCATCTGTCTACATTTTCCAGCAACAGCCTCCTCTCTCTCTCTCTCTTTCTTTCTTTCTCTCTCTCTCTCTATTTGTGACTTGTCAACCGAGCCTCTCTCTCTCTCTCTCTCTCTCACACACACACACACACACACACACACATCTTGTGTTTTCCATACAGTCTGTCTTTTATTTCTTAATCTTCTTCCTCACTTCTATCTCCCACTCTCATTCTGACTGTTCCCTCACTCTTTGCTTCGGTCTCCCCCACATCCTTCTCTCTCTCTCTCTATCTCCACCTTTGTACATGCACATTTTTATGGTATCGGCTGTTTTTATTCTCCCCTCCTCTTTTTTTCTGGCTGCACATCGATGTGCAAAGTGAGAAATCAGGTTACGTTCCAAATGAGCAACAACGCACGTCGAAATCTAAATCCTCACTACTGCATTTCCACAGTACGGTCTTTTGTCGCCCAGTGACATTCCCACGCTGCACACGGGAAGTGATTTGTTTTGGGCCAAGACAGATGGAGGCAGCTGGAACATTACGCTGGTAAAGTGAGACGACCGCAAACAGGTTGGAGTTTGGCTGAAAACACAAAGACGCATCCACGAAAAGTTTCAAACTGGTCAAAAAAAAAAAAACCCCAGTCGTTCAGCTGTCTGACCATGACGGAGGATCAGTGGTTGAGCTGGAAGGTTGAGGGGTTGATTCCTGGCTCTGCTGGTCCACATTTATCAAGAATAGAGAAGCGCGATATAAATTTACCATTTTACGTATAAACATTTCTTGTCCCTGCCTGCGATTAAACTGGCAATTAACATCATTATTCCCATTGTTTGTGAATTGTGATGAACATGAGTTTTGGGAAGAACTAAAACGACAGCAACACTGTAGCTTTCAATGATAAAGTTACATTTGTTACCATTTTACTTTTCTTTACCTCAGTCTCACTTTAAATCAGCAGTTGTGATGATGTGATGAATGAAACAACAGACGTTGGGCACTGTTCTAAAAGTTCTAAAAAGGCTGGCCGGCTACAAAGATTAATGCTAATGGCTATGCTAACGACCAAAGGGTGGGTTGTGTTGTTGTTGTGACTCTGTGTTCCATTTACATCGGTACTAAGGGAAACGTCCTTCCTGAATTCAACAGGTTCCAGTTGAGAAGTCGGAAACGCGAGTGTATCTCAAGCTAGCCATTGTTAGCAAAACGGGTCAATACCAGCGTTCCAGATGGTAGTTTTGCGCACACAAAAAAAGTGTAGCAATATGTCTACAGTAAAAAAATAATAAAATAGAGTGCTATGATTTACAGAATTGTTAAAAGTAGCTGTGTTTACACGGTGGCAGCCATCTTGGGATCCTGAACTCGGGGTATGTGAGTTTGCGCTGAGTTCCACAATCTGAGTTTGGACTATAAATGGAACTTAGCATTACATTCCCACTGATGCCAATCTTAGCCAAACATGATAAAAACAACCTGTGTGCTTTGGAGAGTCATTCGTCCCAAGAGTGAACGCTGATAAAACACATTTCTACGAGTGAAAAACCAGTTTGAGCCCAGGATTAAAGGTTTTCTTTCTTCTCTTTTACCAGTGATGATATGGTACATATGTGACTGACACAGTGTTGTTAATTATTTTTATAAATAACAACAGTTTTTGCCTTCTGATATCTCAAACCTCATTCTCTAACTGTGGAGTTTTAGAGTTTTAGCTCCGTGATGTTTAGTTTTCTATGTGGGAGTGTGTTTGTTGGAGCATTAAGACTAATTTCACACACACACACACAGTTTGTCCTTTGGTTTTTCACAAATAATCAACTGTCAAGCTGAGTTATTCATTTCTGCAAAAGGCTACTTTCCACTTTGGTGTTTTCAGCCAAACATGGAAAACGTCGAAACGAGGAGAAATCTCTGTTGCCGCTGCGATGCCTTCACTGTTCGTTTTTATCGCGGGGTAATCGTGTTTCTCTAATCGCCTGTTTCTAATCATAAAAAAAAAAAAAACAGGTTAGTTGTTTATGTGACATCAGAGAAACCAGATTACTGCAGAAATCTGATAGTAACACAGTTACTTAAGTGCAGGTAAGTGCTTTGATTGATTTTGTCTTTCGGTGTTCATCCTTTTTGTTGCACTGTCTTCTCTCCCTTTGTTAATTAAGCTCGGTCTCGTTTTCCCTCATGTGTTCACACAGACTGTGGTGCTGTTGTTACAATTCACTCCCTTCTGTCTTGTTTTATTTTCACTTAGTATCCCTCTCTCTTTCTTTCTCTCCGTTCATGGTCTTCTCTCCCTCTGCGGATGGTTATAATCAGAGTCAACAGGAGCTGATATCAGGCTGCTGCTGCTCTGCAGCCCATCTCTATCTGTGGCACGCACACACACACACACACACACACACACACACACACACACTCACACACTCACATATACACACAATGTTTAGAAACCTAACACAAACCATATGTTGTCTACACAAACAGATACCGATGCAAACACAAAACGGACAGATGAACCAAGAGATCGACACACTGGCTGCTCACCAGTGTCTCAATCCGTGCCTTCCGATCTGCACCTCACTGTCCAGCGTGTAAGAAATAGTGACATCTAATGGTGAGACTGCAGATTCTAACAAACGGATTAACCCTCTGCTGTTTCCCAGGTGTGTCGGGGGAAACTATGGCGGTCTTTTCCTTCGTCTTTGCTTGCGTATAGTTAATTTCCGGGTCAAAACAAACATGAAACTCATGCTTGGGCTGGTTTGTCCACTCTTGGCCTCTGTAAAGAATGGCCTTATAAAATATTGTTTGTAGAAGTGTTTGTAGAAACAAACTAACGGGTAGTGACTCCAATAAAACCGTTAACCTAAATGCCAATAAACCCTCCTTGAATGTAAACTCAAGTAAAAAGTTTGCAAAAGTCACTCCAAAATTTGTTCTGCTAGTTTAAATCTTGTGTGTGTGATAATACAAATTACTCTGAGTGAATCCAGCTGAATCTGTCAGTGATATGGTTTCACTCAGCAGTCACGTCTGGCAAGGACGCCATTTTGGCCAAATACAGAATCTCAGAAAAAAAGGGGAACCAATCAGAAACATGTTTTTGTTTTTTTGTTTTTTCCCAGCGGTGGGTTAACACAATGACGGCAGAGAAGTGACTTTTAGCAGTTTTTGTGTACATACAACATGGCGGCCACTGTCCAGATTTTTACCAGGCCACCTGCTGTGGCTTAGTAAACTCCCCTCTGGAAGGGTTATCAGAACAAGTACGGCGGATACAACTCAGTGTATGTGTAATAAACTTTCCCACGTTTATTACACATACACAACGTTTAGTTGGACTTTCAGTTAGGTTGTAAACCTGTAATACAAACACAAAACAAAACCAAGAATTAACTAATGATATTATTCGTGTAACGTTGAATTACAACCAATACTGGCTTACGCTCACTCACCGACGAAGCGTACCAGTCCCGATGATTATTCTAGCAAAAATGAGACTAAAGGATGCGTCACAAATGCTTTCTGAAGAACTGTGCATTCTCTCTATATATATTGGAGATCATACACTGGAGATGTACTTCATAGACTTCAAAGTAAGATGAACGATACGAAAGATATGAAAGTCAACACAGCAATCAACTGCCAGAAACTTCTGTAGCCACTGAAGAGCAGCTGACTTTCAATTTTGGCTGTTGCTTCCATTTTAAGCAACTCCCCAGGTAAAAGTCGTTAAGATAGCATTGTTTGTTTTCCACGTTTTCCTTCGCTCTTCATAAGTCACGTGGATCATTGGTCTGATTGGTTGTAGGTCATCCAGTTGCATAGAGAGTCATTTTATTCTACAACCAAAAGGTGACTACACCCTTTCTAGACCTATACTGAATCTCAAATAAGACTGAAGCAACCCTCCCATTTATCCAGGCTTGGGACTGACAGCCTCCCCACGTCTGGGGTCAATTCAGACTCTCCAATTAGCCCAATCATTGGGGAGCAAAAGGGATTGGGCACCTTGCTCAGTGGTACCCCAGCCCGTAACCTGTCAGGGTTGGAACCGGGAATCCTCCAGTTACAAACCAATTTTCCTTTATGCCTGATCAGCACGACCTGAACTGAACCTTCAAGTGATATTACTGCTGTTATGAACACACCCAGACAATCTCCTGAATGAAAACAGGTTGTTACACTGGCACAAATGTATTTTCTGGAATCATAACACTAAGTAAATTCAACTCAAAGTTGCTCCTCTCGCACAATTTATATTATGAATTGGATCACAGTTGTCCGTCATCTTTCAAAAAGTTGGTCCCCAAACTAAACATTTGGGAAACATTGCGTGTGGTATATTTTCCTGCTTATCAACCAATTTCTAAACAACACAGCAGATGTGCAAACAGATCCCAGTTTCCAAACCAGATTAACCAACAGCAGCAAATATGAATGCAGCAGAGCAAAGCAGGCGGTCGTTTGTTGACAAAAGTAGTTACGTTTGAAAATAAAGGGCCAGAGGAAAATCTGAGAAAGTTTATAATCTTATGAAACATGGAACCAGCATTTTGGGAGACCTGACATGCTATTTTTTGAAAAACAGGTCCCAGAATTGAAAACACCTCAACACCACCTTTGCATTTCCGTGTATAGAATCAATACACAACGTTGTGAAATCTATGACGTCACAGACCCACCTTTTGCTTTCGCCTGCGCCGTCTCCATCTTCATCGTTGTCGTCTCCTTCTTCTTCTCTTTGTAGTTTGTTCACGGCGTATGTGCATGCTCCATCTTTTCTCCATTATTGTTGAATTGTTTTGGCAACATTACAGCACCACATACAGGCCTAGCATGTATACTACAGCATTTAGGGTTGTTTTTAGGGGTTTTCAGTGAAGACATTTCTCGAAACAATGGTAAACTTTTAGGATTAAAGAAGAAAAAAAAAAGGATCCTCCAGGAAAAAGTTTTGTTTTTGTGTCAAAAGGCTTGAGCAGAGAGAATGTGGAGGAGTCAGGTGGGTTTGATCACGGTTCGTTTGCTGCATCAGGCTGGTCGAGTTAATTAGGAGATGAGTCTCAGGTGTGTAGGTGAGTTGATGGCAAGCAGGTGTCCGCATGTCCCACACACGTGACACAGGAAAAACAGAAAGAGGACTAAGACACAGGAAAAATGTGTGAGAGGTAGAGTTGATAACATGTCCTCACAAGACAGTCGAGTCCCCAAAATGACTTAAAATAGATAAAGGTCCCCACAATGTGGGTAATACCTGCACAACACACACATGCTGATAAAAAAAACCCCAATCCTTTAAATATTTAAATATGCACATGATGCACTCGCTCTCTGAAAGGAACATAATCAGCAGTTTCTCAAAAACACTTTAGCACAGACAATATGCAAGAAAGCTCACACACACACACACACGCTGGTTTCCATGACTTCAAAGGACATTGCGTTGATATACATTCATTTCCTGGAGACTTAATCTAACCTTAACCTAATCCTAACCTCTGCCGAACTTTAAAACATGTCTTCACCTTAGAATTGAGTCATTTACATTATGGGGACTTGATTTTTGTCCCCACAAGGAAGACAAGTCCCCGTAATGTGACTGTGGAGACAGATTTAGGTCCCCACAACATAAGGAACACACACACTGGTTTGTACAGCTGGCCTGGCATGATCCATAACTTTAACCATAACCAGTTAATGACTTACCCAAATCTTAACCTAACCGCAATTCAAATCTTAGTCCTAAGGTTCTGCCTCATGAGGACCAGGTTTCGGTCTCCATGAGGACTACGGGTCCTGACAAAGGTCAGTGTTTATGGTCCTATGGTCCCAAAAAGGTACCAAATACAAACACACACTCAGTCATGACATGAATTCAAACAGTGAAACCAAACACACATTATAATATAACACAGACAAATTTACAGACTTGTGAAATAAGGAGGTATTATGAAATGTATTGTACTTTTAGATAAAATAAACAAATTAAATGAATGCTGAAACAAATGCTGAAAATAAATAATTGATCAGAAGGTGTGTTGGCAGTGAGCTGCAGATTTGTGAGGAACAAGAAAACATAAAAATACACACAAAAACAATAGGACAAAGACAAGATGTGATGCGACCAATTTTTCCTTTAGATTTAAAACATTTTCAGTCAAATTTATATCCATTAATTTAAAGATCACGTCATTAATGTTAATGAACTTACACTAAAATAAATTATTACTACGGTGGACACTTTTTTTAATTTCTTTTTTCTTTTTTGTTCACGCGTGTTTTCCCACGCTGCATGTAAACGGTGCCTTAATGGTGACTCAAACTGAGAGCTGGGTAAATTGTGGTTCCCCCGCCTGATGTTATTGCCATGAATGTGGCAAAGTGTGGGCGTTTATGTCGGCTGCCCTTTCCTCTCTGCTCGACTCGAGGCAAATAACATTTCCCCGTTCGCAGGCTCACGCACAGACTCATAGGTCATATTTACACCTGCTGCGCAGAGGCATTATCCACATAATGGCTCCTCGCTCGCAGACATTTGTAGCCTCACCTTGCATGAATCCCCTCTGACCATATTATGATCAGATCTCGTCACACCTGCCGACGAAACCCACAACAACAGGTGTCATTCATTTCCAAAAATCACTTTCATGTGGTGCAGTGTTTACACGCTGCTGCTGCTGCTGCTGCTGCAAAGAAAATCAAACTGGTCAGGAGGAGAACAGTCACTCTCTTCCAGCTAAATTCACAAAAGTTTTTACAACAGTCAATGTCCAGATTTTTACCAAACCACCTGCTGTGGCTTAGTAAACTCCCCTCTGGAAGGGTTATCAGAACAAGTACGGCGGATACAACTCAGGTCCTTGGATTAACTAATGATATTATTCATGGGACATTGATGATCAGGCAAAATGAGACTACAGGATTTGCCAAAACGCTCTCCGAACAACTGCGCATTCCCCATATACGTATACAGATCGGGAAACTATACTTATTAGACTTCAAAGTAAGAAACGATATGAAAGTCAACACAGCAATCAACTGTCGGAAAGTTCTACAGTCAAACTGAGATGACAAACGTGAGAGCAAAACAAACTGTTTACACGTGTTTTATGAAACACAGTCATTATAACATGCACTTGCTCAAAGAAAGCTTTGAGCATGCTTATTTATTTTGGTTAATTTTCAAATTCCCCAATATTAAACCAAAAGAGTGAAGCTAAAGCTAGTAAAATGATTCTTTATTCACACAAAACACGATTATGGCAAAAATATGTGTCGGTGTTATCTAACTTTAGGTTCTCCCTTTTTCATTACATTTTTGAATCGTGCTTATTCATCAGTACATTTGTTGGATTTTTTTATTATATTCTTAGTATTAGTTTAAGCTCGGTTTGTAAGTTTAGAGTAAGTCTGCAGGAAATGAATGTAGGTCAATGCAATGTCCTCTGAAGTCATGGAAACCAGCGTGTGTTTAACTGTTCTTGAGAGTCTTGAGAGCAGGAATCACATCCCTGTGTGTGTGTGTGTGTGATCATCACTGACTCTATGTTTGTGTGGTTGGCCTGCACACACACACACACACACACACACACACACACACTCTCTGTCTGATTGGCCCACTGTAAGACAGCTGGTGAAGGTCAGACAGAATTGACCACTCCCAAGCTTCAGCCCGTCGCTATCGACTGCAGATGAGACGATTTCTTGATCAAAGCAGCGTCTGTGTCTCACACACACACACACACACTGGCACATCTATCCACACAGCCAGTTAGACAGTGACATCACCAGCTGCCTCATCAATAGTGGGGAATTAATAAATAAACAAACAAAACAAATAGAGAATCAAATGTTATAAATGTGCTGCAGAGCCGCGTGTGATTCCCCTCTGCTATCACCTACTTCAGGCTCGCCTGCTGCAGCCATTTTGCACAGCACAGATGTTTTCAATTAATCGTGAATCCCTCTCCTCCCCTGTCCACCTCCCCCACTAACTCCCCCACTGAGCTGGGCTCCAGTAAATAAGTTTAGTCCGTATCAGAAATGGCAGCTCCACTTCTCCCTTCCTTCATTCCTTGATCCCGGCTTCCCCCCCCTCCCCCGTCCCTGTCATCCTCCACCGAACCACCGAGCACCGGCTGTGGTGAATGTGTTTTTTAACCTTGTCTTGAAGGTGTCACCGTCAGGACAGGACAGTATTTGTCACCATAAATGGGGGTTTAAGCAGCGACGTCAATGTCGTCGTCGTCGTCGTCGTGGTGCAGCCCGGCAGGAAAAGCCCCGCTGAGCCGCGTGCGACTGCAGCCCCGGATACTTCATTAATCTTGCTGTCACTTCCGTGACGCTTTTCATTAGTTATGGGGTTATCTGATCAACAGGCCGACTCTCGACTTCCTTCATACGGAGAGGAGCGAGGGAGAAGAGGAGCCTTCAGTTTCGAGACTGGGAGAATCAAAGGCCTTGTGCTCGGCCTCGGCCTCTGACAAATCAAAGTCTTGTGGGAGGTCGACTCGTGCGGAGCCGTCGAGGAAAAGCAGCTGCAGGAACATAATGTGACAGAGTTTGAGTTTGTTTAAAATTCTTCATTATTCTTGGTCCTCAAGGAGAATAATAAAGGAGGCGAATTGTTATTCGTTGAAGTATCTTAGAGAGGTATTCAAATAAAACTCATAGAGAGTTAGATACATTTCCTCAAGCTAACAGTATATTTAAGTATGTGAAGCAGCATCTGTGTTTGCATTTAACCGCTGACTTTTAAAACAAAGAAGGAGGGATTATAAATAAGTCCTGTAATCTAACACATATGCTGTTTTCTCATATTAAGCCAAAAATAAAACAGAAAGATTTTAAAAAATATTTAGACTTAGATGCACTTTCTTGAACACGTGTTGTTACTATGTGCATGATGGAATGTTGTGTGTGTTTGTGCTACTTTTGTCTTTTATTACACTGTTCTTTAACCATGTGGGCTCTGTTTAAAAGGTAGAGCATGCAAAATTGAGCAACACGTATCCGTGAAGTCACATGTTGCAGCTGCTGTTGTACCGCTCAGTTTAACTTTGTTCAAAAATCAAAACGCAAAACGTGTTTTAATTTGTCCATTGCGGGCAACTGTAAAAAAAAAAACACTGTGGTCCAAAATGGCCACCTCTATGGAGCTTCCTGTGATCCTGATATGAATATAAAAGGCTCATTCTGTGCTTATGAAAAACAGAAAAACACATGACTATACATCTATAAAAACATTAACAATCATTGTGTCATCTTCAATTTCTGCTATAGGAAAATAATTTAGGCTTCATTTTACACACTGGACCTTTAAACCAGCGAAGACCAGTGAATTTCATTGTATACATACACAAAGTCTACAGATATTTCACTCTTCTCTTTCCCTTCTTTTGCCTTTTTCTCAACAGAGCTCCCCCTACAGTGTGGGAGTACAAATGTTTATGACAACACCGTAAAACCTCTATTGTCTACCGCTTAAGTTTTGACGAAACATGCTACTCTGTTGAAACGTCCTGCCAAAGACTAAATTTATAGATACATCTGTGCTACCTCATTACAAAATAATACAGCGACCTTTTTTCATATATATATTACAGTTTTCTGCATATACAAAGATTGTTTTTAAGGTCAGTTACAGTGTCGTGAAATGATTATATAGTTTTCAAATGATCTTACTGTGTTTTTACTGTGTGTTAGTCCGACTAAGAGTATTTAGATTTTACTCGGACTGTGTAACAACTGAACTACTGTCTTCAAACTTCAACTTTTAACATGCATGTAAATGCACTCCAGTCTGACTAAGCATACACATGCAGCAGCCATTCTGACTTTAAATCGAATTATCTAGGTATGTTAGTCCAACCAAGAATTGTTTGATTTTACTTGGACTGTTTACATAACATAATGAAGAAAACCAAACCAATATAACTAAAAACAGACTTTTAACATGCATGCACACGCGCTGAATGACTACGAATCTGTAAGTTGAGGGTAAAAATAAATGAGAAGTTAATTTTGTATCCAGAGATCAGGTTTTCATTCAGCTGAATATTTGTCTCAGCTTGTCCACACACACACACACACACACTGGCATGTTGGGTGTAATGAAATATGTTGTAATAGCCAGTAACTCCTATTCCCACTGAAATTGCACAGGGTTGATGAACTGAAATGTCATGACAACACAGAGGTGGAATGAAAAAAAACCCAGAAATAATGGAGCTGAAGTGTTTCATTTGTGTTTGCTGCAGACTGTGGAGCGATGATGAGTCATTCACAGGCAGAAATATCAAGAGGAAACTCGACACCAGATGGGAGAACGCTGGCCCACGTCGCCCGCACCACAAGCCTTTTCTAAGTGGCGTTTTACGCTGATGACCGACGACCGTGATGGAGGGTTTATGACCGGCACTGCTACTTAAAAAAAACTACACCATGTCAAATGTGGCTTGTGTGTAACCCACCTACATGTGTGCAGAGGGCACTGCGGCCCGCGTCCCTCCCACCAAGCCCTCAGGGATTAAATCTGGTTTCCCACTATTTCCTCTCCATGTGTTTTAAATCATCGAGTGAGCAGCGAACAGGAGATAACCGCTTATACCTGCAAGGGAAAAACAACTAAACACGGCGGTTTAGAAAGCTTTTATTGTGAAATCTGATATGAACCCTCCGACACAGGGGACATGCCAGTAACCGTTCCCAGTTACAGCAGCGAGTCATTCAAAAACCTGCGCTAAGAATAACTTGTTTTATGTACAGCATGAGATACTGACTGATGGTATAAGACTGCCTCTTCTCTGTGAGTTTCAGACTGGCATGAACGCAGCCTGCAGCAGTTAAGAAATAAAATGACACATAAAACCACTCCTCTAACTCCCCCAGTTGCTGTTTGATTGAAAATGGAACAGAAATGGGGTTTCAGGTAATCAGCCTGAAAATGCAGCAGCGGCATTCTCTGAAACGCTTGACCGCTTGCCAAACTGTTGATCCGTCTCTTCTCCCATTTTTCTCTCTCTCTCTCTCTCTCTCTCTTTCTCTCTTCTTTGCCTTTGAGTCTCCGGGCAGAGAGGATCAAAGTGTCCCTTCAAAGCACTGCTTTTACCCAGTGAAGTAATTGGAAACAGAGAGTGAAGTTATGGCACCCAGGATGATGACTGCCATTGTCTGCGGGAAGATTTCAGTGCAAAGCGCAACACCAGAGGAACAATGACTGCAAAGTAGTTTAAATGGGGTCAAGTGCTGAATAGACTTTCACCGAGACTCGATTCAGACTCGCCACGAAGAAGAACAAAGTACAAGTATGTAGAGGAAAAGTATGAAACAAATGGCACTTGACTGTTTTAAGTGATAGTTATGTTTTATGACACTAACTCCACTGGGAACCAGCCGGAGACACTGATGCTTGCTCTGAGAAGAAACATGGCTGCCAGCGGGGACACGAGGAATTTAGCAACGTAACAAAAGGCTCACTTAATAAAAGTTTCACCTGCTTGAGTCTACGATGTCTTAAAAACATGTTTGCCTTGTTATCTTGCAGTTAAATTAACTTTTCCGACTGGAAACTCACATTTGTAAACCTGAACCAAACTCCATGGAGAAAATCTCCATTTTTAGCTCATGGGGACACAGGAGCAGCTGTTGTAGTGCTGCCTCATTTGGCAAGTTTGTGTCACTTACATAAATCTGAAGAAAAGATTTCAAACACAGAAGTCACAAAAGGACACATTTGAACTTACTGATGAAGGCAGCACTGGATAAACAACTCCTGTGTGCCCTGATGTAAAATCGCTGATTTTCTCTATGGACTTTGGTGTGGGAATCAAACTTAATTTTCTTGTCAGGAAAGGCTGTGTCATATTGTAGACTTAACCAGGTGTACATTTAATTCTACATTTAGGTCTACATTTTTTTCCATGAAGATCCATCCAGCAGTGGCAGTCAATTCACACAGTGTTTCTGTACCACATACATCCACACAAAAATGTGAACTACCCCTTTAAGAATTGCTCTTCTGCCCTCAGGACTGAAATCTTCATCTTGTATGTCAAAAAGTTTTGAAATGTTTGACCTGTCAGTGACACTAAAGGAACAAACCCATGTTTTATGCGAATGACACTAGAAATGGGATATTTCTCCGTTCCTTCCCTAAAGCCTTTTCTGCTTCAGAGAGTCATGTAAAAACATGGGGGATAGGAGGAGGGATTAAAATCTCTAAACATCTTTTGTGGGTTTTTAGGCCTATATTAAAGGTGGTTTTATTTAAAAGTCAGTACACCCTTTGTTACACAATTTCTGATGTTTACAGTACTTAATATTTTCCAAACGTCAGAGTTGAATCACGGCAAAACAAGATTTCGGAGTATGACGTTCCTTCTTCATAAGACAATAAACATTTGTTCTTGCTTGCTTTTTTGGTAAAATCTCAAATCCAGAGTCCTTTTCAGTTACTACACATGATGTATAATGTTAATTTATCTAAAATTAAATACAGTGTGTGAATGAACAGTGGAAAAGTGTGGATTATGTGGTGGGAAGTGATTTGTGGAGACTTCACTTAAATCCATAGTGATAAAGTGCCGTGACCAAAAGCTGCCTGCAGCTGCTGACCTCCGAGACGGAGCAATTTCTTCCATTACATCTTTTCAAAAATGACAGGAACTCAGAATTACAACTCAAACCACTGCATCAACTTTTTAATCAATTACTGCTTCAATGGGTTTTAAATCAGCACAGAATTTGTCGAGCATGTTTCCAGAAGGAAGGATTTCAGCCTCTTAACAAAAAAGGCTCATCTCATGAAATCTATGCCATCTTAAGTGTATGATATTGTAAGAACATGTTTACTTCTTTATTTGACAAGTAGAAAGTGTTTTCTGGCTGGAAACTCAGTGCTGCTCCCTTTTATGATCTGCTCCCTCTTTCGCACCAAAGTCCATAGGAAAAATCCCTAATTTTTATATCACAGCACAAGGGAATACTTGATCCACTGCCACCTCCATAAGTAAGTTAGAATATATTATTGTGTGACTTCGGTGTTTTGAAATTCCTCATTTCAGTTTACCTAAGTGGCACAAGCCTACAAAACAAGGCAGCAGTAGACCAGCATCTCCTGGGTCCGCATGAGCTAAAAATGACAATTTTCTATATGGAGTTTGGTGTGGAGGAGTGAGTGGTTAACAAATTTCATTTTTCCAGCAGGAAAAATCTGTCTAATGGCAAGGTAATGTTGCAAACATATTATAAAGAGCAGGTGTAAATGATGGTATTCTCTCCTTTTGTAATGTGACTAAAATCAGGTTTCTTCTTTGATTCCATGATTTCATTGACAGCAAGTGTCTGGTTTCCAGGCAGATCCAAGGAAATGACAGACACACATGGCAAATCGGTGTGGATAAAATGTCAGGACCTCATACAACCACACTTCAAATAACCTGAAGCGTCTCTTTAAGTAACATGATTTCTGCTACCACGTGCAGAGCTTCACTTTTACCTCTGACATGTCTATATCATGTGTCTGCTGTTGAGCTAACAGCACTCAGACAGAAATGATGTGTCTATATTTGTCACTCATCAGTCTGTCATGAGACACAAAGAAGGTTCAACACCGTTACTCAGTAATGACATCCCAGCTCCGTCAGTTGTGCAGTCATTCAATGATATTAGTAATAATGACACAGCAGCTTACAAAGAGTTGAATCTTTGAGAAGTTGATACTAAATGTTTAATGAAGAAGGAGTTGAGACACTATGGAAGATTTTAATTATCTTGAATGTTTTGTAAGGGAATACTCAATTTTAAGAACTAATCTGCAGTAGAGAAGAAATAAATTTCAAGTGTCAGAAACAAATTATAAGTGTCAGAAATCAAAATAAAACAAAACATTTTTACATTTATTTGACTGCATGCACTCAAATACCCTATTTACCGCGTATGAACATACCTGAAAAAAGTACAATGTAGACCAGTGACAATGTTCCAATGATCAAATTCACTGGCGACTGTAGGATTTTAGATCAGCGTTTCCCAAAGGCTGGGCCGAAATCCACAAATGGGTAACGGGAGATTTTTCTTGGGTCGTCACATAAATTTGAAGACTTTCTTTACAGCCTTTACATTGAGTGGCACATAAGTAAAATAAAATTGATTCATTTATCAAGTAGAAATCTTAAACGACTCTCTCAGGGTCAGTTGGAGCCAGAAAGAGATGCACATATTTGCTCGGGTCATGATAGTTTGTCATCTTTCTTATAAAAAGTGTGGGAAACACAGTTTGGTGCTGGTCATAACGTGGCAAAGTTAAATAGTAAAAGAAGTAATCAATGGGTTCACTCCAGTACTGTGTTTCCATCACTTGAACACTAATTATCCCCTTTGTTTCCAATGGAGTGATTCCCAAACTTTCTCAATGGGGACCCACTTTTTTAAGGATGCCAAACTATCCCATTATATAATGCGACAAGACAAGGCAAATTTGTGCATAATGTAGCAACTAATTTACAACCATATCTGTAATACCTAATATCATTTTAAACTGGAGAAGAGATGTTGGGTAAATTAAATAAACCTATATTTTATGCAGGTTATTTGAAACTAATACACATAAATCTTACCACAAAGGTTGTGAAAAGCCAGCAAATTTGTTTGGGGACCATAAAGAAAGAAATCTCCTGCAGCCCGCCCATATGTGGGTCCCGAACCAGTCTTTCAGAAACACTGCTTTTTGCTTCCCCAGTGACAAGACTGACAGTTACACATAAAGAACAGGTGGGTTGTCACGGCTGGTGCGCTAAACACTAGCTACGTAAGCTACGTAAATAGCATGACGTTGCACCAGCACGACACAGTGTAGCCACCGATAAACTCAAAGAAAAGGAAAAGCATGACTCATCATTCCTGTTGTCACCTGTTATTCTGACTGCATTGTGTTAAGCTCCTCCCCCTTGAGTCGCCCCCAAAAAAAGGGTGGGGCACAGAAAGTGGGTCAAAACTGATCAGTTATTTTTCCAAAAAAATCCACAAATAATTACACAATAAAATAAACTGAAATGAAGTGTGCCATGATAGTAGATTTTAATGAACTAGGCCCAACACATGTAAAATCAGGATGATAATAATTGGCCGGTATAATTGGATGTGGCTGGGGTCAATTTAGAGTCTCCAATTAACAACGGGCAATGGGGATTGGGTAATTTGCTCGGAGGGGGGTTACGTCAGCCCTTGACCTGCCTCAAACTGGAAACCCTTTGGTCACAAAACAAGTTCCACTTCCGCTTGGCTATGCGCTGCAACAATAGAATAATAATAACAAACTTTATTTATACAGCACTTTTCAGGAAGTAAGAAAGAAACACAACATATACAATATAACCAATTAAAAAGCTGCTTATGTGGGAAAAAAAGATAAAAGATACTTTCAAATTAAAGGTATTGTATCAAATCGTCCAAAAATATGAAATAGTTGTAATAAAAGTGTGATTAATAACAATTCTGCAACTATTACACCAGAATACCCCAATAACAACTTTTTATTTTTATATGTGTTATTTTGTGGAATTACAATAGTACAGAAAGTTTGGTATCCTTGAATTGGAAATGTCACACTGACCAAGCTGAAGACGTCTGTGGAGTCATGCTCCAGCAATAAAACCAATTCCAGATTCTCCCTCCCTCTTTGCAATCTGTCTATCCCACTTTCCTTCCACTTTATCTGTCTTTACAGCTTGTAAAGCTGAAGAGCCAGAGAGAGACGAGCTGAGGTACTGATCTCAGGGAGGAGGAGGGAAGTGCTGCAGTTTAACAAACACAAATTGGTGTGAAAAACTCGTCACTTGACTAAAAAGACAAGTTTGTCTGGGACGAATGTTTCACCATCACTCCAAGAGTTCTTAGCGGAGAAGATGAGATTAACTAAAGTGCTCAGACAAAAGAGGCATCACATTGATTAGATCGTTAAACAGGGAAGAGCTTTCAGAGCACAGCTGAGCTCAGACCTGAGCGTCAGCTCTGGGACTCGTCTTTCGTCCGTCTCTATGGCAGAACCGTTCCACGCACTGTCAAGCTGAACTCAAGCTGAGTCTGCAGCTTGAGTGAGCCAATTAATTGGACTACTTTCTTTTTCCCCGTTAACAAAATGTACGTGATTGTTGTTTTTCAGCTCATCGCAGAGCTTTAGCACATGAGCCAGAACAGCTATAATTACGTTAGACGTCAGAAGTTTCTGATCGCGGGGTATGTGATGCCATTACGTACATCACATTAGGAGACCTAATGAGCCATCACGGAATATAGTAGTGATGATGAGAGATGCCTCATAGTGTTATCCACTGCTGTCCTGGGACAATTTGTCGGGCTTTATCTGTCAAGTCAAAGCTACAAAAGAATCAAAGGTACTTCTTTGATTCTGGCTCCCCCCAAAAAATCACAGCAACATTATGTTTTTCATCCGCAGCTCGCCTCTAAAATGGCCTCCAGTCTTCAGTTTGTGCCATAACATCACTGTGTTGTTGACCAGAACACGATCCGTACAAGCACTGGCAGTGGATTGATTTATTTATTGAATGAAGTGTGTCTGACTCCGCCTTTTCAGTTTGTTAGATTTAAGCATTTTTCAGTTGACCTTCATTCCACAAACCAAAACAACTTTAGCAAGTCTGTGTCGGTACTATTTACTCGCTGCTGTCTTCTTCTCCTGTTTCTTCTGTTATTACCGAGTCAAAGCCAAAGGGAGGAAACTCTAGAACGTGTTTAATTGTATCTGGTTGAAGTCATACATGCAATGGTAATTAAACTCCCAGCTATATCGTCCAGTTTGGAGGATGAGGCCAACCTGGAGGTAATAATATAGTGACTGGCCACCAGAGGGCGACTCCGGTGAATGCAAACAAAAGAACTCAGCTTTAATGGAAGTCTTTGAGAGAATGAGCTTCATTCTCACTTGATTTATAACGTCATTTTATAAATAATTTTAATTAAGGAGTAAGTAATTTTCCAGTTTAGAGGAAAATAGACAATAAAGCAAATTTGGGTGGACATATTGACAGCAGTAGGATAAACTAATGTCTTCAAATCAGATGTCCTCAGAAGAGGACCCACCTTGGTTTTGTGATTATATATGTAATGAATTAGCATGCCATGCTAGTTAAGTGGTACAGTAAAGCATGTCGAGCCCCGCCCACTCTGCCCTGTCACATAATTTAATTTGTTTTCTGAATGGAAATCACTCACATCCCCACTCTTTATTTGCAAAACCAAATTGCTTGAATCCAAGTTATGTGGAAAAATTGTGTCCTTGCGAATTTTTAAGTGACAGTCCTGGCCCTTTCGTATTAATTATGTCACATATACCTGTGTATCACATAGAGAAGTGATTACCAAAGACTGTTGTTTGTGGGCTCTCCAATGAAATGTGTAGAATTTTCACGACCTTTTATTCGAAAATTTGTGTCTATATGTTTTTAAAGAACATGTATGAAATTAAGATATAATTAATTTATTTCACATTTCATGAAAATTATTCACTGGCCACTTCAAATAACATTCGGTGGCGCAGATATGGCTGTAACCCAACCACTAGGGGGCCACGTCCAGTGGTCTCAAATCAAATCAAATGTGCCGATCACTAAGTGCAATACTGCCGTTCTGGATCAGTCAGGTCCAGGTTAACAGCGATGCTATTGTCCAACAGGGTCCAGATGGAAATTGGGATACTGCTGGCCGCAGTTGTTAAGGAGCACATGAGGACAAAATGGAGGCAAATGATTTGCGGTGGCGACCCCCACAGGAAGAAGCTTAAAGAAGAAGAAGTTACATATATGGTTGTAAATAAGTCACTACCTTATGAACAAACTTGTCAAAAATGACATTGTGATTTGGGTCACTATAGTTTTTTTGTCTGTAAAAAAAGTGGGGCACCATGTATAAAGTTTGGGAAACACTGACAAGGATTGTTTCACTGGTTTACATGTATTTTTAAAAGTCTGGTTTTAGTTTCGAAGAGTTGTTTCTTACGTGATGTAACCGTACAGACGTGCGAGGCTGTAACGTGGAACCAGCTGAGTCTAAAAAACTGTGTCAGGGGAGGAAAGAACATGGGCCTCGTCATTCCTGTCAAAACATGGTAAGTCTGGTGGACACTGGAACGAGATGATCTAAGACAACAGGCGTCCAGAATTAATTTTGTTCATCTACATTGCTCTTGTCACTCCCCGACCTTCAGCAGAGGATTATTTGATTTGAACCCTTAACTCTGCCAAACTCCTCACAAAAGTCTCCCAGTTTTAACAGGATCTAATTGGATTCTGATGTGCTTTTGACGACCTCCTTCCTCATGCTTGTCTCTTTTTTTAAAGGCCATCACTGGTACTAAATCAGGAAAGGGAGCGACACGTCCAACGGATGGCAACTTTCTAAACATCATCTGCCTTTACGGGGAAGAGAAAAATGTAAACGGTGGCTTCTGCAGCGCCGCGCACTCCGTTACCCACGGCGACGCAAACAGGAAATGATTACAAACAAGGGCGTTGGCGCGTCCTGTTGCGTCAATTAAGACAAAGTGCAACGGGGCATCTCCTTTGTTGCTACGCATGATGAAATGTCAGTGGCGGGCCGCGTTCCCAATCATCTGATTCTTGTTATGTTGAAAGCAGAGGTGGTATTAGCGCTGGAATGTCATTAGCCGCACACAGGAGACGGCTTTACGAGCGCCTGTGACAAACTGCGTGGTAGTTGTGACATTGTCAAGTGAAGCCCGGTGACTTGAAAAATTCAAAGTATTGTCCAAGAGGCCGCACTTTATCCTGCTTGATCTCTGCCTGGAAGTGTTTCTTCGCCGCTGCTGCTGCTGCTGCTGCTGCTGCTGCTGCTGCTGCTGTTGGACGACTCACAGCATAATTAAACCTGCCAGGAACGGGGCGTTTCTGTGGGAATAAATCAGAGAGCTCGCTGAGTAACACAGAGAGCCGTGGCACTAAAGCCGTTCTGGTGTGGTCGCATTGATTGCAGCCTGCGCTCGACTCGACCGGGCCTCCAGGATGTCGGGTCAATGCAGATCTGATTTGCATCAACGTCTCGGAAAAGTGACTTAGAAGTTTCTCCCCCGCCCCCCCACCAGAAATCTGCAGAATCACACTTGATGTGGCTGCTGAGTGTGTGTTGAGGTCATTCAGAATCAGAATGTCTTTAATCTCGTTGAACGTTCACATTTATTAATTATGGAGGCTTTAAAAGACATGGCAGCAGAGGTAAATCCAACTCACTGTCTGATTGTGTCTCCATCCAAATCTTAAATAAGCGCCAAAGTGTCAGCCAGTTACCTGGAAATCCAGCCTGTTTTTGGGGGTTGTTTTTATCGTCTCCAGGCATCTTGCCCAAAGACAGTTTATCCATTTTTTATGCTTTGTTGGGGAAAAAGCTGTTTATAACGACAAGCAATGAACTGTTGTCAAGTTCACTACTACATCAACATTTCACTCTTATGTGTTTTTTTTTTCAGATCTACTCTTTCTTATCTTCCTTGTTCATCTATTAAATGCACTTTCATGCTTGATTAAACAGTCTGCCTAAAGGGATAGTTCAGGTCCTAAGTGTGGTTGCATGTGCTTGATTCTCCTGTATCTTAAAATGCCTTGTTTAGTTTTTTTTCCTGCTATTTCCAACTGGAAACTAACACCAGTGCGCCAAAGTTCATAGAGAAAATCAGTGATTTTTCCATCACAACACACAGCAGTTGTTGATCCACTTGATGCCACCATCAGCAAGTTCAGACGTGTCATTTTGTGACTTCTGTGTTTGAAATCCATCATGTGGATTTACCTCGGTGACACAAAGTTACCAAATGTGGCAGCAGTAGAACAGCAGCTCCTGTGTCCCGTGTGTGTGCTAAAAACAACCAATTGTCTCTATGGACGTTGGTCTGGGTGAGTGATCAGTTTAAAAAGCAGTGTTCCCTTTGACAAAAATGGTTTAAATAAGGGTAAGCCACCCCATTAATTACAAGTTGATGTAGTTTGTGTGCAGAAAAAATGTCTTACTTTTATCAGTATAACAATAATCAGTAAAAACACAATTAAAAATCATCGTGTATTAATTCACCAGTGCAACATTGGGAATCTCAACCGGGGGGGGGGGGGGGGGGGGGGGGGGGGGGGGGGGGGGGATTTTCCTCCCATATTTTCCTCTGCATATTGACGGCTGCTATCAAATGCATATACAGTACTCCTGAGTTAGCACTTGCATGCATTTGCAATCCAATCCGGGACTTTCTTGGCCGATCAACAAAGGCTGCCTTTGTAAACCATGCAAGAAAATGTTTGCAGTATTTTCCAGCATCACTGGATTAGTGAGAGAAGAGAAGAGAAGAGAAGAGAAGAGAAGAGAAGAGAAGAGAAGAGAAGCTGCAGGATATGAAACTTCAACTTAATGACTCATTTGTTTCCCAAACAAAGGACGTGTGTAATCTATCCCTTTGTTGTTCTGACAGTGCATTTGTACTGAACAGACCATATCTCTTCACCAAGTGTGCTACTTTATTTACAGCCATTGTTCATCGTGTAATTAACAAGATCGTTGGCTCTCGAGCACAAATTTGGGAGTAAAAATTGCACGGGCAGCAACAAAGGTATAAATTGGATAAAAAGTGTTTTATTTCTTTGAAATAAAGGTGATTTTTTTAGAACTAGGCTTCTGTAAAAGGTTAAAAGCCAAAGAAAATAAATGGCAACTCATTCCAGAACTTATGAGCTGAGTTTTCTTGCACTAACATTAGTAATTAATAGGCTCAAATTGCATTTGATCAAAAATAATATTAGATTTTCCGGCAACTTTGCTCATACTCGACGGCGAGTTCTGCTCGTAAACTTTCATATTTTCTTCCATTCGGCTTCAGCCATAAATTGAACACGATGTATACCTCAATAAAAGACATAACCTCGAGTTTATTTACAGGGAACCTCCAACCACTATCATCCAGGCCCATAATGCATGGGAAGAATGTGCGCCTTGTCAAAGGATGATGCCCAAATCCTAATAAATCCCACTGCTGCCGCTGCGCCACAAGACAAATGGACACCACCTCCAAGTGAATTACCTGCAGCAACACCGCTGACCCCCCCACTCCACCCATCAACCACCAGTCTTTGTCAAGGTCACGCAGAGCGACGCTCTTTGAAAGGGATCAGCCATCCTTATTTTCCATCATCGTCATCGTCCTGAACCTTGTGCAGCTGCAGCTGAAGAGAGAGGGATTGTCGTCACACGACGACGGCGTCTGGCTGACAGGTGAGTCTGACTGACTCAGCTGTCCTGCAGGACTCGCACACCAGAGCAGAGCTGTTACTTATTCACATAAAAGAGTTTCATTAAAATCATGCCAAAGGTCAAAAACTGCCACTTTTAGAGAAAAACAATCATTTTTCCCCCCCCCCCCCCCCCGTTCCCAAACCCCACTCCTTACTCTCCCCTTCTCATATTCACGCCATGAAATTTTTTATTTTCCACTGTTTGGTTTCTAAACACTTGAAATCAGGTGAAGTGACAATAAATCATCGTACTTGCTGTCGTTCATTTTTCATTCCCTCGCCGAACGCAGAAATATCCCAGACACAGGCTGGAGTTTTTGTAATAAAAACGCAGCTGCACTGGGAGCAGAAACGGTCATGGAGGCTGGTGAAACGTCAACAAACCTTTGAATAGTCATTCAAATTTGCGTCAACACCAGGTTTGGGTGATAAGCTGTTATATGTATTATTATATGTATATATAAATGTGTTTTTAAAGTGTTTCAACCCATTTCACACACTGTAAAAGACCACTTGAAGTTGAAATCAAAGCTGATTTCTTGTTCAACTGAAATAATGTTGAGACAATTAGTAGTAGTTACACTAACTAATTGCTCATATATATATATATATTTTTTTTTATTTTTTTTTTTTACAGTGCAATATAAATCGGAACAGGCACATCCACTGTAATTTAATTTTGAGCCAACAAAAAGAATTATCATTATGTTCATATCTTCATGTAACAATAATATATTGTTTACATTCATTTCGTCAAAATAACCCCATTTTGTTCACATGGTTACAGCCACATCCTGTTTAACTTGGCTTCTCACTATTGGAAAAAAATTGCTAAATGAAAAATGAACGATAAATCAACAATAAAATCATGTTTTCAAGAGTGCGAGCGTCTCCTTGTACCACAAAGAGACCAAATTTGTGCATAAACATAAACTTTGTTACAGTTTCCCAAAGAAAACGCTATAGTGGGGGGGTGGACGATATGGCAAAAATATCATGTCGTGAATTTTTCATAGTAAAAATCATAATTTTAAACAACTATTCTACAAGTCACTGAACAATACAACCAAACTATTTCACTATATTAAAATTTAACCCTAAACAAACAAAGGCTTTAATGTTTTTGTGTTTTTTGGGCTTTGCATTTGCACAACTAAAACACATTTCACACCTGAATCCAGTCAATGTGAGCAAAATTCACCTCCAAATTCTAATTCATTCTAGTCACCATTGTTTTGCAAAGTCCTAAATCACCATGGCAGCTGCACGTGTTGTTTTGCTGCACTGTTTTTGTCCGTTTAGTGGACACACACACACGTGTGTGATACTTTTTGTGTCGAGTAACTGTTTTACTTTCCCCAGCAGTTGGCCGTTCACCCTGAGAAGGTGTAAAGTTGTTCACCAGCAGCCAAGACCAACGCAGCACGATTCAACAGAACCCCACGCCGCACGACTCAACGGGCAAATTATTAAAAGCACCACAACACAACGAGAGTGAAAACAAGTTAGCAGCTTTAAAACGTTCACTTCAAGAGAGCTTCAGCTTTACGGTCAGCACTGGTCAGGCCAACACCACAGTTCTATGAGTGCTGTGTGGAGCAGAGGCGCAAATCCAGAACTCACAAACAAAACAAACGCACTTATTACCGATGCATTAACTTTAGGAACATTTTACTCGAAGCGTTTTAAATTCAGCATTTGTCATTGCTTTTCACTGTGGAGAGAAATGTTGATGTGTGTTGTCAAATTCACAAATAATCCAGCATAATATGAAACCTGGTTTAGCTGCGTGTATGTTTTGCTGCTTTATATGCTGCTGGGTACTTTAATCTGAAGGGTTTGACATTTTGAGAAATGTGCTTATTTGCTTCCTGGCAGAGAGTTTGGCGAGAGGAGAAATGGGACGTTCATATCTGTTCGGTGCAGACAATTAGCTTATGGCGCTTTCTTCAATATACAGTTCTAGCACGGCTCTACTCAGTTCGGTATCAGGCACATTGTTTTCTTATTTTATCCACGACACAAACTCACAAACTATTGACGGTCAAAGCAGTTGTTTTCTTTGTAGTGAATCATTTTTCTCAGTTTTATAAACAGATTTGTTCACTGAATGGTTCAGTTCTTCCTGCATGACCGGAGCACAGACTCCGTCTGACACAGTCACTGAACTGAAATACGGCTGAACGGCTTGTGATTGGGCTCACCATCTCCGTCTTTCAGCAGTGCTGTCGCTAAATACACCAGACTCCTCTGTTAAATATGGACATTTTACAAATGTCCTTGTTAAATGTTGCAGATTAACGCATGTTTTCAGGATTTTTAAGTCTTTTTTAACTGATCTACAGTTCGGCATTGTTCGGTTTTATTCTTGTGTCGAAGGTCGCGCTCGTGACTCTTCCAGTGACGACACTCTCTGACCAATCAGAGGCCGGCAGCATGTCCACGTCACATTTTAGTATCAGCTCAGGTTGTTTGGAACCTTGTCAGGACAGATATTTTGTCAAGTCTGCTTGGGAAATGAAAATAATTCAAGATAATTCCAAAGACTGACTTGACCAAGATCCAAAGGACAATCACTTGTCCAGATGCAGAACGTGCTGCGAGTCGATAAAAGTGGACGCCATGCGGCTCTTACCAGTTGTCCTCCCATCTTAAGCTGTGTCAGCACATTTGGTCCTTGAGGAAAGTTGAGGAAATTGGTCCTGGAAAGTCCTTGAAATTATGGTCAGCCAAGGTGTGGGAAGCCTGGTTTGAAATGAGAGCTTTTCAAGTAATAAAGGCTCATCTCAAATTAATCTGTCCTGTATTTAACTATTTTAATTCGCATGCTTTTCTCTACAGTTGTCTAAATGTTCAAGATTTTTTACAATAAATTTTTTGAAACTCTAATTATTTGCTCTACTTTTTAATAAAGTGTTTTGTGCAGATGTAAAGGTTTTGTAAATGCTCCTTTATTTCTGTCAAGCACTTTGAATGACATTTGCGTTAAATACTGTGCTATACAAATAAATTTACCCTGATGTTTGCTTGTACCAATTGCAGAAAAAAAGCCAGGTTTTAGTGGGTGGAAAAGAGGCTTAATTATGTACAATATCATGTTTATTAGTTTATTTTCCTTCACTGATGCTGGGCAGCAAAATACTCTCTCAAATTATTCTGTCAGCATCATATCTTATATCACATCACATATCTTATTACCTTATCTTTATATGCAATAACATTAATTATCTGGTATTCATGACTTATTCTTTTGTCGTGTAATTTCTAAACTGTCATTAAAAGAAGCAGATTAAAAAAAAATTAAAAGCTGAAAACAAATTTAACCTGCAGAACATTTTGTAAAATTGCAATCATTTTATTTGCAGGTAAAATTAAAACAAGAATAAGAATAAAATATCACAACTTTAGTGGAAATGAAAGTAACCTCATCTCTCTTTTGCCAATTAATCCGCGGGGATGAGAAAATTACTCTCTGAAACTGAAAGTGCCTCTTCTCCTTCAGCAGCTGTTTCATGTGTTTTTCATTAAAGAGGATTCTTCTATGATTAGCTTTTGATCCCACGTGCATTAATGTGGTGAAGCAGTAAACTGCTTTTTTTTTTCAACCCAACACTTTACCAGTTTCCCTCGAGTCGTCCACTACTCACCTAAAAACATCTGTTAAAGTTACATGACACCGTTTTTTTTAACCCATTTTCACCACATTTTTAAAGCACATTTCATGGATAAAGCAAAATTAAGTTCACTTCCATTATCAAGAATGAAGATTACGCCCTTATTATTGTCCATGTCACAGTGGTTGTTATGGTGATCTGACGCCGACCAATGTATACAGTCGAACTAAAGATAAAGTC
The DNA here is from genome assembly GCA_016785285.1 of Brachirus orientalis. Lineage (NCBI taxonomy): Eukaryota > Metazoa > Chordata > Actinopteri > Pleuronectiformes > Soleidae > Brachirus > Brachirus orientalis. The sequence goes on along the minus strand of JAFBJR010000102.1, from coordinate 332,079 downwards.
CCTAACCTCCTGTGACAACAGATACTGTACGTCCGGGTATTGAAAACAAGCAGAAGGTGGAGGGTTCAATACCCGGGTTTGCTCACAAACATACCGATGTGTTAATGTGCATGAGACAAAATTCTAGTGTTGTTACTGGTTTTGTTTTCTCACTTTGTTTGAACGGTGCTGTACAAACCATAATTGCCTTGAATGACCATAAGAGGAGCACAAAAAAATTAATTTGGTTTTGTGAGCCTATGAGAAAATTAGCTTCTACTTCTCATTGATTCAAAACAAAATCTTTTTCAGTCGTCTTCACGACACAAAATTATGTTGACAGATTATGTCCAGATTCATCTACTACAATGATCCTAATTTATCAATGTTCCACACAACAAATACTTATAAAATCACTTTTCATTCATAGGTTACTTTTCATTCAAAGAGTCATTCCACGGACAATTTTTATTTTGTACTTTGCTTCACTTTGTGGTGAGAACCCCTGAAACAGACAATATGTTTTGGGGCATGGAAACTGTGTGATTGACAGCGAATATTGTCATCAGGGGAGTTTGACTCTAAAACGCTTGAGGCCGAAGACACAAATGTTTGTTTGTTTCTAAGTGGATCAACGTGAACATGCCAAATACGTGCAGCACAGACGCTCTTTCTACGTATATTTCATCCAAAGATCACGTCTTATCACGTAACCTCATGTGAGTCCAAGGACTTTATTCTGATTTCAAAAAGATGCCGCTGCCCAAAATACCAAATACCAAACTGTTTCTAAAGCGTTTTTATGTAGATCGTCAGTTAATCTACCTTTGCTTAGAGCAGTGGATCTTAAACAGACTTTTCACAGAAGGCAGATTTATTCCGAATAGGAGAGATAAAGTGACCCTAATTATTATTAATATTATTTGTTTAATTTTCTACACACTCCAGTCCAACTTCCTCAGCTCCACTCTGATCACATACCATGGTTTATACAGTAGAACAGTATTTCTGATTTTCCTCCAAGTACCACCAGAGGAAGCTCATGTACCACTGGTGGTACACGTACCACAGTTTGAGAACCAAGTTCCATTTCCATCTTTTGTGCCTTTAAAAAAATGCTACAGCTATTGTCACCGAAAGAAGAGAATGGTCCAAGGTGAGTTAGTTAGAACAGAATGAACTCCACAAAGCACAGAAACAAGAGCACTACAGAAAACGCCGATGTAAAATAAAGAACCCAATTTGTTGCCGGTCCTTTTGAGAAACAGCGGTCTTATTAACAGGGCCTCAAGTGGAGTATGATTAGATCCAAACGCCGGGCTGGAATAAAGAGAGGAGCCCTGCTGCTGCGTTGCCGCTGTCACATAATCACAGAGAGGCTCAGAGAAAACGGCAAGAGCGCAGAGAAATCAGACGGATGAGACAACAAGGTGACTTTACAGAGACACGCAGCCCGGAGAAGCCAACCGCCGCCGTCGAGGTGACACGAAGGCACCACACTTTCATCCACACAACCTTCTTTTTTTTTTCTTTTTCTTTTCCTTGCTTTAATGAGAGCTGTGCAACAGCGAGACACCATCTTATTTCACCCTCCTGTAAAGCGACAGTAACAGCAAAAACGCTGAAACAACACAGCAGCAAGATCATGGCTCCGCTTCCACGTCCGTGACTGTGTGAGCAGAGAATCGTCCATTACGCAGCACGTGCAACGCTGCTTCGTCCCCAATCAGATGAACGTGTCATGATAGATGAGTCAAACTCTGCTGCTGCGTCAATTTATTGGGTTGTTTTTTTGTTGTTTTTTTTAACAGGCCTGCTAACGCTTCACCTCTCGAGTGGGAGCTGATAACACAGAGGCTTAGGGAGGGGGGGGAGAAAAAAAACTGATATCATTTTGCATACAGATTGGAAATCCATATGGAAAAGTCGCCCAGTGCAGCTCGTGAAATAAATCAAATCAGAACTTGGTGGAGGTGCAGTCAACAAGTTTCAGGCTTGGTTTATTTCGACATCATTGAATGCAGATGTAGGAGTCGACTCACATATTTAGAATTCCTCATACATGACAAACCGTCGCCAGAAAAAAGGGGGAACATTAAGTCTGTTTGCAGTTTGTTTCGTATTGGATGGAACGTAATCTGTTCTGGGAGCTGTAAATTACGGTCCTGATCGATGTAATCTCAGGAAAACATCTCTGCGTGTTTGTTTTGAGCATGTATTTCTCGGAGGAACATCAGCCAAACACAGTGTTTGCCCCCCCCCTTTCGCTCATTTACCTTGTTTTCCTTTTTCCCCAGCGTGTCCAACACCCGGCTGCTCACTGAGCTGCTCTGCCGAGGCTCCTCCGTCCTCACAGGCGCGGGGAAGAATTATTAATTTATGTTCCATGAACCAGACTGTCTGGGAACTGGTGACTTTCCAATCACAGACCTGATCTCCGACCTCTGCAGAGGGCAGCTCATTCTGTGTGGAAAAGCTCATCAATATGTCTCACCAGAATCTTGTGTTTTCCGTTGGACATTTCTGCAAAATATACACACGTGTGTGAATTAGTTTTTTTTTCCCGAATAAAACGTTGTTACATATTCACATGATTTAAAGCGGTACTTTGTAAATCTGGTCTGTTTTTCACATAAACACACAAATGCGTAGAGAACAGAGAGTTTATCCCAAATATACTGACGGTAGTATATAAGTACAGGAGCAAAAACACCAGGTTGGCCTTAGTTTTTCAATGATTCCGTGTTTTTCATTAATAGCTACATATCTGTTAATTTGTAAAACAATACCTCTAATATCTATGTACCGCCTAATGTATATATTAATCCATATATCTGTTAATTGGCATTATATTACTGTTAGTTTAACCTTATTTATTTATTTACTCATTTACGTACTTATCTATACTATAACAGACATATACTAGATATAATATGATATACCATAGTATACACATAGAATATAACATCTGCTATAATATAACATATTTACACTAATGTTGGGTCTTTTTGGTTTTCCATTCTTTTGGTGGTGTGATGCTATTCTTTCTTTCTCTCTCTCTCTCTGCGTGTGCAATATTCTTGGTGCTGTATCACTGTAGGAGTTTTAATTTCCCAAAGGGAACTTCGCCGAGGGATTAATAAAGTTCTCTGTCTCTGAATCCTCATTAAGAAAAAGGTGGATGTTTCCGATGTTTCCTTGTGAGTGGCCCCTCGCTCTGCGCTTCCTCCGACTGCTTCTTTTTCGCCGGCTCTGCCATGAAGAACATCTAAAATAACGACATCGTTGCCTCGATCTTATAGCCAGTACCTGGCTAAGAGGTGTGCATGTATTGCTGTGAAGAATTTCATATTTCTCGCAAAAAAACCCCGACTTTGAGAGACCTCCTGATTCTGAGGAATATGGACGCCCTGATCTTGCAAGGCTGGTTTTCCCTCTAACAGACAGTAGGGGGAGTAGAGACAGGCTCTAATCTCCCCCAACAAAAAAAGACACTAACCTTCACAATCATCACTCTGAAGATGTTAAATAAAAGTAAAAATCCTCCATGTCTGTCCAGAAATGCATCGTCAGATGTGATCACATGGGGACACGTGTCCACTTTTCTGAGCTGTCCACCCTCGGGACAGATTACAAACCTCCTCCTCCTCGACTGACATCCACTGATACGCAGCAGAATGATGTTATTTTTACACTAATTTCTAATCATATTTTCACCCAAGTTCCTCTCTCTCCCTTTTGCCTCTCTCTTTACATTAAAATTAAAAAAAATAAATAAATAAATAACATAATTTTGTTCTCACAAACAGACATGATGTCATTGTGTATTTGAATAAAGAGGCGGCCGAAGCCAGTTCCGATCGTATGTGATGTCACAGGTGACGCATTCGGGTCGGACTGGGTCACGGACGACGATACCACGTCTATTTACATACCACAAGTGATTCTTCAAGCTCCCACTTCAAAACACAAAATGCACACTCTGGCTAATTTGTCCATTGGGGCTACTGTAGAAGCATAAGTGGCACAAGTGAAGAAGACCCTTCCTTAAAAGGTTTATTTTAAAGAAAACGAAATCATTTTTAGCGATTAAACACTCATACACTTATACAAACATAATGGAGGGCAGCATATTTAATATCTGCCAATAAACCCCCCCTAATTGTAAGACACTGGACCTTCAACAGTGTTTTAACCACTTGAGGCAGTTTTGGCACATTTAAGGATGATGTAACCGTTTCCCAGTTATGAATACAGTTAGATTAAGAAACAGTGAGTAATCTGTGGTTAGGTTTAGGCACACAGAGCACATGGCTCGGGCTAAGAAAAGATCATGGTTTTTTCCTCATAGTGTCACAATGTCCTCTCCACAAAAACACACCAGAATGTTACCATAACGCCGCAACAAATTTTCCGAGGTTTGGTCTTGAACTGTCCTCCGCTGTTTGACGAACGTCTCGCCTTTTCCTCGTCCACACCTCCACATACTTGTGAACTACTTCAAATTAAATTAAGTCAGTTTTAAAATCACAATATATTCCTTTCTTTTCCTTTGGTTCATGTTTGGAAGCAGTGTATGTCTTGGATAACAGCAGATCCGCACAAATACATTGTGCACGATTATGTAATTAAGTACTTGACGGTACGCAGCCAATAATAGTAGTGCTGCAGTCATACACAAACTTGCTTTTTGTTTACAGTCACTGGTTTCTCCATCTGTGAAATTTGCATATTTACATTTAACATCTGCACAGTGTGCACACTTTTTTTCTCCTTGTGTGCATCCACCAAATGTTCACTCTTAATTTAATGCCTGATTCATAATGCATTGTTGAGTCAGATGCAAAAATTCAATGCAAACAAAATAAAGTTTAAGATGGACGTATGCGACAGATTAATTTAATTCAATTATATTGGTGTAGGACCAAATCCCAACATGTAATAATACATTTTATTTAAAGGCACCCTTCGGCATTCAAGGACACTGAACAGTCAATACAGAAAAGTACAAACAAACACTAAAAACAGGTTGCAGTGCAACTGAGATCAAAGAGAGAAAGAAATCTTAACCAGATGAGTTTTGAGGGATTGAAAGAGTGGAGGTGAGTTCCAGAGCTGAGGCACAGAGCGTCTCACCTCCAGCCCATGAGACGGAGGTGAGACGGGCGGAGGGGACAGTCATGTCTTCTATCAAGATTATAGAGAGAAGAGAAACCCAACTGTTCACACAATGAGCAAACACTAGGCATCAGTAGAGAGAAACAATTCCTTTAACAGGAAGAAATGTGCGGTCATCTGCCTCGACCGGTTGGGGTGAAAGGAAAAGAAGTAAATTGCATTACGTTTTCGGTCTAGGTTTAGTATCTGTAGAACTACCAAAGCCCAGATTTGGTAGGTGCACCTTTCAGCTGGTTTGTCAACTGCCATAAAAGAAGTAGAAGTAGAAGAAGAAACCGTCAGAACTGAAGAAGCCTCTTGGATCAGTGCAAAACGTCTCCAAGGAAACTACACGTTCAGTTGCTACCGATCCAGTGAGCTTCTTTTCACTGCTCTGCTTCAGCACTGGCACACGGTGAAGACAAGTTGTTGAATTCGCCCACCGAGCTGAATATTGAAAAGACAATACAATACAATACGAGTCGACAGCTCCGTCCATTACAGCATCTCCCACAATTACATTTTCCTCAGATACAGTGGAGCCTCGTGATGATTCCTGGAGCTGGAAACAATTAGGCACAGGTTGGCAAATTTTCTCTTCCTGCTCACAGCAAAGACGGTGTTTTAGGCGGGAAAAAAAAAGGGTCACGCTGAGGATTTTTTTTTTTTTTACGGTTATTGGACATAACTGAAGAATGATGTCCTCCCCCTCAACCTACTGACAGCACAGACTCAAAACATCTGGTCGAATATATCCTGTAGCACGACTGATGAGCGAGCTGTTAGCCTGGAGTCTTTGTCTTGTGCTGACTTCCGTAATCTCAGTGTCAGCAGATTAAGCAACTAAAGCGAGAGCTGTGCATATTTTGTTCAGATTGAAAGTGAGCAGAGAGGCAGAACCGAGTCTGAGAGCAGATGGCTTCTCCCGAGAACAGCTGAGGGGTGTGATTCCAATTAATACAGAATGAATTATATGAAAACCTTTTAATTTTATTTTTTTTAAATTGTTCCTGAGTGACAATTATCAAGGGACAGGAGTGGAAATGATCACGACTGTGAAATAAAGAGCTCTGGTGTCCATTTTTAATTTTTTTGAAGCTGTGGGATTTAGGGGCCTTTTTCCTCGACAGTACTTTGGTGGCGATGACAACGTTGTGGAAATCACACAGCAGTCGTAGCAGCAGCAGCAGCAGCTGTTTCGCTTCAATGACTTCAAAGATGTCGTGGTGGTCCAGAGCCGGGACGTACCACCACAAACTCAGGAACAACACCAAACCGCAGCATAAGCCTCGTGCAGTGCTGTCTCGGAGGGACATGCAGTAGGTCAAAAAGCTCTAGCAGGTCACTCGTGAAGACACGTCTGCACGTCTCATAATCATGGACAAGTGGTCTTAATCGTTCAGCAGCTAAACGAACTCCTGTCCACGTCACTTTTTTAAAAACGGAAATTCACGGATGTCACTAGTGTCCACTCATATCTCCAGACATTTAGGGGATTTCGTTGCAGCGTTCCTTTCTTTCTGTTCTAGTTTTCTGTTTCCCTTGTTAGTTTCCTGTTTTATTTTGGAGCTCTATCTCAGCTTGTGTACCTCGTTCAGTTTGACTTCCTGTCCTGTTTTCCCTCCTCAGACTGTCTGCCCCGCCCTGATGTGACTCACCTGCGTCGTATGAGTTTCACATGTGTTTAATTATCACTGCCTCACCAGTGTGTTCCTGCTGTTTGTGCCTTGAATTCTCTTTCATCCTGTTTATAGTGCAGTACCCCTTCAACATGTGCCTTTTCTTTTTATGTTTTATTTTTTCGTCTTGTGTTTGTTGGGGGGGGGGGGGCGGCGTTTGTGTATATTTGGTGTGTTTGAATGGTCACCGACAGACAGATGTTGCTCGTATTTATAATCCAACCAACAGATGGATTAATCTGAATTTTTTGTGATGCGTAGGTGACCACCAAAGAAAGTTCCCATCTCATTTTGGTAAGAATCTACCCATTGATGACCTCGTCTTATGATGCTCAAAACTGTTAAAAAAAAAAAAAAAGAACAGCATTTTGTATTTGTATGCACACTTAACCATCAGACTTTCAGATCGATTTTTATATCCATATTGTATCTAACTTGATTGTTTAACAGCTGGTTCAAACCACATATGGAGGTGGTTTCAATCTGAACTCGTCTTGGTTGCTCAGTTATGATTTCAAAGTGTCTTCTGTGTCACTCGCTGCTCGATTTCAACAACGACGACGACGTAGATCCAGAGAGATGGACGTTAACTGGAACGAGTTTAAAAATCAGAAGAAAAGTTGTGCCACAGCTCTACATAACCATTTGGGAAAGAAACAGGCACGGATTTGTGTCGTCCATTTTGTTTATTTTGTTTAGGCTGCTTGTTTTTCTGAGGTGTGGCCTGTAACTACAGAAATCCATGTGGAAGTCTAGACCAGACTATGTCAATATGGACCCATAATATGAACAGTTGTTCAGGAACATTAGATTCTGATCGGACATGCTTACAAATCCGATTGGTGCTGCAGATTACGGATTTGGCGGCAAATAAAATGTAACATGTTTGAGTACCCATTTAACAAGTTCGGATGTGTATAGCCCAGTGACATCATAACGGATCAGGATGTAATTTGTCATGGATGGTAAGATGGTAAGAGTTAAAAGCAGGTCTAAAGTCATCTGGATCCAGTGGAATCAAATTTTAAAAATATCAGGTGTAAAATGGGGCCACACGATTGGTGGAGTGGTTAGCATTTTTGCCCTTGCAGCAAGAGGTCCCGGGTTCATGACCCAGTTGGGTTCATGACCCAGTCGGGTTCATGACCCGGTCGGGTTTACGACCCGGCCGGACCAAGGGTCCTCTGGCATGAAGTTTGCATGTTCTCCCCGTGTGCGTGGGTTTTCACCGGGTTCTCCAGTTTCTTCCCACAGTCCAAAAACATGCAGATTTGGGGATTAGGCCAATTGGACACTCTAAGATTACCCATAGGTGTGAATGTGAGAGTGAATGGTTGTCTGTCTCTATGTGGCCCTGTGATAAACTGGCAACCTGTCCCCCCCCCCCCCATGTCAGCTGGAGTTAAAGAAAATGAGAGTTTGTAAAACACAGTCGACAAAGTGTTTAAGCCTTGGCAGAAGTCTGTGCTCTCCATGTGATCGTGTTGCAAATTAAATATTACGGTATTTTATCATCTATTTTCCTCTTTATTTATAAAACTGACATCATGTTCTATTGAATAAGAACAGACGCTTACGTTTGAGACCCTCAGCTCCTCAGAAAAAATGTTTGATATTAGAAATCAAATGAGAAGTTACAACTAATTAACCCATTGATTTCCTTAAGAATGGGAGATCCTTTGGCAACCAGTGAAGTCGCCCAACTGGGGTCTAACTGCTACTTCAGTTCTACTTCAGTTTTTATTTACAGTCTAAATCACAGTAATAAAGAGTCATTGTTTTGGAAACAATTTTGTCAAAAACCAGCATTCGTCAACATTCAGAAACAAACAGCCATTGACGCTCGCATTCACATCAATGGGCAATTTAGAGTCTCTAGTGTGCAAACTCATATGTGCATGTCTTTGGACTGTTGACGGAAACTCGTGTAGCTGGAGAAAAACCAAGTGAACGTCAAGGTGTCTCCTCACAAATGACTAAAACTGAGATTCAATTTGGGAACCTTCTTGCTGCAAGGCACCAGTGCCAACCACCATACCACCGTGCAGCTTTACCAACTGACTCAGCGTAATTTCCCTTGATTAGTGAGAACTTTAAACTGCTGATTACGCTCATCAAGGGATCGTAAAAGACTTACAGATTGCTCTCCCGGGTGCCATGAACCTCTGTGCCAAATTTCACGGTCATCCATCCCGTATGACCAAAGTGGTCAACAGAACAAAGTAGCATTTCCTTTCTCCTCTCTTTTTTACTGGTTCTGACATTCCATACTAACTTCCCACTTCCATATGAATTTATTTTCACTGGCTCTCTGGGCTTGTCACAGAACCCTTTTATGAACAAACACGGTTTCCCTGTCGTCCTAAATCCCAGCCTCCACTCGTTGCTGTTGCAGTTTTCCGTGGCTTTTAATTGGCCGCCACTGTCTGTGGTGCCTCTACCATGTATGATTATTTATTGTTTCATTTTGGTAACTTAAATCTTGGCTTGTTCCGGAGTACTTTTCTCCCAGCGCTTTGATTTCAATGCCCGTTTCAGTTACGTTCAATTTACTCACTATTTAGCCACTTTTCAGTTTCTTTCCCTTTGTCTTATCTCAGTCCAGTAAGCATATTTCTTCATGAACTCTCTAATTCAGTGTTCTTTGGACCTTGTCTTCAGCTTGTGCGATTTTGATACCTTTGCCACTTTGGATTTTGCCTTTACTGAAAACTTTTGAACTCATTAAACTGTTATTTTGCCTCACTCCAACTGTGTTCAGTGTCCTGCCTTTGAATCATGAGTCTGCTGTTACAAAGTGGTTGCAGCAGCATAACCACATTTGCTCCCAACTGTCATGAAATCTCATAAAGCTCGTATAACACGACGCTGCGGACTGCAGTCACAGATTTGAGGGCACAACGAATTGACTTGATGCCCTGAAATATTCCGTGCCCATAAAAGTCTTCCCATCATGGGGGAGGTTTGGAGGAGATTTCCCATTCTCAAAGAGTCCATTTCTTGTGGCAGTTCAGTGTTTTCTGTTTTCTATCTGCATTCACTCTGCTTCATATCTGGGTTTTCCCTCGACTGATGTTTGACCACCACAGCACAGGGAGAAGCCTCCAAAACAAATGTCTCCGGTTTGATATGTTGGCGGAACATTTTCTGACTCATACGACCTGAAGGTGGAGAGAGCAACACAAGGATCCCGCTGGACTTTCTGGCCACCTGTTGAATGTTCGTGCAGTAATCAGTGGGGTTGACGTAGCTCGGGGTTGTAAATATCTTGGTTGGGATTTCCCACATCGCTCTGGGAATACATCTGTGGTTCAACAGCAAAAAAACAAAAAACAAAAAAAAACAGAGCTAACTGCTGCAGACTGTCATGCTGACTGTACAGCAGCTTTTTAAACAGTTTTGAACCTTTTTTCATTACGTGTAGTCTGTAACATTTAAATATAAACAAGTGTCTGCTCGATTCAAACCACTGTCAAATGCATTCACACAAAAGCTGATTAAGCCGATTTGCTCTTTATCTGTGTTTCCCAGTATAGAGCCCCTGTAGCTGATGCCACGCAATTCCCATCATGCAACATTCGGAATCAAAACGGTGCCATTTTTGGGAGGAAGCCTTGGTTTTTCAATCCATACACTGCAAAAATTGTTTGTTTGTTTTTTACGCAAGTAAAATAAGCTCCATTTATGGGAAATTGTCATTGACAAGCAACAGCATTCTACGCCTCAAAGAAACCAAGTGCCTCTTGTCTCCGCCCCTCCCTGCTCTGCTGCTGTATACACACAAACGCTCCCTCACTCACGTCTGATAGTTTTGCCTGACACAGCCTGTTTTCAAATGAAGCATTTCTGTTCATTGAGAACAAACAAAGCCATAATCGTAACATCAACAGCAACAACAACAAAGCTACATTTTGCAGCTTTAATTTCTTTGACCTCATTGCTTCAGCTGCTTGAACTATTGTTGTTGCCGAAAATTAGCCGTAAGCTAATAAACACATAATAAACAGAAGAGTCCAGTGCGCACAGTTAGCATGTCCAGTAAAGTTCATAGAAGAATGCAATGTTAGTCTTTATCCATATGTGTTTACACAGTTTCATTATTTCCACATTATTTTTTATTGGAATGTGCTGCAAATTTGATTCACGTCAACGTAAACAAACAACCAATTGTTTTCCTAAAACACTAGAATTCTGTATAAACCCCATGACATTTGAGAAAGGAGGGGAGGGGGGGAAAGTGACTGATGTCCTGTCAGTAGTGACTCAACTTCACCATTCCTTTCAAAACTTTTAGAGATTCCAACCCTACTTAACCCAGACAGACACATGAAGCTGAGAGACAAATGTACTGTTTGATCCCAATAATTCATTCATTCATTCATGTGTGCTTCCAAAAAAAAGAAGTAGCACAAGACAAATGGAGCTGGAATCAAATCAGGGCTTTGGAAAGATGCGTCTGTGAAACAGGATGAAAGTTTTTCATCACTTGTCACCGTGTGGATGGTCTGACCTTGCATTAGCCAAGATTTTTTTTTTTCCTGTAGCCAGCACATGGACAACTTTTTAAAAAAAAGTTTTATTGTTCAAAGTGTCATGCATCAAACTGTGCCCAGACCAAGTGGAACCACAAGACAAAGCAAAACATAAACAACCATAAAAAAAAACAGTTTGTTGTGTTGTTGGTGGGCATTTTATTCAACATAAGCTAAATAAAAGAAAATTGCATATGAACAGCGAATGAAATCTGCATTCAACATGCATTGAGATTATTGACATTTTGATCCACTGGAGCCTTTCTGGACTTTCTGGATCTGTGCAGAACTTTACATCTTACATAAACATGACAAAATTCCAGATCTGTTAAGATGTTGCCGAGATATACACACGCGAACATTTACATTGACGTCAAATCCATAATGTGGATCAGATCCAGATCAGATGTGTAACTTTGTCTGAGTGTCTGATCCAACACACATATAGAGAATTTCAATCAAATCCAATGAGTTTTGACCGAGATGTGATGTTTTACATTTTGACCCATTATAAGAGACAGGGATTTCTTGGAAATTTGTCTTTTTTTTCTGACATCATCAGATTCTTAACAAGATTATAGATTCTTGTCAAACTTTAATGGTAACACACTTGGGTGATCACCAACCATCACAAAAAATTCTGACTGATCCGTCAACTTGCTAACAATCAACTAAACTAATATATGAATAAAGTAAATTGAGTGGGTGTCTGGTTTATACTGCCAGAGCTGTAGTGTGTAACTTTTAAATATAAACAAAAGTCTGTTAAAGTGAAAAGAGTTCATACAAAGTTAATCTGACATTCACTCGGTGCACACAGGAAGTGATTCATTTAATGTTTCGGAGGACAGTGGCAACAGCAACATTGAGCCTGTAAAGTGAGACGACTGCAAACAGTTCAGAGTTTGACTGAAAACACGAAGAAGCATCATTAGTAAATTCTACTGCTCGAAAATTCAGGTCATTTGGCAAATTTGTCCGGATAAGCGTTCATGCCTCCGTCCGCCCCTGCTTTGCTGCTGCATACACACAAACACTCCCTCAGGCAGGTCTGATAGTTTTGCTTCACAGAGCCTGTTTTCAGATGAAATATGTGTACATCATTTCTGCTCACAAGAAATTACATACTACAGCTTTATAAAGGTTTAATGAGCATTTATTTCTTTCTTGCTAAAACAATATTAATACTTTATAATAATAATATTAGTACTTTGTGTACTTGTGTACCTCCTACAGGTTTCTGCACCTTTTATGATAATTTATTTTGGTTTTTTATTTCTATATAATATTTTCAAACTGAAGCTCTCATTAGACACCTCAAAAAATAAATCACCAACTGAGTTTGTGGTAAATGGTTGTCTTGTGTCACGCTGTGTTTAGTGCGGGGAAGCACAGATCACATGTTTAGAAATGAATGTGGCAGCCGGTCGGGGAGCAAAGAGACAAAAACACTATTTCCTGTATTTCCAACCAGCTCTCAAATCAGCAAAGCCACTGACTTGTCAAAGTGACAGCTCCATTGACAGCTCACTAGTGACACAGTGAACCGGAGTGCATAATAACAGAGACGAAAACTCAAAAAATCTGGAAAAAAAAAAAAAACAAGGCTGTCCCAGTCGTCTTTTGTCAGAAATGCCATTAAAATTCAGAGGGAAATAACAGGGTGAGAGACATCGGAGCAATTACTTCTGTGGATGCTGCGAGTGCGAGAGAAAAGGCGAGCAATAACCTGATCTAAATCTGTTCTGCAGTTCTATTCCATTGTTGTCATTTTTGTTAAATTAAAAAAAAAGTTCATGTCTATTAATGTCAGGGTTCAGTGAAACTCAGGGGGGGGGGGGGAAATGAACAAAAAAAAGTAGCTAGAATTTGTCTAAACTTGGGTGGGAAATATATATTTTATATTATTTTATCAGGACTAATTTTATAATTGTTCACAGTTTACTCGCACATGTTTTTTTTTAATTTCTTTTCAATGTACCTTAATGGATTTTGATTATCTTATTAACATGTAAGTGGGCAAATATGCAAATATGTTCATTGTTGTTGTTGTTACATTTCAAAACAATGGCAATTATTGTCCAGAATATTCTAAAGAATATCCTCAAGGGTAGGAACATGGCAAACTCAAACCCAGAAAGAAACAACAGATTTTTGTCTAAACTTGGGTGAGAAATATATATTTTATATTATTTTATCAGGACTAATTTTATAATTGTTCACAGTTTACTCGCACATGTTTTTTTTTAATTTCTTTTCAATGTACCTTAATGGATTTTGATTATCTTATTAACATGTAAGTGGGCAAATATGCAAATATGTTCATTGTTGTTGTTGTTACATTTCAAAACAATGGCAATTATTGTCCAGAATATTCTAAAGAATATCCTCAAGGGTAGGAACATGGCAAACTCAAACCCAGAAAGAAACAACAGATTGTAAGAATGTAACATAAATCACTAATATTAACATTTCTCTAATGAGTTGGGCTGCTGTTAACCACAAGGTGGCAGCAGCAGCAAGTATTTGGTTAGTTGACAGCATATTTCCATGTTTGCAAAGTTTCTGAGGGTCATTGAAAGCAGCATGCCAAGGAACGCACAGTAATAATGAAATTTTACTGCCACTGAAAGCATCTCCTTCTGGAAGTCACAACCCCCAACAAACTGTGACTGTTCGTTCAAATCACTTGTCAAAACTCACCTTTTTGTTGTTGTTTTATGGTTTTAACTTATTTATGTCTTCTTCCTTTTTTTATTTATTGTGATTTTAATGTAAAGTGACTTGTATGATTATTATTATTATTATTATTATTATTATTATTATTATTATTATTATTATAGCTTCTCCTTTACACCCAACACACTGTGGACCCCACAGAATAATTAAATCAATCATTTAATGCACCTTGTAAATGACTCTTCTAACCTCAACATGCAGTGAGTGCCAGTTACTGGAGTAATGAAATTTACCGGGCTCGTTGAATGCATCTCATAGCTGTTACTCTAAACTCAACATGCTGCGTACAGCGCCAAAGTGACAAAAATTTATCAGGGTAATTGAATGCATCTCGTAGCTGTTACTCTAAACTCAACATGCTGTGTACAATGCCAAAGTGACAAAAAATTATCAGGGTAATTGAATGCATCTCGTAGCTGTTACTCTAAAGTCAACATGCTGCATACAGCGCCAAAGTGACAAATGTTTACCAGTCATTGAATGCATCTCGTAGCTGTTACTCTAAACTCAACATGCTATGGACCCAACAGAAGTGATAAAAACTGAACAGGTTCCCTGAATGCATCTGGTCAATGCTTTACTCACCTCAACATGCAGTGGATCCCACAGGAGTATTGGAATTTACCAAAGTCACTGAATGCATCTCCAGCTGCTACTATAAACTTAGCAAGCTGTGGACTCCATAGATCCATGGTTCTGGTAATGCCTAGAAAAAGAAAACAAATAACAAAATAATGATAATAAATTAAATAATAATAATTGCAGCCATCTTATCTCTTGCTCCATCTTAATCTAAATTCACTATACCAGTGTCTGAATTATATGTGAGGATGATGAGAGAGCAGATTATCTTACTGTGAAAAGTTTTTAGCTGTCTTTGCTCAGCCTTTTTACACCACTGTATTTTAACGTTGGTGATACCGGTGTTACTTTGAGAGCTCAGTGTTTTCTCAGGTGGTACTTGGTATAAAAACACACTGTGGATCCTGCATTACTCACGCTCGCTCTCCCGTGCGGAGTTCTTTTTTTTCTTCTTGGAGTGAAGAATCATTCCCTGACGTCATTATGTTTGATGAAGAAGCGCAGTTTAACGTTTAAACGCTGCAGTGAAGTTACTATGAACAAATCAATCAGTGTGTGGAACGGCCAACTTCAAACTGACGTCACAGTTTGAGTTCAAGTGTCATTTCGTGGAACGTTCAAACAGTTATTTTGGTTTTTAGGGAGAAAGATCAGGAGAAAAATCACAATCACGAATGAACATAATGAATCACAAATTTTGTGGCGCTCTGAGGAATTTGCAGTGACAAAACTTTTACAGCCACGGTTATATACATTTTCCCTGTCTATTTATGGATCTAGAATATTTTATATATAACTTGTCTCTCTCTTTATCGCTCAGTCATATCATCACAGCAGTTGAATTCCTGCTGTCTGGAGCTGAAGCTTATTTGTCACCCCTCATTTCTCTCTTTCGTCCCACTGCTCTCCGAGGCTGAAGCCATTCCCGTCACCCTTTTCTAATTAATAACAGGCTTCTTTCTGGGGATTTCAACTCATTTGTTTTCATTTTTCCCCTTGTAACCATCCAGCTGAGTCCCCCAATAATTGTTTTTTGGCCGTGGTTGCTGCAGAGTAAAGGATCATGCTTATTTTTTTACAAATGAGAGAGAGAGAAGCAGCAGAAGAGTGTGTTCTTGTTCGTGCCAGTGGGCAGCGAGGCAGAGGATTGTTCTCTCGCTTAACTGGCCCACCATGGATCTCCAATGATGTCATTTCTTATTAAAATAATTGGTCTTGATAGAAAACAGACAGGCTTTGATATTTTCCTCTATCCCAAAATATGAAACTGATTAATATTTGGGATCAAGCAGTTCTTTGTTGGACGAAATGCAAAAGGATATTTCCTTGTGCAGGATTATGAATCCTGTTTCTGTTCATTTATCTCGGCAGCTTGTGACGGAGGAGCACGGTTTTTGGACGGACGATGTCACAGAACACCCGGAGCAAGAAAACATTAGGTTGAAGAGCTGGGAAGCGTTTCCACACATGTGAACCAGGACACAGCATGTGGTGCTCGGTCGAGTCCAAGCCTCTTACCAGTGTTTGGGTCACATGAGGTCTGCGAGGGAAAAATTACAGCGAAACTGTTGCACACTTGAGCTAAACACTTGAGGCTCTCAGGTAATGAAGACAAGCTCTCGGAGGATGATTTACAGTATGAACCAATTCCAAACTGACCCGTGTCTGAAGCAGTCTTTTAACCGTGAACGGGTCAAACAACAGAGACTTCAAATCACTTGGGGCTGTGCTGAAAATGTCACATATTCCGATTTACAGCTGAATTTCAAGGCTACTGTACTATATGAACTGTACAGTGCAGCTTTAAATTGGTTCATGAGTCCATTTGATTGTGTCACGTCATATTGTGACATCATAAAAGCTCAAGAGTTCATGAGTTGACGTGAAGACAATTAAATACAGGCTAAAAGATGACAAGTCAGACCAAATAAACTCTGGAATAGTGTAGCTTTTAACACTTTCATTGTTAAAGGTTACTCTAAAAGAGTTCAATTTGTGTGAAAGTGACAATAAAAGACTTAAACTTAACCCTAACAACATTAATATTGTTCCATTAATTCATTGTCTACCACTAGGGGTCACTGGAGCCAGTCCAAGCTGACACAGGGTGAAAGTTTGATTTACATTGACTGTGTCATTGTCCCTTTAACACTACAAAACATATTTTGTAGGCTAAAACTGACAAAAAAAGATACATATTTAGTCCAGTAACCAGTACATTTTTGTGGTGTGAGATCAGTAAAGTCTCATCTAATCTTTATTGGCAAGCAGGTTTAATCATACAAGGATTTCACTTATATATTGGTGCAGAACAAATACAGCAACAGGAAAATAATAATAAAAGAATAAAGATTAAAACTGGGAAAAGAAAAGACAAGAATTACAAAATGGGACAACACAATGTAAAGTTAAAGCTTAAATATAAAACAATAAGAGAAGTATAGATCCAATATACAATATAATGTACATTAAACTTTATTATGGGTTGACCTTAATGCATTTTTTAATTATTCGCATCACTCCCTTGTTGCATGTAGCATCTTGCACAGTGTGTATGTAGGAGCTGTGCTCATGTGCTCGTCATTCCCTTTAAAAGCCAAGTGCACCTGTTCTTCTGGCCAATGCAGGACATTGGAATGTAACTGAGATGAACCTGCTGCCGATCTATGGTTGTTACGTCCCTGGCCTAGGGGAAACCAGGGGGGTGGTAACATGTGTGTCTTCCAACTCCTCTCTCCAAAGAAAGCCAAAAGTCAAGTCAAAGTATAAGAGTTTTATTGACTTCGGAGAAGAGCAATGCCAAAATAATAAACAAAACTTCTGTAATGAACCTAATCTTACCTCCTGTAAAGAAAATAGCAAAATAAATGACAGAAAAACTTACCTAAGCTCCTAACTTAA